>CM030366.1:241953910-242553910 GCA_017893485.1 Hemerocallis citrina
TATGTGTTTACACTAGGTGGTGCAGCAGTTTCTTGGAAATCCTCGAAACAAACATTGATCGCTAAATCCACGATGGAATCAGAATTTATCGCATTAGACAAATGTGGGGAAGAGGCTGAATGGTTACGCCACTTCCTTGAGGATATTCCAAGGTGGACGAAACCTGTGCCTCCAATCTGCATACATTCAGATAGTCAATCTACAATTTGTAGAGCACAGAGCAATATGTATAATGGTAAATCTAGACATATTCGTCGAAGACATAATACCATTAGACAACTACTCTCTACTGGGATTATCTCTGTGGACTATGTAAAGTCAAAAGATAACATTGCGGATCCACTAACCAAAGGGTTAACCAGAGAGTTAGTTGATAAATCATCGAGGGGAATGGGACTAAAGCCCATGAAAGAATAAGTCGATACAATGGAAACCCAACCTAGCTGACTGGAGATCCCAAGATCTAGGTTCAAAGGGACAACTAAATTGTAAAGACCAAGTTAGATCACTGTGGGGATTTTTTCATGTCCATTCCTATGATGAAACAGTGATGCCCGCAAGGTAACAGGTTAAGCTAGGCTTTTAATGATTCTTATGCGTCGGATATTCGAGCAGAGTAATGCGGGTTACTCTTAAGTAAGAAATCACCTATGTAAGATGGAAGAAGGGCCGCTTCCAAGGGAATAATATAGGGCAATATTCCTGTTAAAATCTTGCAGAACTAGGCGTATGTTCATGGCCAAAACGAACATAACAGTGAGAACTGAAAAGGCGTTAGAAAGATTTCTGTGTGAGATATGTCGTCGTTTACATAAATGGCAGAACAGTTCAAAGACATCGCGTCTACTGTTTAGTTAGTAAAGTAAACATATTTTCATAAGGGAAGGTTCAAAGGGTAACACCTACCTATCCTATGCAGAAATCAATCGTTGAATTCTATCACCAAGTCTGTCGGGTCAGTCTGTCGTGTCAGTCTGTCGTGTCAGTCTGTCCTGTCTGTGGTCGTCAATTTTCATTTATGTGGGGATTGTTAGAAAATGAGTGTTTTAGACACCATTTTTGAACCGATTTTTGAGCAATTTTTTGAGTAAGATCCTCAATGAATTATTGAGAGATCTTGATTGATTTGTGTTCTCCTTCGTGAGTAGATCAAAATCATATATTGGTTTGCTAAAATCGGTTAAGGGGTGAATAAGAAATTGTCTCTCAAAGTGAGACGTTTTCATTCTTGAAAATGGGTTAAGGGAACATAGTCCCACATCGGAAATAACAAAGGAAATAAAAGAGGATATATAGTAATCTCCTTCTAAGCATTGTAAGATGGCTAGAAGAGAGGCTCTCTCTCGCGCGTGCAGTGGGGGGGTGCAAATCACGGACCGGATTACATGTGACTTGTGTGCGCCCGCACAACCTGCGGACACGAATGCCGGATCGATTTGATCCCACCCCGTGCAGAGCTACTTTTTGCTACAGTTTTCCTTTTGTAACGGCTGAAATGAATGCAGAAACGATTTTGTCTGCCATTTCAGTGCTGTATTTAATATTTTGTCTGCCGTTACACTGAAGGCATTCAATTCACTGTCTGCCGTTACACTGAAGGCAGTAAATGATGTCTGTCGTTACAGTGTTGGCATTCAATTCGCTGTCTGCCGTTACAGTGAAGGCATTAACAGCCTTGTCTGCCGTTACTGATTTAACCCAGGCTCTATAAATAGAGACCTCCCCTTTACTTTCTTCCCTGCACAAAACCAGATCTTCTTCTCTTCTTCTGTACTGTTCGTCGGTTCTACTTTTGTTGGTAAGTCGGTGATAGGTTCAAGCGCTTATACTCAGTTCGGGAGTGGTACGTGGTGCCTACGGGATCGCTCCAAGTCGTTGCATCCTGGGAGACAGACGCCTCCGTTCATTCCAGCAACCGGAAAGAGGCGAAATCTGTTTTAAGGACACTGTGTGATACACAGGCCTCGGCTTCTCAAGTTGTATTTTCATTCGTTCTTGTAAGTTGTTTTATTAATTTTTTCCTTTTCTTTCGGTTTTCCTCTCTCCTGTTCTCTTCTATGTTTTCTGTGCCTTTCTATCTTTCGATTGTAAAACGAATTTTGTAAACATTATTTGTAACACCACCTACACCAAGGCTCTCTCCACCTACCAACGGTATTCGAAAGTTGCAGTCTCGCATTGGTAATTCTAGTGACAGCTTACTAGATGATACTTTAGGAACAATGGGCTTCCATACACTCGGCAGAGTTTTCCTGCTCCCACAAAGCTGCTAGAGGTTGAACTGACCATGCCCAATTTTCCTCTTACACTTTATTACCTTACGAAGACTATCCCAAACTGTCAAAACTCCACCTCGAGCTGTGTACCTGCAGCCACGAGCATTAAGAGTACCCAAGGGTATAAGATTCTGCTTTATCGAAAGAATATGCATGACCTATACTAGTGTGAACCATTTACCATCTGGCGTCTCTGATTCAACTGTTCCCTCACCCACTACTTCACAAATCTCACCACTCCCCGTTCTCACACTACGACCTGTTGATGACTTGTAAGTAGAAAACATCTCCTTCTCGAAGCAAATATGAGAAGAACTTTCCGAATCAAGATACCAACTTGAATCCACATCTGAAGAACTTGAGACAAGAAGACAATAATCGTCATTATTACCTGACTCAGTTGCACTGACTATATGGGTTTGTTCCCTTTCTTTAGTACCAATCTTCTGACTCAACCACTTGCGACAGTCTCTCTTGTAATGCTCAATTCCTCTACAGTAATGGCAAAGAATCTTACCCTTGTGTGTTGCATCCCTTCCAATTGAAGTATCACCATCCACCGCAAAACACCATAAAGAAATAAACCATCCTTTATGGGCCTCCTTTCTTAGTTCATCTTTCTTCAGACCCTTGATCACTCCGACTACGGTAAGTGTCCCATTGGCTGATTTTCCATGTAGCATGGTAGTTATCAAGTGATCATAACAAGTTGGCAGGGAATATATCAAGTTGAAAGCTTTATCCTCTTCGCTAAGATCATCAGCGTTAATCGCCTTCAATTCAGATATTACTTTATTGAACTCCACAATATGATCTTTGAAGATTGGTACCTTCCTTCATTGAGAACCTAAATAGTTTTCTCTTCCAATACATCCGATCTAGCAACGACGACTCCAAGTAGTCAGATTTGAGTCTCGCCCATAGACTCGCCGCACTTTTTTTCTCAAGAATATCACACTTGACTTCGTCCGCCAAATTGCAACCGGATTAAACTCAAGGCCGTCAAACAAATCTCATCCCACTTCTCCTGCTTCACATTGGTTGGTTTCTTCTCTTCTGGGACAAGGTGCAAGTCCTTCTGAACCAAAACATCATACATGTCCACCTTCCATTGATTGAAGTTGATCTTACCATCAAACTGCTTGATCTTCGTCTTTTGATCTGACATCTCCAAGGAACTCGAACAAACCCACAAACCTGATTGCTCTGATACCACTTGTTAGAAATTTTAAGGATCTTGTTGAGTCTTTGACACAACCAACACAAACCACCAAGCAAAACTAGATCGCATCAATCACACAGCATACAAGAATTGTCCCGGTTGGGGCTTTCGCCTTAATTCGGGGGAGAAAGAACTGATATATTATTTCAACTAGAGAAGATACAAAAATATTAGAACTCTCACCGTGACCCTCTCTCAAGCCTAATGGAACTTGATGCTGCTTACAATGGAGAAACTCTCTCACCCTCTCAGATGAAGTACTCTCTCTCTCTTCTATTCGGCACTCAATAGAATCATATAGATCTATGAGTCGTTACAATTGTATATATAGATCTAGAGACAAACCCTAAGTTGATATCTTGTTAAAATAGCCATTGGATAGTACATAAGAGATAACCCTACGATAGGAGCCACACTATCTAACGTGAAGAGCAAGTTGGGCTTTTCACGAATCAGCCAGACTCAAGCCCGAAACCTATCAGCGCCGCGAACGGTCGACCACACCAACAAGTCGGTCGACTGTCCTCTTCTCTAGAAGACTGCGTACAAGGTTCGGTCGACCGCACATAGGTTGTGGTCGACCGCAACTCCCACTGTTGCTGCCGACTGTTTCTTCTCGCCCCCACTCCGTCTCCAATCGTCTTTGTCCCTCCATCGTCTTATCGTCTTCTTATCCAACATCATATGCAAGACATAAACCCAACATGAGGGGACGCGTAACTAGGAGGCAAAAATAATCTGGAAAACATGTGCACCGCCTAAAGTTAAGGCGTTCCTGTGGTTGGTGATGATTGACGAGATTTTTTCTAAATTTTTTTTAAAGAAGCGTAATATTCCGATTGGCGTTATGTGTTCTACATGTTTGGTGGACAAGGAGGACACCAATCATATTTTCTTCCATTTCCCTAAGGCTAGGCTAACTTGGTAGGTTGTATGTTTAGATTTCGGGTTATGGGACATTCCAAATAATACTAATGTCTACGGTGAGTGGTGTGAGAAAAGAGTTCGTAAAGAAAATAGAGTAGCTTGAGATATCTCTGTTGCAGCTACCTTATGGGGTCTAAGGCTGGACCGCAACGATGTGTGTTTTCGCCAGATTAATTGCAATTTTACAATCATGATGCATAAAAATTTTGCCTCCATTCCTTTCTGGGTAGGACAAGTACGCGCAAAGAAGAGGCCGCAAGTGGACCAGGAGTAGTTTTCATGTGGAGGTCGCGGGTTTTGGGAGTTACTATATATTTTGTGTTAGTTCGTTTCTTATTGATGTTGTAGAACTGAGTTATGTACTTTATGTACGTCTTGTTACAGATGCTTTTGGGTTATGCTACTGGATGTAGGTATACTCCTACATCAGTATTGTATATGTACTACTTTTTTTCATTAAATCTTCATTAATGGTGACGATGTCACCTTTATCTTCAAAAAAACCATGGAAAATTTGATATTGGATAGGTATGCCCTCCCCATCTTGCAATACAATTTTGTCTCAATATATCTATACTATGATTAAGCAAAGCCCCATTTTAGCGGCTTTTTACTATCATGTCCCCATATACATAAAAAGCTAAAAAAATATATATGGTTAATTCTGTAATTTTCACTTCACATTTAAAGTCTCCATAAAATTCTGTTCCCTCAAAAATCGAAAACGTCTCTTCCTCTCCCTCCATCAAATCCGTACATTGCACGTGCATATTCCCAGCCCATATTGCATGTGCTAATCCATAAAACGTGCATTGCACGTGCAGATTACTAGTGATATTGATATGTCAAGATATGCTAATAAATTCGTAAGATATGTTGTTTATAAATAGATAACAAGCTTTTAAGATATTATTTGCCGATAGTTTTGCACTTTGGGCATGATAGTGAAATGCATGAAAATGCACCTTACCTTACGATATATTATATAAATATGGTGAAACAACCAAGGTCTAAACCATCTATTTAGACTTTTGTTTTCTCTTAGGGTCCATAAATAATATTCTAGAAGATGACTTATAGTTTTACAACAACAAAAAAAACAAAACAAAATGGTGCCATGTGTATGACTCCTCGTGAAAATGTTCAACACAAGCAAAGGAGAAAAACAAAGATGGCATGACTCAAGATCACAAAAGTACACAAATTATCATATGAACCCCTCACTTCTTTAAAATACTTTTTCTATTACTTTTGCACTACCAGAACTTCGTATTAATTGTTGTAGCCTTCAAAAAATATCAGTACAATTAATTAGCACTTCCCTACTATTTTTTTTTCCTTTTAACATTCGGCCGAAGCTGTGCACACTTACTGGTTACAAACCAATTCTTCTAATAATAACAATTAATTAATGAAAACTAGTCATTTAGATGTGCACGTCTTAATCAATATAGTTTTTTTAAAATAAAAAACCTAGTATGAGTTTGATTGAATCTAAGATCTTACTTATAATAATTATGTACATACATTACATGCATTGATAGATTTACAAATGACACTAAAGCTTTCTCTCGTTATAATATTATTAGAGACTAGATTTGCCCGTGGGCACGTGCCTGTGGCACGTCTTCGGAACGATACAGCATATGAAAGTCTTATAAACAGTCAAAACAACGATTATGTAGCTCAAGTTTGAATAGTAAAATAATAATTATTTGTAAATAAAAGTCTATGTTTTTATTAGTATATATTGAAAAATAATTATAAATGAGGTGTAAAATCTAACTTCTTAGAACTTTGAGCGTGGAAAATGATGAAATTTAACTGTTAATGTGAGCAATAAAAAAATGCATAAAAATCTACAAATTTAAAAACATGATATCTAAAAATATAAATTTCTGATTAAATAGAGAGAATGAAAGAGAGAGAGAGAGAAATAAAGGAGTTGTTTTTTGGGATTTGAATATGAGTTTTTGGGAAAAAAATTTGGGCGGAAAAATATGTTTTGTGAGATTAAATTTGGACCATTAATTTCAGCCCTATTGAATGAGAGCCGGTTGATAGCTTTTTTTGTGTTTTATTATACTAGTAATTTACACGTGCGATGCACGTCTTAATAAATATAGTTTTCTTTAAAAGTAAAAAATTCAGACATAGTCTGAATTTGATCTAAAACCTTATTTACAATAGTTATGCACGTGTGTTGCACGAATTGGTAGATGGACAAATTACACTAAGGCCTTCTCCCATCATAGTAGTAAAGATAGATGATTAATAATTCAAGAAACTCAAGACCCTCTCTCACTCCATTTATGACACAAAACTTCCTCATGTTCTTTCCTCCTTCCGTTTCTTTATATTCCCTCTCCCTCCCCTCCACAATAACCAAAACTCAAGGAAGAAGAAGGAAAAGGAGAAGAGGAGAGAGAAAGAAGAGAGAGAAAGAGAGAGAGAGGAGAAAGAAAGTTTTAGAGAGAGATATGGAGGAGAGAGGGAAGAAGGTTAGCCACCTTCTCCTCCTCTTCCTCCTCCTCTTCCTCCTCCTACTACTTGTTGGAGCTCATGGTGGGTCCCACAGCCGGAGGGAGATCATCCACCGTCGGATGGCCGAGATTGCTGCCGGTGCAACTCCTCCTTCCTCTCCTCCTCAGGTACAACATTCCATACCTTACACTCTCTTCAATTTCCATTGCTATGTTTCTTGGTAATTAAGAGAAAATTGCATCCTCTGGATTTTGTTTCATTAATTTCTCTTTCATAAAACAAGTAGCTATGCCTCACTTTCTCCCTAAAATAAAATAAAAAATTGCATCTCTAGCCAAATGGGAAAAAAATGTGCATTGTTGTATACATATGTAACTACATTTACTGATTTACATAAGCTTATTAGGTAAATTAAGTAAATTTGGAAAATGGGTGTAAAAGAAAATAGTAATGCAAAATAGGGGTATGGACGCAATTTGTGTTTACATGTTCTTCTTGGTAATGGAAATTAAGACTGTTATAGTCAACAGAACGGAATTCTTGGAGCGACAAATGCGCTTCTAAGTTTCCATGTTCTACGGCAATTTGCACAAAGAGACTAAATTATCTATAAATTTAAAGGTATTTAAATGTAAATTTGTACCAAAGAAGATTTTATTGGCATAGAAATTGCAAATAGTACTTTTGGGATAGAACAAAGTTAAGTTAAAACAACTGAAATTATGTCAATTAGCTTTACAAAATTGTAGTTATCCTAACTTTGCTCCGTTTGAGACTCATTTTGCAGTTAAGATAACTGCGATTATCCCACCCAAAAAGAAAAGAAAATTGTAGTATCCAAACTCCATTTTGGACCAATTTTTCCTAACTTTAAAGTTTACTTTAAGTTAAAGGTGAAGATACGGTAACCAAAGTTAGTATACCTTGTACTTCCTAAGTTAAGATAATTTTAGTTATCTGTCTTTAAATTTGCATGATTTTGTTGGTTTATGTTGAAGTTGTGTATATCTTTAGGGGGACAATTAGTGTAAATTATGTAGGAATTGTTAGTCAACAAAGTAAACAGGTGATTCAAATTGTTATGATGAAAGGTAAAGTGAAAGACATTTTCCAAGAAACTACTTACACTCAATTCTTTTTAACCTTTTAATTTTCATTAATTTGTTTAGAAAGCTTACCAACTTTTTCTTATTCTAGTAAATATGTCATGTTTTTCTTCTTCTTCTTCTTCTTCTAATTATCATTTTACAGTTATTAAAAGTAAAGGGAAATTCAGCTCATTATTTAGGATTTTTCTTTACATGAATTTGCTAACTGAGTGTCCTCATTTGTTTAGCATTAAATTTTGTATTAATAAAGAGACTTTCTATACACTTCTCAATACGAGCAACGTTTGGATGGAATTTGGAAATCCCTTCAAAATACCAAACTGTGACCCTATGCTACCTAATGTTTCAAATGAAGTCAATGTCCTGTAGGTGTAGTTTTGATACACAACTGACATGATCTAACTTTGATGCAGAGCACGAAATCGCGGGTATACAGCGTAATTGACTACGGTGCTGACCCTACTGGGTCGACAGATTCAAGCGCAGCGATTGCACAAGCCATCTCCGATGCTTTCAAGGCACCGTCGAATTCTATCCTCATGCCGGGCATCAGTGACCTCGGTGGCGCTGAAATACATCTAAATGGAGGAACTTACTTGATCAGTAGCCCTATTACATTACCCTCTTCAGGTGGCGGGAACCTCAAGGTAATATATAGAGGTTGGCTTCACACACAGGGTAGTCATAATAGTTAATATGGGACTATTTTCTAACTAATTGTATGCACTCAGATCCATAGTGGTTCTTTACGGGCATCGACTAGCTTCCCGACGAACCGTTACTTGATCGAACTGTGGTCCTCTCCATCCTCTAGCTCCTCCGCTGCATCGAAGAGAGTAGCAAACACTTCAGAGTTGCTATCGATCTCAGGCTATGATTACGAGTACATCACATTGCGAGATCTATTGTTAGACTCGAACTACAGAGGTGGTGGCATTGCTATAGTCAACGCCCTCCGGACCACTGTCGATAACTGCTACATCGTACATTTCAATTCTGACGGTATCTGGGTCAAGGGCGGGCACGAGACCCTCATACGAGGTTGTTATATAGGGCAACACATTACAGCAGGCGGTGATCCAGGGGAGAAGAATTTCTCCGGTGTAGGGATCAATTTGAACGGTAATGACAATGCCGTCACTGACACCATTATTTTTTCAGCAGCGACTGGAGTTTTAGTGTCGGGACAGGCTAACACGCTGAATGGAGTCCATTGTTATAACAAAGCGACCGGGTTTGGAGGAACGGGCATCTATTTGAAGCTGCCTGCACTGACCCAGACGAGAATCGTCAACTGTTACATGGATTTCACCAGCATTGTGTCCGAAGATCCGGTTCAGCTGACTGTGACAAATTCGTTCTTTCTAGGCGATGCAAATGTGGTGTTCAAATCGGTGAAGGGCATGATCCACTCGGTGAATGTAGTCGATAACATGTTCTCTGGGGGAGGCACGGGAACGGAAATTGTCAAGTTGGACGAGAGCGACGGGGCATTTACAGATGTGGATGGGGTGGTAGTGGAACGGAATGGGGTGCGTGGGATGATAGTGAGATCAACAGTGGCAAAGGAAACTGCCAAGGTGAACGGAACAGTCTGTACCATCGACTTCTCCTCAGTCTTGTTGTTCCGGAATCGGATTGATCATGTGTTCTACACACTACAGGCTGATTCAGGGTTCCCGAACCATGCTTTGAGAAATGTGTCAGGGAATCAGGTGGTGATCGAAGCTGACACGGCAGTTCAGGCGACCGTGCACGTGTTTGTCGACCAAACCGGAGGGAGTGTGGGCTAAAGCTTGCTAACTGAAGAGAGGGAGAGAGAGAGAGAGAGAGATTCACAGACGGTGGCCGTAAGATTTTCATTGGCCCCTTACAGAATATATACTATGTTTAGTTTTTTCAACAGGAATCAATAAAGTCTAATTTCTTTCTAATTTCTTTGAATTGTGTAGAGAATATAGCTTGAAAATCATTGTAATTTGTAAAGACTTTTATTGAAAGGAAAGACAACAGAGAGATAATGAAATCTGAACATACCTTAGCTTGTGAATGTGCTGAATATATATCAGAATTTGCTTTGGTACCTAGGAAAAAAAATTTGAACGAGAAGAGTTACTAAATTGTATCAGAATGTGGTATATTATTACTAATATAATGCACGTGCGATGCACGTCTATAAAAAAATTTAGTCATTAAATTAAATGAATTTGTATATCGGATAAGAAAAAAATAGTAAAACATTTAACTTGCAAAATAGCAGGTTTCGATAATAGAATAAGTGTGAACGATTATAGAATCAAACTTCAACAATATATAAAGGAGAAAAATCAAAATTATTATGTGACCACTATTCTTTGGTCGATTCATAGGAATGATTTTTAACCAAGGACTGAATAAACATGAACAACATACTTAGCTCAATATATATATGTGCACATTTACTGAGGTCAGTATGCATTTGCTATAAATTTAGCGTTGATATACATATAATCTGCATTGCAGAGAGTGTTCTCTTCGACAGTGTTGTAGGAAAAAGAAAATCCAAATACTCACAACGTAATTAAGAAAATGTTACATTCTAAGGCCTAAAACTGAGTTAGACCTCATTGTCAATAATCTAAAGCATTACAAAGACAAAGAAACAACATTACATGAATTCGACATTACAGAGAAACTACATTACATGAATTCGACATTACAGAGACATGACTTTTCTCATAAATAGGATGCAAGGACACAATTATATGTGTATGATTGACTTTTTATTTATAATTAAGATTCAAATTACATAAGCTGTTACCCATATCCATTACTGAAGAGAGTGTTTATAAACATCGTTAGGTTTACTAAAGTCTTATTTTTAATCTGAAAACCCATGAAACAAACCAAGAAGCAAAACACTTTAGTGATTAATGAAATTGAAAGCTTCTCAAATCAAATTTGCAACTTAATTTTTCTTCCAATAATCTGATTTCCCCTAATCTGAAAACCCATGAAACAAAAATAAGGAAAATTGTCAACTGTTCTGGCTTTTTAAAAAGATCAGAAAAGCAAAGTATTAAAAATTATCAAAAGCAAAAAAACGTTCGAGTTTCGACAGGTACCTTGGTTCTATGGCAAAACGGCGTCGCCCTTCGGGATTCTACGAATTGACGACAGATTTGCGGCGTAGTTATCGAATTTCGACAGCGACCTTTGGTTTGACGGTGAAACGGCGGCGAAACAATTGGGTAAGTCATTTTACAAGATAAAATGATTCATTATAGACAACATGAACCGAGACAAAAAAAAGTGTTATTTGTTGGTGACAAATTCCTCATAATTAAAATTATAAAAGCAAAAACATTCAGACTCATAATATAGTTTTTTTTTTTTTTTGATAAAATTGGGTGGCCATAAAAGTTTCACAATTGGAAATGTGATAATTTCGAAGGGTTACTTGAATGTTATCAAGTTACATCACTTCTTGTGAAGGGTTTAATGTTTACCCAAACAATTTTTTGAAACTTTTATTTAGAATTCCTTCATGTTGTTGTCCCTTCAGGGTCCCCTCTCAATTTTGATGTGCTAGAAGAGGTTAGTTTGTTACATGCATTAGTATGTCCTTTTTCACATGGTAACAGAAAGTTGTTTCTTTTAAGCATATATAGCTTGTGTTGTTGAAAAAGACACGTACAATATTATTTGATAGTTTCTGCAGGTTGCATATATATATAGACACCCATATGTGACAAAAACTTATGCTGCACGGATATGGAACCTACATTACATGAATTCGACATTACAGAGACATGACTTTTTTCATTAATAGGATGCAACGACACAATTATATGTGTATGATTTACTTTTTATTTATAATTAAGATTCAAATTACATAAGCTGTTACCCATATCCATTACTGAAGAGTGTGTTTATAAACAACGTTAGGTTTACTAAAGTCCTATTTTTAATCTGAAAACCCATGAAACAAACCAAGAAGCAAAACACTTACCTTGGTGAGCAATGAAATTGAAAGCTTCTCAAATAAAATTTGCAACTTAATTTTTCTTCCAATAATCTGATTTCCCCTAATCTGAAAACCCATGAAACAAAGATAGTCTGATTTCGAAGGGTTACTTGAATGTTATCAAATTACATCACTTCTTGTGAAGGGTTTAATATTTACCCAAACAATTTTTTGAAACTTTTATTTAGAATTCCTTCATGTTGTTGTCCCTTCAGGGTCCCCTCTCAATTTTGATGTGCTAGAAGAGGTTAGTTTGTTACATGCATTAGAATGTCCTTTTTTCACATGTTAACAGACGGTTGTTTCTTTTAAGCATATATAGCTTGTGTTGTTGAAAAAGACACGTACAATATTATTTGATAGTTTCTGCAGGTTGCATATATATATAGACACCCATCTGTGATCGCAACTTATGCTGCACGGATATGGAACGTACATTACATGAATTCGACATTACAGAGACATAAAATTTTCATTAATAGGATGCAACGACACAATATATGTGTATGATTTACTTTTTATTTATAATTAAGATTCAAATTACATAAGCTATTACCCATATCCATTACTGAAGAGTGTGTTTATAAACAACGTTAGGTTTACTAAAGTCCTATTTTTAATCTGAAAACCCATGAAACAAACCAAGCAGCAAAACACTAATCTTGGTGAGCAATGAAACTGAAAGCCTCTCAAATCAAATTTGCAACTTAATTTTTCTTCCAATAATCTGATTTCCCCTGATCTGAAAACCCATGAAACAAAGATAAGGAAAATTGTCAACTGTTCTGGCTTTTTTAAAGATCACAAAAGCAAAGTATTAAAAATTATCAAAAGCAAAGAAACGGTCGAATTTCGACAGGTACCTTGGTTCTACGGCGAAACGGCGACGCCCTTCGGAATTCTACGAATCGACGGCAGATTTGCGGTGTAGCTCTCAAATTTCGATAGAGAAACTACATTACATGAATTCGACATTACAGAGACATGACTTTTCTCATAAATAGGATGCAAGGACACAATTATAATTAAGATTCAAATTACATAAGTTGTTACCATATCCATTACTGAAGAGCGTTTATAAACAACGTTAGGTTTACTAAAGTCTTATTTTTAATCTGAAAACTTATGAAACAAACCAAGAAGCAAAACACTTATCTTAGTGACCAATAAAATTGAAAGCTTCTCAAATCAAATTTGCAACTTAATTTTTCTTCCAATCTGAAAACCCATGAAACAAAAATAAGGAAAATTGTCAACTATTTTGGCTTTTTAAAAAGATCACAAAAGCAAAGTATTAAAAATTGTCAAAAGCAAAGAAACGTTTAAGTTTCGACAGGTACATTGGTTCTACGGCGAAACGGCGACGCCCTTCGGGATTCTACGAATTGACGGTAGATTTGCGGCGTAGTTGTCTAATTTTGACGGTGACCTTTGGTTTGACGGTGAAACGGCGACGAAACAGTAGGGATTGGACGGGTACGCTTGGGTCGACGACGAACTGCGGTGACATGACTGTCCGCTGGTGACGGGAGTGCGAGGGATAGGGCAGAGAAGAGTTGAATAAGGAGAAGATGGGTTGAGGTTTTGGATTTAGGGTTTTTTTTGCTAACAGAGAAGATGAGGGGTTTTTTGGATTGACGTGCATGACATGTGGATGTTTAGTAAATGTAATTTGGCCGTATACTGCACGGGTTTGCTCAGTTACAAAATTAGGGTTTGTTTGTTTACAACCCCAACTCTCTCATTAAAATAATAGAGATAGAGATGATATACTATTAACAGAAATATTGTACATTTACCATGTACATGTAATAAGCTTTGTCAATACTGTAAAGTGTATAAATGTGCACTATTGTTCGATATTTAACAAACTTCGAGTATGCAAAAATTACATGTGCAAGGAAAAAGTGGAACTTCGCATTCATCATTCCAAGTCAGACACGAATCATGATGGAGATGGCCAAAAATTAGATATTCCCGCAATATTACTGTCTATAGAGCTTCCTTCTTCGATATACTAATGCTTCAGTAGTTTTTTTTTTTTTTTAAGATAAAAGTGACTCGACTTCACCGATTTTATTAATAAAAGATTAACGAAACTAAATCCCACCAAGTTGGCACAAGCAACAAACACGCACCGCTTATTATCTGAAATTCTAATACTAGTACTAGATCACCGATTTTATTAATAAAAGATTAACGAAACTAAATCCCACCAAGTTGGCACAAGCAACAAACACGCACCGCTTATTATCTGAAACTCTAATACTAGTACTAGATCACCAATTTTATTAATAAAAGATTAATGAAACTAAATCCCACCAAGTTGGCACAAGCAACAAACACGCGCCGCTTATTATCTGAAATTCTAATACTAGTACTAGATCACCGATTTTATTAATAAAAGATTAACGAAACTAAATCCCACCAAGTTGGCACAAGCAACAAACACGAACCGCTTATTATCTGAGATTCTAATACTAGTACTAGATCGATCTATGCCTGCTCTAAGGTCTGTGATACGTACAAAGAAACGCTGGTCTTCCTTCTCAAATATAAGATGGCTAGTGACATTATACGTCTCGAAAGGACCAATAGAAACCTAGCTAGTTACAAACCATACTCTTGCTATCATGCTTTTGTTTTGTACACTAGGTTTGATTCTAAGCCGAATCACTTTCATGGAATGAAAATGACTTCACAGTGTTGCAGCTCCAAACATTTAAAAATCATAAGAGCATCTTATACTACTAGATGCAAGTTAAAACAAGCTTCTTGACAAAGATATCCTCATTGATATGTAATATTACTTGTTAAGATGTACTACTTTTTATTTAGATACAATGTTTTTCATCAAACAATGTGATGTTTGCTATGAAACTATAAAATAACAGAGGGACTACTTTGTGACACTAGATGAGGAAAAACAGGCCACTCTGTTTGAAATGGAAGCATAGCAATTGATTGCAGGAAAGAGTCAAATAAGAGATGCAAATTAGGAGCCCAGCTTCATTGTTTGGCAAACTAAATACTGGAAATATCATAGTATAGCAGGTTCAAAGATTTCGATAATGCACAAGTGGTTTACTTGCATGTTTCCATATATATGTTATCTGACATTAAAACATGAAAGCATTGATCAGAGAAGTAAACAGAGCAATGTGTGAACTGGCTAAAATTCAACCTTGACAAATTCAAATAAATAATAGCATCAAACTTCTAAAAGACAGTATCATTCACCATCATCTAAATATATCGACTTTGTCAGATTGATCATCATAATTCTAGTTTAAAATGGTTGAAAACTGACTAGAAGGTGCAACATTTCTCAGTTTTTTACATAAACATTATGATTAAGACAGTAATTCCTGAACAAAGAAGAGAAGCAAGAGATTTTCATCACTGATGCGCCAGCCATATAACTTTTCAACACGGCATTATGATATGTCGAGAATAAGAAATGACTAAAATGCCCTCGCATGATATATATGTATTATCACTGTATGGCAGTAAAAATTCAGGAACAGGCCGTAGATAGTATATCTAACAAGAGATGCAAACCAAATCAAGATTTCTATATCTAACGGGTAAGAGTTGTTCAAATGGATGGGGAAAAAACGAATTCAATACAGTAAAAACCGAATTCTAAGGTATATCTATTTGATCTGAAGTCTCCTAATGTTTGGTGAACTACCACCATAAGACAGAAGAATGCCTACAGTCTTACATAACTTTTGAAACACTCTTAGGTATTCCACCATATTATACAAATACTCTAGCACAACCTTCAAAATACTCATTCAGCAACCTACAAATGCAAACCAGTATACTAAGACGGCTAAGTATAATGTTATACATAAAGTATAGATTAGGTGATAGATCTTAGGCTTCGGTACAAGATACCATGACATTAAGACTTACAGATGAGATTCATCTCTGAGCTTTACTAGCACTGTACAACCTAAAATAGTTTAGTAAGTTCTTAGAATAAGAGGTCAATAGGATAATTATGTCAACATAAGTGAACTATGAACCTCCTTTTTTAACTATACACCATAGTTTTATGGGCCTTGGGGCAAAAGGTCCTATTCATGATTTCTTCGAATTTGGTGGAGATCATCCCTGCAGGTAGCAACTCATCCTAAAGCACAGCTCTTAGGCTTTCAAACATAGTTTACAAGCAGGTAGAGAAAGATCTAGGTTGCCATACCTTGTGGATACAACCAGAAGATTCAAACCATCAGCGATCCTAACTGTTTTTCGTACAATCTTCAAATGCTGATCAAATTCGTGCTAGCCAGCACCAATCCACTTGTATCAGGTTTCTAAAATCCAAACCTCGAAAGCAAGTAAACTGGTTTTCAGAATTCTGTAAGAGTTCGAGCCACCTCCCATTGTTGTCCGATTTAGAGAGGGTGCGATAAAAGATGATGATTGTCCTTCCAATCATGCCATAAAAGTACTTGCAATAGAGGTGTCTTGGAGGGATATCTCAAGTGCCACATCACTTTCCGCCCGAAAATTTTGATCCGAGATTACCCCCCACTTTTTCACCTACAATAAAAAGAGTATCTTCCAACTATAATAATAATAATATTATTATTATTATTAAAATTTTAATAATATAAGGGGGATCCCACCTAAAAAGGGTGGGTGGGTTTGTTGAAGAGACCGGTTCTTCACCAGACCCGGGCCCACCGGGTCTTGATGAAGACCCGGTGAGGTGGCAGGGTTGGGGGTTTAAATTGCATAATGGGGGTATCTTCAAAGTTTGTGTTTATCCTTTTGCATTAGCAACAGATATACATGAACGGCAAAGTTTTCTATAGGTAAATCAATTGATCAATTAGAGAGATCTTTAAAGTTGCAATAATAAAGTAATCATACGAATTTATGTCGTTGATTTTTTAGTCTTTTCAATTCTATGAATCCATATATCTTACCGTATCGGTATCCTGTATTCACATCCATGCATCATGGCATAGTAGATAGATATGGATAATAGATAAATGAAGGACAATTTTTGGCATGATGAGGTTGTGCTCATCATCAAGTACAGAAAAACAAAGATATAACAAGGAAACAAGATCCCAAACTAAATAAGATCTCGCATTCAGGCACTCAAAAAATTACTCAAAATAGAGAACTTGAAGAAACTTGTCAAATATAACTATTCTGACAGGTGCAAAAGAACACGAGAATTTATGGTAGATTCATGGAAAGAGTGTTATTGAATTGAAGTTGGTTGAAACAGATGACCTAAAAAACCTACAGCCAAATAGCAATCACAACATGAGACAACTAACCTCCGGCCAAATCTTAAACCAGTTGGCCGAAATCTCATTCAACTAGTTGGCCAACTGATTATGTATACCGGCTGAGTCTCTTCCAGCTTTAGTCTAAGAACACTGCATCAATCAACTGGCTCCTGGTCATAGCACTACTTGATCAAAACTAGTTGAATGATAGGAGAGGGATGAAGCAAGAAACGCCAACATAGTTTAGATTTCAAGTTGATGAATGCAACGTGATAACTCGAGTTCAAGTTCTCGCAATATAATACATTACCTTCTACTAAGTAGTAATATATTGTTTCCTGATTGTAGCCTATCCTACTAGTGACTGGAATTTTTTTCTATTATTATTTTGTTTTTTGACAAAGAGTTAAATAAGAAACAGTGATATTCGAAATTTTACGAAATTTGCCAGAAAATGTGGAAAAATAAGACCAAAATAGTGATATACGAAATTTCATGACACTAGCTGGAAAATATGGACAACATAGGTCAGAAAATTATGCAAAAATAGTGAAATATGAAATTTCACAAAAGTAACCCAAAATTAGGTAAAACTGTGAAAAAATTGGACAACATGGGTCAAAAAATTGGACAACATGGGCAAAAACAGTGAAATATGAAATTTCACAAAAGTAACCCAAAACTATGTACTATATCCCACAAAATAAGGTCAAAACAATAAAATACGAAATTTAAAGAATTAGCCGAAAATTGTGGACAATACCTCAAAAAGTGAGGTTAAAACAGTGAAATACGAAATATCACGACATTAGCTGAAAAATATGGGAATATATGCCACAAAATTAGACCAAAACAATACAATACGAAATTTTACCAAACTTGCCCAAAATTGTGGACTACAGCCCACAAAATGAGGACTAAACAGTGAACTACGAAATTTCACGAAATTGGCATAAAAAATAAAAACTATAGACTAAAATAGTGAAATACGAAATTTTCAAGAAAATAGTGGAAAACAATGGGGCATATAGCCCACAAAATGACGTCAAAACATTGAAATACGAAAATACAAAATTTGGCCAAAAACTGTGAACAAGCCGACAAAATGTGATCAAAACAATGAATAAACGAAATTTCACGAAAATGTCCAAAAACTGTGTACTAACCTACAAAATGAGGTAAAAATAGTAAAATATGAAATTTCATGAAAATACCCGAAAACAGTAGATTATAACCGACAAAGTAGGTCAAAACAGTGAAATACGAAATTTCACAAAATTGGCCGAAAAAGGAGGATTATATAGCCCATAAAAAAATGCCAAAACAGTGAAATACGAAATTTCACGAAATTGACAAATATTGTGGATTACAGTCTACAAAACGAGGCCTAAACAGTGAGTGAAATTTGATTAAAATGATCAAAAACTGTGGACTATATAACCCACAAATAAGGTCGAAACAGTAAAATACGAAATTTCACGAAATTGGCAGAAAAATGTGAACTATAGATCAGAAAATCTGACTACAACCGTGAAATATGAAATTTCACGAAAATTAAAATTGTGGCCTATAGCCCAAAAAATGAGGTCAAAACATTTAAATGCAAATTTTGACTAAAATAGCAGAAAACCGTGTGCTATAGCACAAAATAATGCCAAAATACTGACAAATGGATTTTAGGAAAATTGCCGAAAACCATGCACTCTATAGCCACAAAATGTTATAAGAACATTGACAATTGTTGGAAAATGTAGCCTATATACCACAAATTGAGCCAAAATAGTGAAATACAAAATTTGATTAAAATCGCCAAAAACTTTGTAGCGTAGCCCACAAAATGAGGCAAAAAAATAGCGAAATGCGAAATTTCACGAAAATTGTTGAAAACTATGGATAGCCTAGAAAATGAGGCAAAAACAATGAAATACAACATTTCACCAAAACTGCCGAAAACTATGAACACAAAATTTGGATAGCCCACAAGCTGAACTCATAACAGTAAACACGAAATTTGACGAAAACAACCGAAAACTATTAACTATATTGCCCACAAAATGAGGCTAAAACAAAGAAATATAAAATTGTCCAAAAATTGTGGACCATAACCACAAAATTAGGTCAAAAAAGCGAAATACAAAATTCAATGACAATGGCCGAAATGAATTATGGTCCGCAAAATGTAACCCGTGTTTTCGATTATACGGATTTCCAGTTCTTTTCTTTTCTCCATGTATTTTTATATTTTCAAATTTCATATAAATCATTCCAATGCATTAAAAATCATTTTGAATCTCCTATTGAAACCCAAATTTATATTCAAACTTGAATCTTGTCCCACTTCTTTTATTTATCTATTTTGAAGCCTAAATTAATCCATACTATCATTTATTAATTATTTTGAATTCATTTGAAGCCCAAAAGAGTAGCCCATCTCTTGTTGGATTTTAGCCCAAACCCAATCTCATCTCCTATTGGACTCTAACCCAAACCCACAAACCCATGCACACACCCGTATACAATCTCTCCACTTTTCCCCACTCTTTCCTCATCCCGGTAACCACATTCCCACTATCTCTAACTACCCCCATTATAATAACTATTTTATTATTATAATAATCCCAAAACCCCCACTCTCCATCTTTTCCCCGTTATTAACTCTCCCCCGTTCCAATCACTCTCCCCTCTTCTTCCTCCAAACCGAAAACAGATAACCAAACAAAACCCGAACCCAACTCTCCCACCTTCCTCCTCCATCTTCCACCTCTGTCACCCATCGGGGCGTCACCACCGCAGAGTCCCCGACCTCGAGCTTCTCCCTCCACCAGTGTCGCACCCCACTGCTCACCCCACCTTCGTTAATCTCCATCATCACGCCGAAGTCGCCGTCTCCCTCTCGCCATTTCCCTTACCGTTCGTTCCTCATCTCGACCGCCCTCTCCGCCCAAGCGCCGAAGCACCGCACCCACATTCGAAGACCAAGCCGCCATCGTCCCCACTGCCGAAGAACTCCGCTGGACCCATCGCCATTGTGCCGCTTCCGCTCGAACTCCTCGAGCTTGTCGCCATTGCTATCCCCGAAGGACCCACCAAAGCTCTCTCTCCGCCGCTCGTCATTGTCGACGGAACCCAGCAGAGAGAACCTTCCCCTTCGTCTCCCTACTCCTCGCCGCACCATCGAGCCGCCGTCGAGCCACCGAAGAACCCCCTCCCGCTCATCTATTCCTCTCCTCTGGTTTCGAGCGCGAAAAACAGAGCTTCGCTCCTTCGCCGGAGTTGTGTCGCCGCCGTCAATTCCGCCGTAGTTGGGGTTGCGTCGCTTCCCGACCAGCCGTCGCTCGTCGCCGTTGCTAGCCCAGAGCAGTCGAAGCGTCGTTCGCCCTCGTTCCCTCTCTCTCCGATCGAAGGTGGAAGACGGGCCCTGATTGGTCGTTCCCGCTGCCCGCTGTTTTGCCACACTCGATCTGCCGCTCGTTGTCCCACGTTTGGGCCGATCCGCTGTGTGGAGAAGGCGCTGATTGGCTGCTTCTTGCTGTCTCGTGTTCGGCGCACACCAGATCTCGTTATCGTTGTCCTGTGTTCGGATTGGATCAGGTGTGTAGAAGGATTTCTATTGGATCGTTCGGTGTTCTGTGTTCTGGCCGCAGCAGATTTGGTTTTGCCGTCCCGCGTTCTGGCCGATCCGGTGTGAAGTGAATTTGTCGTGTGGTATTTTAGCGCGCATTTCGCACGTGTTTCTTGGGATTGCTCCCTGGGATTCTGATCCCGTTATTCTTATTAAATTGTCGAATCGTCTACAAGGAAAAAGGCAAGTCCACTTGAACTCTTTTAATTTTCTAGTTCAAGCTTATTGATCTCCTGCAAGTAGTTCCATTTCAATTATCTTAATTTGTCTTGTGTCCCGTCTGTTGGGAGTATCGAGGGTTTACACGAGCTAACCCGACGTACTCTTGACCTCTTATAATTATCCATTGACTCAAACCTAAGCCCACATACACAATTGACATAAATGAAATGACTAGAATTGTATACAAAGAAAATGAATGGTGATTGAATACATTGATCGATTGAGATACTGTGACTTGAACAATGACATGATAAATGGACTTGTACATGGTAATGAACATCCTAATTGCTGTACAATAGTGTAATGCATTTCATGATACTATAGCATGTTAATTATCCACTTGAATGAACATATATGTGATGGTTTTTTATGAATTCCTGCTGCTTTGTCTGTTTTGTACTGAGGTTTCGACCCAGTTATAATAGGAATCAGTTAAAATAATATAAAGAGAATTGTTGTTTTAGATTTGCTATTTCATGTTATTATTGTGCAATGCATCATGTTGCTGCATTCTCATCATCCCCTTGACATTCTTATTACCACTTGCATGTACATGTATGACTTAATGATAAAATACTAAACAAGCCGGGGTTCCCAAGGGTTGACCTAGTAGTGGATAGTCTCAGAAAATGTACTCGGTAAGATCTATCGTGATATCGTATTGACATGGAAGGAGAAGTAATGATTGTGAATGATTGATTGAAAAATTGAAAATTGATTGATTGTAAATGGTAAATGATTGTTATTGAAACCGAGTACACGCTCTGTAGATCCCACCACTATGTCTCAAACGTACACTGTTTTGCGTGCACCGAACCTGTGGTATGGGACGCAGTAGTACGTGCACAAGATAGGAGAAAGGACATTCTAATGAACTTAAATTGACACGTATATACTTGATTATGACCATTGTTTATTAATACCATTATTGTCTTTGCAATTTAATCTTGATTCATATTCCTTCACGTACCCTGTTCCTTTACTCTCTGCTTTTCACTACTTGCTGTCCGTACTTGCTCTAAGGACAAATTATTCTTTCTTTTTAGATGATCAAGTACAGGTGAGCCAGAGAAATTGTCTGAAGGCATTGATGAACAGTTTTTCTACAATTGGAGCAGGAGTCTCTCGAGCAATTTGGTAAGTCTTTATATTCCAGATTTGGTTATTGAATTTCCATTCTCATTTATGTGATTATAATTCCTACGTGGTTGTGCTTCATTTTTCTTATATTGTTGAGCTAAGACTGGTACAACTTATGGATGATATGAGTTGGCGTACTTATATCATTCGCTGGGCCTCAGTTACGTGTCGGTGTTCCCGTATTCTGGGAAGCGGGGCGTGACACAAAATGATGCCAAAATGATGACATACGAATTTTACGAAAATGGCTGAATACTATGAATTATAGGCCCCAAAATTTGGCCAAAACAGTGAAATACAAAATTTCACGAAAATAACTGAAAACTATGGACAATAGCCTAAAAATTGAGACCAAAACAATGAAATGTAAATTTTGACTAAAATAGCCGGAAATTGTATAGTTAGCCACAAATTGAGGTCAAAACAATGAAATACGAAATTCCACGAAAATTACCGAAAACTATAAACTATAGCCCAGAAAATGAGACCAAAACAGTGAGATGCAAAATTTCACAAAAATCCAAAAAATATGGACTATATAACCCACAGAATGGGCTCAAAACAGTGAAATATGAATTTTACGAAAATTACCGAAAATGGGGACTATAGGCCACAAAATTTAGCCATATAGTGAAAAACGAAATTTCACAAAAATGAGCAAAAACAATAGATTATAGCTTTAGAAAATAAGGTCAAAAAAGTGAAAAACAAAATTTGACGAAAATGACAGAAAATTATGGACAATATCCCTCAAAATATGGTGAAAACAGTAAAATACAAAATTTCACGAAAATTGGTGAAAACTGAGCCCACAAAATAAGACCAAAACAGTTAAATATGAAATTTCACGAAGGTTGCCAAAAAAGTACGGAATATAACCTACAAAATTAGGCAAAACAGTAAAATACGAAATTTTACGACATTAGAAGAAAATTCTGGACTATATTCCAGAAAATGTGGTCAAAATAGTGAAATAAGAAATTTCAAGAAAATAGTTGAAAATTGTGGCTTAGACCACAAAATAAGGCCAAAACTATGAAATACGTAATTTCACGAAATTTGATCGAAAACTATGGACTGGCCATAAAATATGGGTAAAACAGTGAAAAACGAAATTTCACAAAAAATAGCCAAAAACTATTTGACCATAAGCCAAAAAAATTGGTCAAAACGGTAAAATATGAAATTTCACTAAAATTGCCAAAATTGTGGACTATAGCTCACACAAAATAAGGGCAAAACAGCTAAATACGAAATTTCACGAAACCGCTGAAAACTGTGACTGTCACACAAAATTAGCCCAGAACAATCGTATACGAAATTTTCAAGTAAATGACCAAAAACTATGGACACAAAATTTGACCAAAAACATTGAAATAAAAAATTCACTAGTATGGTCAAAAACTATGAACTATAACCCACCAAATGAGGCTAAAGCAGTAAAATACGAAATTACGAAATTGTCCGAAAATAGTGGATCATAGCCCGCAAAATGAGGCAAAAACACTTAATAACAAAATTTAACAAAAATTTAAAAAAAAAACTGTGGACTATAGCCCTATAAAATGAGACCAGCACTATGACATGAATTTTACGAAAATGACCGAAAACTTTACACCACAGCCTATGAAGCACCGATACGGGTACGGCCCGCATACGGGGACACAGGTACGGGGGATACGACAATTTTCAAAAAAGAAGGATACGAGATACGGCGGGGATATATATATATATATATATATATATATATATATATATATATATATATACACATGACTAAATAATCACTTGTAAATAAAAGAAATGGTAAATATCTTTCATTAAACATAAATAAGATAATCCATGAAGGCTACAATAATTGTTCATAAGCATAAGCAATAACATAAATAAACAAAACAAGTTCATAAGCAATATAACATAAGCAAACAAATCAAATAGTGGGACAAGTTCAGCCGTATAAAATAGTTGGATAATAAAAAATGCAGGATACGGGGATGTGCAGGATACGGAGACACGAGTATCGAATACGTACAGGATACGGGGACGGTACCCTCCATAAAGTATCCGTGCTTTAGAGACCACAGCACACAAAATGAGCCCAAAATACTAAAATACAAAATTTTACAAAATTTACCCAAAAACTATGGACTATAGCTTACAAAATTAGGCCAAAACAGTGACATACAAAATTTTACTAAATTAATCGAAAACTGTGGACTATATAGCCCACAAAATGAGGCATAAATAGTGAAATATGAAATTTCACGGCATTGGCCAAAAACCATGTACTAGCCAACAAAATGAGACAAAAAAGTGATTTACAAAATGTTACGAAAGTGGCCCAAAACTGTGGACTATCTACCACAAAATGCTACTAAAATAGTAAAATACAAAATCTTACGAAATTGGCCAAATATGTTGACTATAATGAAGGCAAAAAAATTAAATACGAAGTTCGATGAAAATTGTGGACTATGGCTTACAAAATGTGGTAAAAAAACGTGAAATACAAAATTTTACAAAAATGACCAAAATTTGTGGATTATATATCTCACAAAAAGAAGCCAAAACAGTGAAATACAAAATTTCATAAAAATTGCCGAAAATAGTGGACTATAGGCCACAAAATGTGAGATAAACAGTAAAATATAAAATTTCACAGTAAAATATAAAATTTCACGAAAATGACCAAAAATTATGAACGAGCCCACAAAATAAGGCCAAAACAGTGAAATGACATTTATATAAAAAAAGGCCGAAAATTGTGGGCTATGGCCTATAAAATGAGGCCAAAACTGTGAATTACGAAACCTTACGAAATTGGTCAAAATTTGTGGACTTTTAGCCTACAAAATAAGGTCAAAAAAGTAAAATACGAAATTTCACTGAAATATCTAAAAACTATGGACTATAATTCACAAAATGAGGCAAAAACGGTGAAATATGAATTTTCACAAAAATTGCAAAAAACTGTGGGCTATATATAACCTACAAAATAAAGCTAAAATAGTGAAATACAAAATTTCACGAAATTGGCTGAAAACTGTGAACAATAGCCTCAAAATTTGGTCAAAATTGTAAAATACAAAATTTCACGAAAATGATCGAAAACTGAGGCCACAAAATAAAACCAAAACAGTGAAATACAGAATTTCATAAAGTTTGCTGAAAATTGTGGACTACAGCTTACAAAATGAGGTCAAAATAGTGAAATACGAAATTTCACGAAATTGACCCAAAACATTTAATTAGAGCATCCACAGTCGTGCATGCTATAATATAGCAATATGCATAAATAGAAATAGCATTTCCTCGTTTCGTTGCAGTCGTGCAATGCTAAAAAATTGCAAAGTAGTTAATGGACGAAATATGATGTTTCGTCTGATAAAATATTTTAATTTTTATAAAAAATATTGTCGTTATAGGACTTTTTAATTAATTTTTTGCGTAGACGAAAAATGATGTTTCGTCGGAGAGAAGAAATTTTTTTTGGTCTCGGACGAAGACTTTTTTTGCAAAAATGCAAAAGTCTCGGATGAAACATCAACAGGACATTTGCCAAAAAACATTACTGCCCCGTCACTTTCAATACTCTACTAATTATGATTAAACCCCTAAGTATAATTAACTAACTACCTAATTAGATAACTAAGTATAATTAACTAACTAATTAATTGATTTATTAAATGTCCTAAATTCATGGACGAAACATCCGATCGTTTAAAAATATTATAAAATATTACGGACGAAACATCTTTATATTATACATATAGCTATATCCATTCTCATATATAGCAATGTATTGTAGCAAAATATGCATATTATGAATATTTAGCTAACGACTGCAGCACACTTTTCGCTAAAATATGCATAATATGCTATTTAGCTAACGACTGTGGATGCTCTTATAGCCCACAAAATGAGGTTAAAATAGTGAAACATAAAATTTAACTAAATGGGCTAAATTTTGTGGACTATAGTCTAGTAAATGTGGACAAATGAGTGAAATACGAAATTTCAAAAATCAAAAAATCAAAAAATGTGGCATACAACCCACAAAATGAGACCCAAACAATGAAATAAGATATTTTACGAAATTTGCCAAAAACTAAGAACTATTTATACCACAAAATGTGTTCAAAATAGTAAAATACGAATATTTTTAAAAATTGCAAAAAGCCGTGACAATAGGCCACAAAATGAGGTAAAAATTGTGCAATATGAAATTTCACAAAAATAACCGAAAACTATTGACTAGACCACAAAATGAGGTCAAAACATTGAAATACAAAATTTTACGAAATTGACCGAAAACTGTGGACTATAGCCCACAAAATGAGGCCTTATGAAATTTCTTCAAAACTGCATAAAACTATGGATATTGCCCACAAAATTTGACCAAAACAATGGCATACGAAATTTACAAAGTGTGAACAGCGAACTCGCACCATACGGCGAACCAAAGTGAACTACCGAACTAGACGAACTAGTAACATTGCTTTATCCAGTCTTTAAATCTAGATATATACCAGTTGGCCTATGAATTAGAATATTGGTTCAAAACAGTGATTAGCAAGCTTGTGGTTCTGAGTTTCGAATGATATTGTGTATTGCTTTTGAGGGTTGTTCATCATGTCAGACTGTACCTGAATCTGCCTTAAAAAAAGACAGTTCTGTTGAACATGATTAATTTCACAAGACCTTCCCGAATCTGAACCTGAACACAAAAATCCCAGAGCCTGCCCATAATGAAACCCATCTTTCAGAGGAGAACACATTCCAATCCGGAATTCCAAACCCAACAATCAGCTCCCAATCCTCTTCAGAATCCACCAAGAGTTTCAAATAAGGTACAATTTACATATGAACCCGAACTAACTAGCCAGTAGACATCCATAATCACTTTATCATACTAAGGAACATTGTTCATAATTTCAGAATTATGTTTTGTGCTGATCGATAAAAGGTTTCAGGCCATCTGGTCCAGGCACATGGGCACATCTAAGTAATGTAATTTTTATTATCAAATTTATAAACTTTTCAGTTCTTTGTAACTATTGACAATACAAGTACCAACCAAACAGCAGACTGAAATAGAAAAGTAGATTTTTCCCCAGAGAAATACAAAATGAAACATAACTATAAAAACCAAAACAAAAAATAGAAACCAGATATAAACTATACATCAAGGAAAGAAAGCACAGCAGGTCATTCAGAATATTGCAGACATGAGACAGGACAAACCAAGACAATTCCATTTCCAATGAAAAGAAAACCTTATGGATATAACATACTATACTATCACATTTCAGGTCGAAAAGATGTGTGGAATCGTCAATTATGACATTTATTTCTTTCTTGTATTTTGTATAACCTTTTCTCCAAAAAAGAAAATATTAATACTAACCTTGTGAAACACTAATAATATACATCGCGAAGAAACTTTCAAGTTCGACTAGTCTTCATCGTATTGTAACAGGGTGAAGTCCTTAGATTGACTCCTTAGCAAGCGTTCCTGGATTCGTTCTTTGATAGCTGTCCCCTGGTAAAAATTCAAAAGGAAAAAAAAATATAAGAATTTGAATGCAAAACATTCTGAAGAGAAAAGAAAGTCTTATATTACAATGACGAGTTTAAACAAAAACTTTTTCATTTAAAATAATACATTATTTTATCAATAATAATAATTAGATTGATACTCAGTTTGGTAAATCTGTTGACAGAGAGATTAGTGGAGAATCTGTTAGCTTGATTTCCTCCAATATCAGATCTGGTAAGTTGTATTGATTAGTGGAGATATGTTATTGTGATCAGATCTGGTAAGTTGTATATATACTACCACATACTAATAACAAATTATCAAGTTATTTACAATTTCTCTTCTTCTTTATGGTATCAGAGCCAAAACGATCCTACCCTCTTTCTCTCTAATTAAGGACGCCGCTCCTTACTCTAACCCTCACCCTTGCCTCCAATGGCCAACGACAGCACCTCCTTCATTTCCAACCCCTATGAACCTTCCAAACCCTTTGCCTGTATCACTCTTATCAGTGTCACCAAGCTTCTCCCCACCAATTATCTTAATTGGAAACTCCAAGTTGAAGCTCTCCTTGATGGCTATGATCTCCTCCAATATCCAGATGGATCATTCCCCGCGCCATCGGAAACAATCTCCACCACTGCATCGCCTCCAGTGACGACCCCAAATCCTGCCTATCAGACATGGCGACGACAGGACCGCCTCATCTATGGCGCCCTCCTCACCACTCTCTCCAATGAAGTGGCCTCCCTGGTGTCTCAGACAAAGACGTCGCATGATCTTTGGACCCTTCTCAAAAGCACCTATGCCAAGGCATCCCGCAGTCATCTCAAGCAACTAAAGGAGCGCCTCCGTACTGCTTCCAAAGGTACACAATCCATCACAACCTATATGCATTCCCTGAAGCAAACAGCAGATCTTCTTGCATCACTTGGATCTCCTGTCTCTGTTGAAGACATGACTGACCATGTCTTACGCGGTCTCGACGACGGCTACAGAGCCGTCATTGACGGCGTGAATGCAAGGGACATCCCAATCACCTTTGATGACCTCCTCGAGAAACTTCTCATCCAGGAACTCTCCATCGTTGCTGCTCAGAGACAGAATCCTGCTCCAATTACAGCCTTGAGTGCTCAGGCTCGGCCTAACTCCAACAACAGGTCTCGGTCAGGGCAATTCTCTGCACAGTCTAATCATCGCACTGGCTACCGCAACCCTCCAAAACCGTTTCTAGGTCGATGTCAGTGGTGCAATGTCAAAGGGCATGTTCTATCCCAGTGCCACACCTTCAGACAGCAACACCCCGGTATCCCGCCTCCCCCTCGGGATCCTCCGGCTTACACTGGACAAGCTCGGGCCAATACTGCAGTTGCTGGCCCATCTCAGACTGGTTTTTTGGTTGACAGTGGAGCAACGCATCACATCACCAATGATCTTGCAAACCTGGCGCTTCATCACCCGTACACTGGCCCCGACTCATTGTTTATGGGTAACGGTTCAGGTTCAAACATCTCTCATTCTGGAACACTTTTACTTAATGATTTATCCTTGTCTAATGCCTTGTGCGTTCCTTCCATGAAACAAAATATCATCTCTGTCTCTAAACTTACCAAACAAACTAACTCTGCTGTTGTTTTCCTGCCAAACTCTTTTTATGTAAAGAACTTGCAGACGGACCAAACAACCCATAAAGGCCCATGTGTGGATGGACTTTATCTCTGGCCCGCTACCTCACCGTCCGTCCACACCGTCCACACGGAATCCTCTGCATCATGGCACCATAGGCTTGGGCATCCTTCATCTTCAATCTTCAAATTCATTCAACAGCAATTTTCTTTGGGCTCAAATAAATTCCAGCAATCAGATTGCCACTCATGCCAAATTACCAAATGTCACAAGCTTCCTTTTCATGAATCCACTCTAAAATCTTCTTATCCATTGGAAATAATTTTTTCGGATGTATGGACTTCTCCCATTTTATCCATTGATGGTCTTCGTTACTATTGCATGTTTGTTGATCATTTTACTCGCTATATCTGGCTTTATCCAATGAAACACAAATCTGATGTGCAAACCATATTCCCAAAATTTAAATCACTTATTGAAAATTTCTACCACCACAAAATAAAAATCTTATACACAGATAATGGTGGCGAATATATTGGCCTTCGTCCCTTTTTAAGCAACCATGGTATAAGTCATCACACCACCCCACCTCATACACCCGAGCACAATGGAATTTCAGAACGCCGGAATCGTCACATCGCCGAAACCGGTCTCTCTCTCCTCCATCACTCGGGATTGCCCCTAACCTATTGGCCTCACGCCATGAGCACCGCAGCCTACCTCATAAATCGCCTCCCAACTCCAATTCTTGGGTATGAATCACCCTATTCCAAATTGCTCAACATTAGCCCGGATTATCATAAGTTAAAATGTTTTGGATGTTTGTGTTTTCCCTGGATTAAACCATATACTGATCATAAACTTGCGCCAAAGTCTGCTATGTGTGTTTTTGTAGGTTACTCGGCTGATCAACATGCATATTTGTGTCTCGATCCCAAAACAGGAAGGATTTACACTTCTCGCCATGTGAAGTTCGTAGAATCTGAATTCCCGTTCAGCTCTCTAGTGGCTCAATCCAATTCAAGTGTAGAGCAACAAACAGGCCCACTCCAACTCTCCATTTTACAGCCCATAGACCAACCCACGGTGAGTACCACTCTAAACACACCTGAAGACTTATCCGCTGCCACTCCCTCTCCCTCCATCACCCACCCACCAAATCCGGCTCCATCATCACCCTCAAACGAACCCACCCACACCACTCAATCCTCCAGTTCAATCTCCCAATCATTTCCACAACTTCCTGCCCCACCAACCCAACCCGTTGTCAAGAGACAGAAACCCAATGGCGGTGGGATCATCACCCGGTCTCAAAACAACATCGTCAAACCCATCAACAAGCTCAACCTCCATGTCCGACCCTCCTCTCCCATCGAACCCAGCACCATCACCCAGGCTCTTCGCGACCCTGATTGGCGCTCAGCCATGCAAGATGAATTTGATGCCTTACACCGCAACAACACTTGGGATCTTGTCAGTCGGTCCTCTACTCAGAATTTGGTTGGCTGTAAATGGGTATTCAGAATCAAACGGAATCCGGATGGATCTATTGATCGTTACAAGGCTCGGTTAGTTGCCAAAGGGTTTCACCAACGCCCTGGTTGGGACTATACGGAAACATTCAGCCCAGTTGTTAAACCGGTAACCATTCGAGTCGTCCTAACTCTTGCGGTTCGCCAGGGTTGGTCCATACGTCAGCTTGATATCAACAATGCGTTCCTTCAGGGGACACTCAAGGAGGAAGTCTTCATGATACAGCCACCTGGTTTCGTCAACAAAGACTTCCCGGATCATGTCTGTCGCCTCAAAAAGGCACTCTATGGACTAAAGCAGGCACCCCGCGCCTGGTACACGGAGCTCCGAGTATTCCTGCTCTCCCTTGGCTTCGTAAATTCAACTGCAGATGCTTCTCTCTTCATCTACCAAAAACTGAGTGTTACACTGTACTTATTAGTGTATGTTGACGATATAATTGTCACTGGGAGCTCCTCTGCCGAGTTGTCTAAACTCATTGCCACACTCGCTGCTCGTTTTTCATTAAAAGACCTTGGTTGTCTTAGCTATTTCTTGGGTGTTGAAGTAATTCCTTCCGCTGCAGGTATGTTTCTTTCACAAAGAAAATATATCACTGATCTGCTACATAAATCTGGCATGGCAGATACGAAACCGGCATCCACTCCCTTGTCTGCTAGTGTTCCATTACTCAAGGATTCAGGTTACCTCCTGCCTTCCCCAACTGAGTACCGAGCACTCGTTGGAAGTCTCCAGTATTTGAGTCTTACTCGCCCAGATATTGCTTTCAGCACCAACAAACTTGCACAGTTCATGCAGAACCCACGAACGACGCATTGGTCTGCACTCAAAAGAGTGCTCCGATATTTGGCGGGCTCTTGTGACAAAGGGGTATTCATTTCGGCAACTGCTCCGCTGAATTTTCATGCCTACTCGGATGCGGATTGGGCGGGCGACAAGGATGATTATATTTCAACAACTGGTTATTTGTTGTATCTCGGCAGCACTCCCATCTCTTGGAGCTCCCGAAAACAACGATCTGTTGCTCGATCATCAACAGAAGCAGAGTACAAAGCCTTAGCTGACACGGCTAGTGAGCTACTATGGGTCCTTTCCTTGTTTACAGAACTTGGTCACACACCCACTACCAATCCGGTTATATATTGCGACAATCTCGGTGCCACAAATCTAAGTGCTAATCCTGTTTTCCACTCTCGGATGAAACACATAGCCTTAGCCTATCACTTTGTCCGAGAAAATGTCCAACATGGCAGGTTTCGAGTGTCTTTTGTGTCTACTGATGATCAGCTTGCTGATATTCTAACAAAACCACTGCTTCGTCCTCGGTTCGAGTCCTTACTGTCCAAGTTGCATCTCTCTTCCAGATTATACAACTTGCGGGAGGATATCAATAATAATAATTAGATTGATACTCAGTTTGGTAAATCTGTTGACAGAGAGATTAGTGGAGAATCTGTTAGCTTGATTTCCTCCAATATCAGATCTGGTAAGTTGTATTGATTAGTGGAGAATCTGTTAGCTTGATTTACTCCAATATCAGATTTGGTAAGTTGTATTGATTAGTGGAGAATCAGTAGGAATCTGTTAGCTTGATTCTAGCACTAAATTAGTGGAGATATGTTATTGTGATCAGATCTGGTAAGTTGTATATATACTACCACATACTAATAACAAATTATCAAGTTATTTACAATTTCTCTTCTTCTTTATATTTTTCGTTCAGATACATTGTAGTTCTTTAAAACCTACCTTTTATTAAAATGCACTATCTTTGTTAAAGATGTACTTCTCTTACGTGAACTGTTTCTTATTTATTGAAACTTGCTACTTCAATTGTACGTATTTTGGTTGAATCAAGTTTAACTGCTGTCGCCTATAAATAACATAAGGGATTTACCAAAATAGTTTGGAAAACGAGGGGTTTAAAGTGCTTTAAAAACAGTAAAGGGGGCTAACGATGAGGGGCATTGAACAAATTATCCCCCCCCCCCCCCCAAAAAAAAGTTCCGAAAATTGAAAACATTGAGATTTAACTGACCATTGAATGGCATCCCTCCTCAAACTTCTCCAGAAACCCAGCAACCCATCGATCTGCATTCTCCACCCACTCATCGTGTAACATACTGGCAGTTTTAGCAACAGTTTGCAACTGCAAAAGGAATGTCATAAGTTTATGCATACATTCAAAAGGAAATTGCCATCTAAATGGATGAAGTGATAAAATCAATCAGTCAGCCCAATACAAAACCATGCTTACAGAAAATATGATACATTTCCACTACCTGGAAAACCATAACTGTTTATAATATTCTATTTTGCCTTCAAATATAGGATTTACAATATGGAAAATTAGTTATAACGGACCTTTGCATATAACACGAGTTCTGGGTTTTATCCCAAAAAAACACGAGTTCTGGGCCCAATGCCCTCAAAGGGAAATCCTCGTCCCTATATAATCCAAAACATTGATCATACTCCACATGTTAAAATAAGCTTACAGTCAGCGAACTTCAGCCGGTGCATAATCCGGAGTAAATAGGTCAGAAATATGTGCATAATCCGGAGTAAATAGGTCAGAAATATATCCAACTCAATCACTTGAAAGTCCAAACAAGTAGATACGAAAACAAATAGCAAAACTTGACTATAAGAATCATAGTTTATTCAAAACTAACATATAAGAAACAGACCTTATACAAACTCAACTCTAACCCAAACCAACAACCAGAAGTTTAACATATTACTTAAGCTTAACATACTACCTAATAACCAAACTTCAAACTCAATTCAGCCAAAAATGCAACATGACTTCAAGGCCCATGCTTTAAGAAAATAACAATGAAAAGCCTAAGCATGGTCTTGGCTTCATCTAATCCATCAATTTGTGACCCAGAATTTCGAAAATCCAAACATTTGAGTTTTGCGGCTTATATACCTTGTTTCCAACTTGTTCTTGGTGCAGCTTCACTTTCTCCCTCAGCTTCTTTAATGCCATATTCACTCTCAAGCGTTTTTCCTGATGAAACAGTCAATGAGATTGGCTAATTAGCTTCAATATAAAATATTAGCAATAGATGATATATATACACATGCCTTCAAATAGCTGACACCAAGATCCTTCCTAGAGTAACCACGGGCCAAGTTCCGCATCACATAATCATTATAGTCTTTGAGTATCCTCATTATTATATCAGATGTAGAAATTCCATCGGTACGCTTTGTTTCGTTGAATTTACCAATGGACTTCACCTGCCATTATAGTAATAGTAGATGAGAGACCAAATAAGTCTATGGCTTAATTAACACACGGAAAAGTAACTGTTAACATGAATGAAGGACTTACAAATTCATAAACATCATTGCCAGCACCACTTGCATCAGCATATCTACAAATATTTTCCTTTTTAAATGAGAGTAAATAATTTTGTCCTCAGCAAGTACTTCCTCCTTTATTTAATATGCACACCCAAAAGAACTAGCAAAGAAGGAACATAAACAATACTTCTAAACAAAAGCTTGTATTATTATCAACACAAACAACAAATAAAACTCCCCATGCTGATGCAACATTTTCCGTTTATTTGAAAAAAATAGTGTTAACGGTAGATTTACAATATGAAGAAATTGAAACAGGGCAAGTTTAAAATGTGTATGATAATTTCTCATGAATATGATTCTGTTTTTCATGTGGGGAAACCAAAAAATTACAAGAACTTACGGGAGAGAATCATGAGCTACAAAGTCAATCTTGTGTTTGTCAAGAAACTCTCTCGTCACCACCCAAGGAGCATCTGGAATGACCTCATCTATCCACCTGGTTAGAAGAATTAACAGTTATCACGAGTGTTGTAGATTTTCAAATAAAAGAACATCTCCTCCCCGCTCAGGGAATCTTTTTTGAGACTAATAAAAAAAATTGCTCATTCAGAGCTTGAATAATTTTATTAAGAAGTTCTAGCTTATAATAGGTGAAATTGTTTCCAAAATTTAATAAAACAAAGGTGCAACTCGTTGGGACTTTAGCTTTCACAGATGAGTAACTCTGGAATTCCAAAAAGGAACATCCAGAATTGGGAAACTAAAGTGACTGGGGTTCTTAACTTGCATTATGTGAAAATCAAGTAAAAATAAAAACTAGAGATAACAGAAGCAATTTCATTGTTTAACTCGTAAAGAAGATGAGATTCTTAAATTGCATTATGTGAAAATCTATTAAAAAGTAAGAACTCGAGACAGCAGAAGGGTTTTATTTGTTTAACTCTTCCCCACATATTCTTGTAAAGGAATGCTAATAAATGAACAACACAGTGCTAAGTCATTCCATATGCTTATTAGCTTGTAAGCCAAGGATGAAAAAATGATGTAAAACTAACCCTAAAATAGAGAATTTCCAAGAATCTTAACGGGTTAAATTTACCAACACGTTATGCGGATTAAAGTTAGAAATTTTAAACAGTTAATTGGTTTGATGGATTTTTAAGAACTGAATCACGTTTAACAATCTCAATTAATAATTCAACTCTACAATCAATAATGAAATTCCTAAGCGTTCTTAGCAAGTAAAAGATTCAATATTGATTCGTACTCTAGTCAAGCATGTGGAACACTCGATCTCAATTATTTTTGTGGACGATAGGCAAATCAGATAATATAATAGATAATAAAGCAGTAGAACACAAATATTTAAAAGTGAAAAGAATATACCGAGGGTTCGAAGAACAAATTGCATAAATCTCGGGTAGAACAGCGGCGAAGAGCACAACAGTCAAAGAGACAGTATTGGCAGCAAGAATCTCAAGAGCAATGGCAACAACAGCAATGATGAGGGCCACGGGACCTGGCCGACGTGGCTCGACGGCGGGAGGGCGTCGAGCGGCGAGGGCGACGATGCGAATCGACACGGTGAGGTGGGTCGATAGCGGCGTTGACGGAGACAGGAGGGTCATTGGGATTTGGGGTGTTGGCTGTGGATGGGAATGGGTTCAGATAAGGGGTTTGGGTTTTAGGGTTTCGACGAAGGGGAGAGAAGTTGACGGAGGCAATGGAAAGGGTATTTCGGAGTGAGGTCGATGGCGAAGGTTGTAGGAGGACGACGAGGGTGGGGGTGAGCAGATGGTCGATGAGTGGGATGACGGCGAGGGTCAAAGATGATGGGTTGGTTTTTTTTTTTTTTTGGTCGGGATTGGGAGGAGGAAGAAGAGGAAGAAGAGAGGGGAGGGTAGGGGGGGCTGAGTAGGGTTAGGATTGGATTTTGTGATTTGGAAAATTAGGGTTAAGGATTTTGGGATTAGGGTTTGGGTTAATTTTATTTGGGGATTTTAATTTGAAGGTAGATTTTAGAGTTAATCACTAACCCTAAAATTGTATTAGGATTTATCACAAACCCTAATGGGTGGATCTCGATTGTATCACACAAAGGAGAGGAGAAGAGCAAAACTTAACACAGTAATTTTTAATCAGGAATGACATATCTTTCTCATTAATCTCAGGTTCTATAAATAGGCTCAAAACAAATCTTGATACAAATCTCAAAAGATTCTAAAAATCTCAAAAATATTCTAATGCAAAAAAGAAAGATTACATATGGCTATAATTGTCAAAAAAACAAATATGATACTGAAATAAAATACTAAATTAAATATAATTGATGTCCTCATCACAAAATAGATTAGACAATCATGATTTACAACTAACATGGCTACCCAATAAAATTAAATAGATAAAGGTAACCAAAACTACGGAAAAGCCTCGATACTTGAAAGAGAGAAGGATGCCGGAAAATACTTGCAATGTCGAAGAGATTCATATCGTTCAGCTTCAGTCATAATGGTCTTTCCCTTGTACCTATGAGTCACTTCATCATTGCAGCATCCCACAAGAAGGTATGTATTTGGAAACCTAAGTGAAATAGTGAAATACTAAATATGAGATGTTATTACTAAAGAAAGCAAAGCATGAAACTCCAATAAGTTAACACAATGAGCTGAGAGAGAGAAAAACTATTCTAAATATAGTTAAGTGTTCTATTTTTTATTTCACACTCAGTTATTTCATTGCAACAATACAAGTCACTAATCCAGATAACATCTAAACACAAGTGACATTTGAAGTCAGAAATCACACAAAGAGAGTATTATGAGTGTATTTAAATGGCTTCCTTTTTTGTACCTTCAGATTCAGTTACTCAATTACAACACAATGTAGGTAACTAACTATCCACACAACAATTAGCAACACGTCACTCAAAAAAAAAAAAACTAAAATTACAGGATGAAGAGAAGGGAGAGTGATCAGAAAAGAAACACTACACATATGCTTCATAATTCATTTTTCTGAGAAGTCATTTTACATAATTCATACTTCTCTAACTTCCCTTCATCACATGCAAAAGGGACTCGCTCAACAAGTTTTCTCTCTTATACTACAAACACTGATCCCTCAACCCCCACCCACAATCTCGGTGTTTTAGCTTACATAGTATCCAAGGGCTGAGGGAAGGGGAGTTACACTCGAAATTTCTGGATTTCCATGTTTTAAAAGTAAATGGTACACTTAATTTTGTAGACATGTTTGAGGCATGTATTTTCACTAAGTTTTACATCTAATACTGACACTGACACAAGGTGATTTGACATGCTGATGAATAATATATTCTAAAAAAACTACAATAAAATAGCTACTATCATGCAGGATATGTGACACACACACTACTCCGTTGCCACATTACATGGCATGGCACATAACAAATTCTAGAAAGCCACATTGAAATAGCTAGTATCATCATGCATGACACATATATCTCCAATAGAAGTGTGAGGTGTGTGTCCAACATGACAAGGCATCCATGCACAAGTCTCCACGCTTCACAGCTTCTACAAATAATGGTCCACTTAATTTTATACTCCCTCCGTTTCACTTTAAGTGATATTCAGGAGTTTTGTATTAAGGAATTGTGAGATAAATATTTGTTTCCCTCTACACCCTTATTAATAAGTCTCCACGATTTAATTATTAATTCTTTTTCCAATACAATTCTCATTTAAAAAGATTGTAATTAATGTTTTCTCAATACAAATTCCTCTGTTGGCATTAATTTTTTGCAGAAAATAAAATCTAGAAAGTTGAAACTACAATTTTCAAGAATGTTTGATAGAATTAAGATGAGTAATTAAGATAATTTTTTTTTTTAATAAAAGATGACTACTGTCATCGCTTTATTAACGATTAATTAACGAAACAAAAGTACATCGATGCGAATATAATTAAGATAAATTTTCAACATAAATAAGAATTTTCTTGAAAAAAAAGGGAAAAAATTGGATAATATCACTTAAAGTGAAACAAGAAAAAAACTCTAAATATCACTTAAAGTGAAACGGAGGGACTAGGTGGTGAAAAAAAATGTAGTATGGTGGATAATACCCTATTGGAGTATGCCACCTACGGTATGTAGTGAAAAAAAATGTAGTGAAATTTATAGTGCATGTAGCATTACTAGTGTCTCCAATAGAAGTGTGGAATACTGTCTCCGACATGACACAACTTCTAAGTAGAAGTGTTCATACTTCGTAGCTTCTACTCATAATTCCTTTTCTCCAATTCCACAGATACATTAACAATTAACCCACGTAGCCAGGTCTAATCAAATCAGTTACTCCCAAAACACTTAAATAACTAAAAAACAGAGGGGTTTTTTGCCAAAGTTACAGCTTCTTGGCCTGTTCAAGAGCTCGAGCATGGCCGAAGTGGAAGAGATCGAAGATTCCGTCGGCGTAGACCCGAACCGGCCAGTCGCCGCCTCCGTTGACCCCGTCGGAGTTGGAATCTTTCTCCATTTTCGCACCAAAAATATATTTTTTTTAAAACGAGGGGAATTTGGGGGAAACGGTTTATTCACATATTGGGTTTTTATTATTTATAGAGAATATAATTTTAATGATTTTTTGCGTCATTCTTAGAGGTTGGGTTATTGAGAGCGAGACACGTGGACGGTTCTGGTAAGAGGTCTACACGTGGACGGTTCTGATAAGAGGTCTAAGTGGTGAGTGCATAAATATGGGTCTAGCCGACTAGCCAGGAACTTTTTGCCATACAAACCCAATTTTTGAAAATATTGATCTATCTGACCCACTTTCGAAAATATTTAGCTAACTAATTCAACTTTGGACACATCAACATTAACCATTATTGAAAATAACAATATAGGTTAATTTTACGTCGTTGCTTCCAATAGCAGTATCTCTAAATATTAAAAAAATCGCTTGCGGCTATTTGGAGTAACGACATCAGTTAATTTATTCTCAATCGTGTACTCTAAGCGACTTTCAAAAGATTGCAAGTGTGGAAAAATCCTATAGATGATGTCGTTATTCCCAACAACGGCATTCTCATTACAAATACCGTTGTTAGGGAATGCGGCATCAGTTATATGATTTTTTGCATATAAATAGTGGCATCACCTATATATGCAAAAAATCCTATAACTGATTGATATGGCTAAAAATGGGGTTAAATCGGGACCGTCCAGATCGAGCACGGATCTTGAAGCACGGGGGTAAAAAGGTAATTTCACATACAGATGGATCCAAAACGGGTATTGGGCCTCCTTCTCACAAAACCAACCACCCGCGAATAGATCCACTCCAACTAGGCACGGGTCCCGACCCGATACCAGCCCGGTTCACTAAGGGGAGAATCAAGGCCACTGATTTGACTAGATCAAATCAATAAGCTTGATTGGCTCTCACCAGGGAATCAGGGCCTGATTTCCCAAAACAGAGTAGGAGGATTTTTCTCCTGTTTGTTAGGCAGGAAATCAGGATCCTAATCATTCCAAAGGCGACTATAAATACAACCCCTCTACCACCAAGACCAGGTTAATCACTTCTTCACCACTTAAGCTCTTTCTCAATCTTTATCTGATTACTGACAAGAGCGTCGGAGGGTGCGTCGCCGGAATCAACCCCGGTGTCTCGCACTTCCTTGCAGGTTGCGGCGGGAGCAAGAAGGCTGAGTCAACTGTTCAGGTTTTTCTCGGACTCACAAATTCTATCTGTTTACCCCCACACCGAAATCAGCAGTAACAGATTGGCGCCGTCTGTGGGAAAACCACACGAACAGTCTCAGCCCATTCTCCGTCGTCCTCGACAGTCATGCCGCCGAAGAAGGTCAGATCCAGAGGGTCAAACCGTGTGGGCAACCTCGCCGACCCGGCGAATGAAGCCCCGGTCAATCCCATTCCTCAGTCCGACCTACCTCCGACGACCCAGCAAGTCCCTCCTCCTCCTCCCAAGCAGCAGCCCAACAATGGTCCGTCCGGTCATAACGGTCGGAAGGAAAAGCAGCCCCTCAATCCGGGCCATGTCTCGGCCCATAATGGGTCCTCGGACTCGATGGCTTCTCATCATCCCGACCTCCGCATCACACTTCTAAACCGCCAGAAGGACGACGACCTCCGTACCCATCTTGACGAGAGGCGGGCCCGAGAGGGAGCCTCCCGCCAGCGTCAAGGTGAGCGGTCGCCACGTCGTCGGGACGGCGGAAGGTCTCCGGACCGCAGAGGCCGAGCGGCGTCCCCCGAGCGCCGAAGGAGGAGGTCCCGTTCCCCCAGGGATCGGCGTCATCCGAGGGCCCGAGATGTACCTATCAGTAGAGCCGAATTCCTCCAGTTTCAGGAGACCGTTCTGCAGGCTCTCAACCTTCGGCAGAACGTCCAGAATGCTCAGAGGGCCCCGACGCCCCCCAAGGAACCCAGTCCTCGGTGCCGAACTCGGAGCCCTTCCCCGGCTCCCAGCCGACAGCAGCGGCAACAAAGCCCTCGCCGGTCCCAGGACTACCGGCGCCGCAGTCCAAGCTCCCCTTCCTATGAAGAGGAGTCCGGGGGGTCATATGACCACCAGCGGAGGGACGATGCCCTCATCCGCCGTCTCCATGAGGTGGAAAGGCGTATCGGCCGCATGGATAGGGAGGAAGAGTCCCGAGGAGGAACCTTCCGTCCCAGCCGACCCCCCTTCTCACGGTCGATCATGGAGGCCCACATACCGAGGAGTTTCAAACCGCCGCAGTTTGAAACATACTCAGGGGAATCCGACCCGGTCGACCACGTCGAAAGCTTCAAGACCCTGATGCTGATCCATCAAGCTTCCGACGCTGTACTCTGCAGGACCTTCCCTGCCACCCTCCGGGGGTCGGCTCGGGAATGGTATTCCAGGCTCGCCCCCTCATCCATCTTCTCATTCGAGCAGTTCGAGACGTTGTTCATTACTCACTTCGTGAGTAGCCGGCGAGCCGAGAAGACGAGTCTTTCCCTACTGAACCTGCGGCAGGAGAAGGAAGAAAAGTTGCGGGACTATGTGAAAAGGTTTACCGCAGAAGTCCGGTCAATTGCCTCCTTGCACCAGTCCGTGGCCACGGTGGCGTTCCAGTCGAACGTCCTCAACGCCAACCTCCGATCGTCCCTGGCCAAGAAACCGCCGCATGACTTCGCCGACCTCCTCCTGAGGTGCGAGAAGTACATCCGAGCCGAAGAGGCTGAAGCCCTTCCGAGCTTCGGAGGGCCATCCGCGGGCTCGAAGAGGAAGGCGACGAGGGAAGAAGGGTCCAAGAAAGCTCAAAAAGACATTGGCGGCCAGCGCCGCCCTCCCCCCAGGTTCGAAAAGTTCACTCCCCTCACCACTAATGTCTCTACTATCCTCATGGAGGTGGAGAAGGAGGGAATCATCCCTCCAGCCCCGAGGATGCACACCCAGGCGAAGAGAAGGAACAAAGATAAGTGGTGTCGTTACCACCGAGACCACGGGCACGACACGAACGACTGCCGGGCTCTGAGAGATGAGATTGAAGCCCTCATTCGGAGGGGGCAGTTGGCCAAGTTCGTGAAAGCTAACGATCGAACAGATCGGAACTCTCCTCCCCCTCGGGGGGCTAACAAGCGCTCCGAGCGGCGCGAGGAAACACCCGAGTTCGAGGAAGAACGGGTTCTGCACCTGATCCACGGAGGCCCCATGGGGGGCTCCTCTAATTCCTCCCGGAAGGCCTTCGTTCGAGAGGTCAACTCGGTCCATAGTGCCCCTCCCCCGAAAGGTCTCAGCGTCCCTGTGTCTTTCTCCGATGCCGACCTCGAAGGAGTCCGAACCCCCCACTGCGATGCCCTCGTCATCGACCTCCGCATGGCCAACTTCAAGGTGCAGAGGATTTTGGTGGACAACGGGAGTTCGGTCAACATCCTTTTCCTCTCGGCCTTCCAAGGCCTGCAGCTGTCCCGAGACCGTCTCAAGCCGGTCGGTTACACTTTCCACGGGTTCACGGGGGTCCCGGTAACCGTCGAAGGGGTGATAACCCTAGACGTTACTGCGGGAAGCACCCCTACTACCCGGACCGAGCCGATGGACTTCATGGTCGTCGACGTCCCGGCATTATATAATGTCATCCTAGGCCGCCCCGGCCTAGCCGCCCTTGAGGCTGTCCCCTCGGCATACCATTTGAAAATGAAGTTCCCCACTCGGTCGGGGGTAGGGGAAGTCAGGGGAAGCCAGGAAACAGCCCGGAAGTGCTACATGACTTCCACCGGGGGACCAGTGCTCTCGCTCGAGACACTGGAGATCCCCGAGCCGAAGACCCGCCCAACGTCCGAGCTGGCGGACGAGTTAGAAGAAGTACTCTTCTCGGACGAGGATCCGACCCGAAAATTCCTCGTCAGCAAGTCCTTGCCGACCGTGCTGTTCTCCGACTTGGTGAGGTGCGTCCGGCATAACCGCGACCTATTTGCTTGGTCGGCCGCGGACATGCCCGGCATCTCCGAGGACTTGCTCGTCCATCGCCTCAGCGTCGAACCGGGGTGCAAACCGGTTCAGCAGAAGAGGCGAAAGTTCACTCCCGAGCGACAGCAGGCAATCAAGGAGGAAGTGGATAAGCTGCTGAAGGCCAAGTTCATCCAGGAGGTAAATTATCCCGAGTGGCTGTCGAATGTTGTAATGGTCAAGAAGTCCAATGGCTCGTGGAGGATATGCATCGACTTCACTGACCTGAACAAGGCGTGTCCGAAGGATCCATTCCCTCTCCCGAACATCGACACCCTTATTGATGCCACCTCAGGCCATGAGCTCCTCAGCTTCATGGATGCCTTCTCGGGGTACAATCAAATCCGGATGTTTCCTCCGGATATCCCGAAGACCTCCTTCGTCACCGACCAAGGCCTCTACTGCTACCGGGTCATGCCGTTCGGTCTGAAGAACGCAGGCGCCACTTACCAGTGCCTCGTCAACAAGGTCTTCCAGCACCAGATCGGCCGAAACATGGAGGTGTACGTTGATGACATGCTCGTCAAGAGCATCCACGGCACTGACCATGTAGCCGACCTCCAGGAGGCCTTCGGTGTGTTGAGGAAATACAACATGCGGCTGAACCCGAACAAGTGTGCGTTCGGGGTCTCCTCGGGAAAATTCCTCGGCTTCATGGTGAGCCAGCGAGGAATCGAAGCTAACCCCGAGAAGATTAAGGTCATATTAGACATGGCCCCGCCTCGGAATATCAAGGAGGTACAGAAGCTCACCGGTCGGCTAGCAGCTATCGGTCGGTTCCTCTCCAAGTCAGGGGAAAAGTGCCTCCCCTTCTTCAAAGCACTCAGGGGAGCCAAAGGTTTTGAATGGGGCCAAGCACAACAAGAATCGTTCGACCAGCTGAAAGCCTATCTGGTGAACCCCCCTCTGCTCAGTAAGCCGGTCCCAGATGAGCCTCTCTTCATCTACTTGGCGGCTTCCGAGCAGACCTTGAGCGCTGTCTTGGTGAGAGAAGAGGACCGGACCCAAAGGCCCATTTACTACGTGAGCAAGGTGCTTCGGGATGCCGAGCTCCGCTATCCAAGGATAGAGAAGATAGCCTACGCTCTGGTCATGGCGGCAAGAAAACTTCGGCCCTACTTCCAATCTCACTCGGTCGTTGTCCTCACCGACCAACCCCTAAAGCAGATCCTCCACAAGCCAGAGACCTCGGGTCGGCTGATGAAATGGTCCGTAGAGCTGAGTCAGCACGACATCTCTTATCAGCCTCGGACGGCAATCAAGGCCCAGGCCCTCGCCGATTTCATTGTAGAATCCACTATCCCTGAAGTCGGCCACGTCCCGAATGGGCCCCCCATTTGGACGGTCTTCGTGGACGGATCCTCTTGCAATGAAGAAAGCGGCGCCGGCATTATCCTGAACGGTCCTGACAACTTCGTCCTACAGTATGCGATCCGCATGAACTTTAAGGCCTCGAACAACGAGGCGGAGTACGAGGCTCTCATAGCTGGTCTCGGACTCGCACGAAGTGCTGGGGCGCGGCGCATTCGGATTCATAGTGATTCCCAGCTAGTCGTGAACCAGGTTTTGGGCGAATATGAGGCCCGGGACGAGCGAATGGCGAAGTACCTCGCCAAGGTCCGGGATCTCATGGGCCGGTTCGAAGAAGCCATCATCCAACGGGTCCCTCGGGAAGAGAACTCACAGGCCGATGCTCTCTCCAAATTGGCCTCGTCTTCTCTGCAAGGTCTCGAACAGACCGTATTGATCGAAGTCCTCTCTAAACCAAGCATCGAAGACGAGACGCCTAGTTCGGTGGAGTCACTGCCGGTCATGCTGCAAGACAATTGGATGAAGCCACTAGTAGAATTCTTAAGGGATGGAGTTCTGCCCTCGGATCCCAAGGAAGCACGTCGAGTCAGAACTCGGGCCGAGCGCTATGTCTTGATCGAGGGCATCTTGTACAAGCGCTCCTTCTCTCAAACAGATGGCCGACCATATCTGAGGTGCCTCTCTCCGGATCAGGCCGAATATGCCCTACAGGAGCTTCATGAAGGCATCGGAGGGGCACACTCCGGATTTAGGTCTTTGGCCCGGAAAGCTTTGAACTATGGGTACTTCTGGCCGACCCTTCTCCAAGATGCCGAGCGGCACGTTCGGCAATGCAGTTCCTGTCAGAGACGCTCTAACATCCGACGACTCCCTCAGGCCAACCTCGCCTCCCTATCAAGTCCCATCCCCTTCGCAATGTGGGGAATGGACTTACTAGGGCCCTTCCCTCCAGCTCCGGGTCAGTTTAAGTTCTTGGCCGTAGCCATCGACTACTTCTCCAAGTGGGTCGAGGCCGAGCCTCTCGCCACCATAACCGAGAGCAAGGTGGTTCAGTTCTCTGGAAGAGCATCATATGCAGGTTCGGCGTCCCCCGTGTCCTCGTGACGGACAACGGGACTCAGTTCACTGGCGCGGCATTCCGAGCTCTATGCGATGACCTCGTCATTCAGCAACGCTTCTCGTCTGTCTCACATCCCCAGTCGAACGGGCAGGCCGAGAATGCTAATAAGCAGATCCTCACAGGCATCAAGAAAAGGTTGGACAAGTGTTCGAAAGGTTTATGGGTGGATCAACTCCCTAATGTGTTGTGGAACTACCGCACAAGCAAGCGGACGCCCACCGGAGAGTCCCCTTTTAATCTTACTTATGGGGCCGAGGCCGTGATACCCCTCGAGGTCGGAATACCTTCCCCTCGGCTCATAGCCTTTGACGAAGCACAAAATGCCAGGGACCTCAGAGGGAACTTGGACCTGATAAATGAACTGAGGGAAAGGGCATCGATTCGGCAACAGAATTATCGAAGAAGGGTCGAGCTAGCGTACAACAAAAAGGTCCGACCCGCCGACCTTAAGCAAGGAGATCTGGTCTTGAGAAAGCTAGCCATATCCCTCCCCAGTCAGAAGAGCAAGCTGGCTCCGAACTGGGAAGGTCCGTACCGGATCACAAAGGTTGTTCGGCCTGGGGCATACCGTCTCGAAGATATGGAGGGCAGAGAACTTCCGAGGACCTGGAATGCCGACCACCTCCTAAAATACCAAGAGAGCGTTCCGGCGCCACTCTAAGTAACAAGGAGTATCGAGCCATTCCAATCCTCCGACTTGTAACCCATTTCCTCATAAATTGTGCTATGTAAAACGGTTCGCCGTCAATAATTAATAAAGAAAGCTTTCGCATGTCCTTAAATTCACGTGTTTCTCTCCCCTCTTGTCGACTGTTTCTTTTTTTATATATATACATTACTTCAACCAATGGTTCGGAGTCCAAGACTCGGCTCGACTTTACCTCCTCGGCTCGTCTCCGGACCAACCAGGGGTAGATCGCCGTTCGGAATTGCTCCCACAGCCGTTGAACTATACCGATGGTTCGGAGTCCAACACTCGGCTCGACTTTACCTCCTCGGCTTGTCTCCGGACGAACCAGGAGTAGATCGCCGTTCGGAATTGCTCCCACAACCGTTGAACTATACCGATGGTTCGGAGTCCAACACTCGGCTCGACTTTACCCCCTCGGCTCGTCTCCGGACGAACCAGGGGTAGATCGCCGTTCGGAATTGCTCCCACAACCGTTGAATTATACCGATGGTTCGGAGTCCAAGACTCGGCTCGACTTTACCTCCTCGGCTCGTCTCCGGACGAACCAGGGGTAGATCGCCGTTCGGAATCGCTCCCACAGCCGTTGAACTATACCGATGGTTCGGAGTCCAAGACTCAGCTCGATTTTACCTCCTCGGCTCGTCTCCGGACGAACCAGGGGTAGATCGCCGTTCGGAATTGCTCCAACAGCCGTTGAACTATGCCTAAGGTCCGGAACACATAATCCGAACCCTCCTAACTATCAGCCGAAGCCCGAAGACCCACACATTCGGTCGGCTCCCGAGCAAGTGCCTTCCCGAGCGTGTAAACGGGGAAAACACACTTTCCCCTCAACTTTCGTGCGTGATCTCGATCAGACGGCTCAGATCATGCCACCTGCGCAAAACGACAAGATAACGTTTTCTTGGGAACTGAGCCGCCTCGAGATTCGCGCCTACGTTCGACAGCTCAGATCTCGCCACCTGCTCTAAGCGACAAAATAGCACTTTCTTGGGTACAGAGCCGCCTAGGGATTCGTGCCGTACCGTGTCAGAACCACTAAACGACAAAGTACCGTACCCCTGGGGATCCATTCGGCTAAACAGACACGCTCGGTTCAAAGATCTCGGCACGACCGATACAGTTATAAGCAAAGACAAACATACAAAGCAACGAAAGGGAGTTTTATTAACTGTCGGCGCATAGTACAAAACATTCCATTACAAAGTGTTGGCAAACAAAACATACAATGCCCGACCCACTGCACTTGTCTCTCATAAGAAAGCATCCTCACCAGACTGTTCGTCCTCCTCGGCTGGCAGCTCCTCTGCCTCCCCCCGGAGCTTCGCCATTACAGCCTGCAAGTGCCGCATTTCCGAGAGCAAGTCATCCCGCTCGGCAATAATCTTCGACTAAATGTGCAGAATGCTTTTGACCCGAAGAGCGTTGCTGAATGCGGTCTGCGAGTCTTCATCCTCTCCTGCGGGGCTCAGCTCGACGATCCTATTCTCCAAGCGTTGGATCTCGGCTTCCCGGAGACTGAGGACCAACGAAAGGTGGTCCCACTCACTCTCGGCTCGGCGTAACTTCAGATCGGCGCTCCTGGGGCTCAGAACCACCGTTCCAGAGGTGGCCTCGGATTCGGAGTCATCATTCGAACGCTCGGAGTCCGAGCCATGGATCGTCACAACGAGCTGAAAAGAAGGGAAAACGAATAACACAACTTCAATACACTGCCGATGGCTAACACTTGAGAATTTTCCAAAAAAGATTCGCATTCAAACATAATAGTGTTACAGACGGCCGGACCGACCCCATAATTAGGTTTTCACAACAACCAACAGAAATAGAAAACAACATGATCAGGGCCTCTTCAGAAGGGGAATGCTTCGGTTTAGGGAAACGCGAGGGCGACGAGGCCTTCCCTCCGAGCCCGACCCTAAACCAACGAAGCGTGATCCCCCTTCACTGCTGGTCCTAACAGCGGCGCCGACCGAGGCACCGCTCGACGAGACAGCCGCGCTACTCTGAGCATCGGCCGGACTCCGCCGGGTCACAGGCGACCGCGTCGCAAGTTCGTAAAACGAGATCCCCCTCGCGCTCTCCTCGCGAGTGCACGACGTGCTGCGGACATTAGCTCTCTCCGGCACTGGCTTGAGCGATGCGATCTCCTCCTCCAATTCGATAATTCTATCCCTCAAGACGTCGTCCTTCGCCAATTTCTTCGGTCGAGGGGCCCTCAACGAGCCCGAGGCATTGGCACTATCAGTCGCAAGCCGTCGGTAATGTGTGACCTCGATCCCCCTATCTATGGTGATCCTTCTGAGCCTGTCGACTTCGGCCGATAGCTTCTTGCGCTCGGTTGACGCTTTCTCCAGTTCGGAAGCCAGCTTCTCCACCTCCGCCGAACGTTCTTTCTCCGCTAGCTCCAAGTATTGGACCTCGGCCAAAAGATCGTCATTCTTCTGCTCGGCGGCAGTAAGCTCTCTACGGAGACTTTCGACTTCGCCTTCGGGATAGGGAGCTGAAGAACGCCTCCGATACTGGTACAGCTCGCGACCATACCTCCGCAGAGCTGCCTTCGTATCCTCCAGCTTGCCGAGCAGGAGATATCGATTATACCGGCTCTGAAAGAGCTCGTCCTTCGTTTTCGCCAGCTCCTTCTGAAGGTATTCAACCTCCGTGATCGGACCGAATCTCACCTGAAAAGCAGAGGTGAATCCGAGGCCCAACACTTGAAGAAATTTACCCCAAATCAGACACTAAGTCCGAGACTCAACACTTGGACAAATTTTGGCCAAACAAAACATTTTTTCATTCAAGATTCAAAGAGTTCTACAACAACGGTGGCCAGTCCGCAGTTAGGCTTACAAAAACAAAAAAAAAAGAGAAAAGAAAGAAGACAACCGAGTCAGGGGTCGACCTTTTTTTCGTTCGGGTCCGTCGACCCCTCGGCCTTGTCCTCGCCCTTGCCCCCGCCTCCGCCTTCGCTCCTGCTCTCCTCCTCGGAGTCATCCTCCTCTCCCTCCTCGGCCTCGGCCTTCCACGGGTCCTCGACGGGTTCCGTCTCCCCCTCGGGTCCGATCAACCCCTCGGGGACAACCTCCTCCCCTTCCACGAGGTCGTAGAAGTTGTAGGAGGACGTGTCGAATCCCGGGTTCTTGGCGACCACATGTTGCAGGGCTCGGCCGTAGGCATCCACCATATTCTGGAGCATGTGCAGCGCGGCCTCCTCCTGCATGGCCTTCTTCACCCTCTTCACCTTCCTGAGGTGTTTGGCCTTGTCTCTCTCGGCCCTCTTCCGAGCGTCCTCCGCTTTCGACCGAGCCTTGGCCAGCTCCTCCCTCAGCTCGGCGGCCTCCTTCACCGACGCCTCGAGCTTGGCCGCCGTATCTTTCAGCTCGGCCACCTCCTTCTCCGAGGCCTCAAGCTTAGCCGCCGTGTCCTTCGACAGCTGAACGGCGTCAGCCAGCTGCTTCTCCAATCCTCCTACCTCAGCAGCCCTCTTCGTCGAGAGAAGCAGCTCGTCATCAAGCCGCCTCGCGACCTTGACGCGCTCCGCCCTCTTCCGCTCCTTCTCCTGCTCCTTGTTCGCCAACTCCTCGACCAGGAAATTGAAGTGGCAGAGGGTCTGAAAGAGAACAACAGAGTTACAATCCGAATCCAAGAACTTAGAAAAATTCGAAGGAAGAAATTTAGATGAAGAAGAGCTCAGCCTACTTACCGACATGGTATTCCGGGCGATCTGCATCACGGCGTCCCCTGCCATCCCGGCCTTCAGGGTCGCTCGATCCTTCGGGGTCGGCAGGTGCCTCACCGCCTCCATGCAGATGTTCCCGTCGCCCAGGAAACCATCGGCGTTCATCACCTGCCAGTCGGGGACGAAGATCTGCTTATGACGTTCGGTCAAGATCTTCTCCGCATCGGCAGTGAGGGGCGGAACCTGCATGGACAGCGCATCCTTCACCCCGAACACACCGCTCGACGAACCCGGAGCGTCCGCCCCCGGGGTCGGCACAGGTGCATCCGAGGTAGGGGGATCGGAGACCACGGCCTCCCCCTGCTCGGGGACCACGACCTTCGTCGGAGAGACGAGGACCTCGATCTCCCCCTCCTTGAGGACCGCGACCTTCGGTTGGTCGGCAGTCTTCGCGACCGAGGGCTTCTTCGAAGCCCGGCTGTCCTGAGGCACTGCCGACGGCCTCTTCTTCTTCTCCTGCTCCGCCCTGCCCTTCGCCACCAGAGCCTTGTAATCGAGCTTCATCGTCTCTGCAAAAGCCGAATGAAAAAACTTAGAAAAATTTTCATGAGCTTTAAACAAGGAGTATAAATACCAGAAGCATACGAGGGTCGATCGGACTGAGACCCCCACGGAACAGATGCTCCTCTGTGATATCTTTCCAGCTTAGCGCTGGCAGGGCGAGAAGCTTCCTCTGGACCTCAGCCTCCTCAGCATTCAGCGGGACGTCCTTCTTTGTACGCTTGGGCAGGCCATCCTTCGCCCAAACTGTCGGTATCACCCACGGTGTCAGAGTTCGGACGAGGAAGTATTTATCCTTCCAATGTTTGATCGAGTCCGGGTTCTCGATCAACTTAACTCCCGTCCGAGGAGAAAGGAAAAACCTCTGCTCGTCCCGCCTCGGCTGGCAAGGTCGGAAAAGACTCCGAAAGAGGAACATAGTCGGCTTGGCGCCGATCTCTTGGCATCGGAGGAGGAACGCCACGACGTGCCTCCATGTGTTCGGCATCAGTTGGGCGGGACTCAAACCGTACCAGACCAAGACTTCGACCACGAACGGGTGGAGGGGAAAGCGGAGTCCGGCAATAAGGGAGTCGACCGGAAAGACACATACGTCCGGCGAGGACTTTGTGTTGGCTCGGAACCCCGGCCCAGGAAGGAGCAGCACATACTCAAGCGGGATCCGGAAACCCTCTCGGATCATACGAAGATCGGACTCGGTAAGAGTCGAGATCCTATGGTCAACCTCGGACAGCTCCCTGGGCTCGTTCTCCTCCACCAGCTTGGCCGTACCTTGAGTGACCCTCTCCAAGGTATCTTTGGCGTAATCCCGGACGCCTCCCACACTCGACACGGCGATGGGCTGCCGACCAAACGCCCCCGCTCTCTTCGGCGTCTCCACTATCGTGACCACTCCTTTGCCCTTTCGGGACTCGGCCACGACTTCCTCGGGCACTTCGGCCACTTCACCCTCTTTATCCGGACGAACGACGTCTTGCTCGCTCGGCTCCACTACTCCCTTCCCTTTATCCCCTCGGCCAACGGCTTGCTCCGAGGCGGGGGTCTCAGCCGAAATCTTAACCATTTTTTCCTAAAAAGAGAAGGGAAAGAGACTGACCTTGAAGTGACAGGTGCGGTCGGAAAGTTTGCCGGAACTAAGAACGCTACCGCGACAGCTAGCAACGCCACCAAGGGAGCTAAAAACTTCGAAGCAAAGTAAAAACGGAAGAGAGAGAGTAAAAGTGAAAAGTGAAGACTTGGTCTTGGGGGGGTGAAGATTTATAGTAAAATTGGGACGTCCCTTGGACTTCCAAACGAAACTTCGCGACTTTTGGGCTGCTATCGAAACGTCGCGAAGGCCCATCACCACTGTCTCCTTCGCCAAGTCCGCTAGCTCGGCTCCAGGAGTTCCGAATCCGAGCTACAAGCAAACCGAACTTGTCTGCAACAGGGTCCGCTCGGAATCCGAGCAAGTGCCTTCCCGAGCGTGTAAACGGGGAAAATGAGCTTTCCCCTCAACTTTCGCGCCCGATCTCGATCAGACGGCCCAGATCTCGCCGAGAACACTAAACGACAAGATAGTATTTTCTTGGGAGCTGCGCCCGTCTCGAGATGCGCGCCATCATCCAACAGCTCAGGGTGCGCCACGTCGCCCGGACAATTGAACCCTCGGACGCCCGACCTATGTCTAAGAGGGATCAGGAAAAATTTCGATTCAGTTTTAAGGCACCGCCCTCGGCGAGCACCCCCCGGGTCCCGTGTCTCGGTCGGTATTCCGCCGACCTACGGTCCCCGGTCAAAAACAGATCGGCACTCCCCCATCTCTAACTCCTCCGGGCTGACATCCACCAGAAGCCATCAGCCCGGAAGGAAGACAGAGATGGGAGGGGGCCCATCGACACTCAGAGATCAGGAGAAGCGAACCATTCCGAGCTAGTTGGTAGCAACTGGAAGGCTCGGCTCGCCAGAGGACTCTGACAACAGCGCCTTCACAGTTGCTAACAACGGGCTCGGACGGTCCGGAAGCCCGAGCCACGACTCATAAAGGAGAAGCGCACCATTCCGAGCTAGTTGGTTGCAGCTGGAAGGCCCAGCCAGTCAGAGGACTCTGACAACCGTGCCTTCACAGATGCAAACAACGAGCTCAGATGGTCCGGAAGTAGGATTCGGACATGGATCATCACCTCTTCCACCAAGACCTCCGCCTGCTTCGACACCCACTTCGGAGCAACCAAAGAAGGCAGAAGATCTTGGTAGAAGAACGACCACCCGTCCTCCCGAGACAGCTCATCCCTCGGGTCCGGACTATGGTCGTCACCACTCTTGCCTTATTCCCCCCCTCTCTTGACATCCACTTAGGGACCGTCCGGAACGGGAGAAGAAAAAAGCAAAAGAGCGACCACCCGTCCCTCTGAAGTAACTCATCCCTCGGGTTCGGACTACGGTCGTCACCACTACTACCTCGTTCCCCCCTCGCTCCTGACATCCACTTTGGGGCCGTCAGGAACAAAGGGAAAACCAGGCAGAAGAGCGACCACCTCTCCGGAACTCAAGAGAGAAGCTACCCAAGGCAGACGCCTCCGAGGTCTGAAACTCAATGTTGATTGCGACTGAAATGGCAAAGGGAGTGGAGTACTTATAGCCTGCCTCCAAGAACCAGCCATTATGACCCTCGGAAGTTGAAACGCCGCGCATTAATTAAGGGAGTTATCCTTAACGACATCGGGAAGGCGGAACGACGCGCTAGTCCCGAAGCACCATTAATACCACTGGGAAAGGAGCCATCTCGGATTACCAAAAACCACAGGCCCTCGGTCGGCCTCCGAGCAAGTGCCTTCCCGAGCGTGTAAACGGGGAAAACTCACTTTCCCCTCAACTTTCGCGCCTGATCTCAATCAGACGGCCCAGATCTCGCCGAGAGCACTAAAAGACAAGATAGTGTTTTCTTGGGAGCTGCGCCCGTCTCGAGATGCGTGCCGACATCCAACAGCTCAGATAGCGCCACGTCGCTCGACCTAGCTGGATCTCTCAGAAATTCGTGCTCCCAATGATGAACAGCCCAGATTGCGCCACGTGCGCTAAAAGACAAGATAGCGTTTTCTTGGGAACCATGCCGGTCTCGAGATGCGCGCCAGCATCCGACAGCTCAGGTAGCGCCACGTCACTCGGCCTGCCGAACCCCCTACCTCCGGTCGGCAGCCGAGCAAGTGCCTTCCCGAGCGCGTAAACGGAGAAAAACGTTGCCGAGCGGTAACAACCGTCAGATCTTTACGAAATTCGCGCTCGTCCATGATCAACGGCTCGGATCGAGCCACGTCATTAATCGGTATTTAAATTGTTTTTTATTTATTTAAATCGTTTTATTTATTTAAAAATTGCAAAAAAATTATTAAAAATTCGGGAAAATTAACTAAAATTTCTGGAAAATAATTGGAAGCTTGGGAGGACATTTTCGAACCCCTAGACGAACAATTATTGCCTAGAATGTACAGTTAAGGCCCCCGAACGATTAGTGAATACGTCGCAAAATTAAATAAATAGTTCGAAAAAATAGATAAAAACCCTTGAATACCCGATGTGACCAAAGAACATCCAGCAGCGTCAAAAGTTACCTCACTACCCCCTTTCTAGATTCAAAATCCCACATTTGGACTCCGATACAACACCACCAGCCACTAAAACAGCTAAACTACTCCTCAAAGTCTGATCACGCTCAGTCTTTAGGAGTGGGGGGCTCGTGATATGGCTAAAAATGGGGTTAAATCGGGACCGTCCAGATCGAGCACGGATCTTGAAGCACGGGGGTAAAAAGGTAATTTCACATACAGATGGATTCAAAACGGGTATTGGGCCTCCTTCTCACAAAACCAACCACCCGCGAATAGATCCACTCCAACTAGGCACGGGTCCCGACCCGATACCAGCCCGGTTCACTAAGGGGAGAATCAAGGCCACTGATTTGACTAGATCAAATCAATAAGCCTGATTGGCTCTCACCAGGGAATCAGGGCCTGATTTCCCAAAACAGAGTAGGAGGATTTTTCTCCTGTTTGTTAGGCAGGAAATCAGGATCCTAATCATTCCAAAGGCGACTATAAATACAATCCCTCTACCACCAAGACCAGGTTAATCACTTCTTCACCACTTAAGCTCTTTCTCAATCTTTATCTGATTACTGACAAGAGCGTCGGAGGGTGCGTCGCCGGAATCAACCCCGGTATCTCGCACTTCCTTGCAGGTTGCGGCGGGAGCAAGAAGGCTGAGTCAACTGTTCAGGTTTTTCTCAGACTCACAAATTCTATCTGTTTACCCCCACACCGAAATCAGCGGTAACACTGATGTTGCTATTCCTAACAACGACATCTGTAATAAGAATGTCGTTGTTCGGAATAGCGGCATCATCTATAGGATTTTTTCACACTTGCATTTTTTTCAAGCCACATAGAGTACATGAATGACAATAAGTTAACTGATGTCGTTACTCCAAATAGTGGCACGCAAAAAAATTTATTTAGAGATGTTGCTATTGAAAACAACGGCATAGAATTAATTTATGTCGTTATTTCCAATAACGGTTAATACTGATGTGTCCAAAATTAGGTCAGTTTGCTAAATATTTTCGAAAGTAGGTCAGATCGCTAGATATTTTTAAAAAGTGGATCAGTACGGAAAAAGTTATGTGGTGAGCAAGTATGATTTGTACTTAATTCTTTATTATTAAATTTCAGCTCGTTGTGATATATTTCTTGTGTACTCACGCATACGCACACACTCTTACAATAATTTCATAATAAAGAAATGATACAGAGTTTGAACCTGCGACCTCGTATTAACTAGCTAAGAGGTTTACCATTAGATCATAGTGATTGTCACGCCCCGCTTCTCAGAATACGAAAATACGGACACACGACTAAGGCTTATTGAATAATATACATCTTTCATAAATTGTACAGTTATAACTCAACAATATAATTAATTATGATCATAATCACGCATGAAATAATAAAATCATATAAACAAATAATCAACTTAAGTAATCCAACAAATAACCAACATCTGGTCATTGGAAACATAAACTTTGGGTCAAAACGTCCAGAATTACAATGTACGAAATAATAATGATAGTAACCGGGAAAAAGCATAAAGCAAGATAACTAAAGCAAGCTTAAATTCGACTCCATCATCTAGGATATTTGATCGCCAAGTCTCTACTTTTTGTACCTGCAAACTCAACATCTAGAGTTTGGTGGGGTGGGGGTGGGTGTGGGGGGGGGGGGGGGGGGGGGGGGGGGGGGGGGGGGGGGGGGGGGGGGGGGGGGGGGGGCATTAGAGTAAGCTACGAACGATAAGTAGTAACAAGCAGTAAAACAATAATGTATGATATAACAAGAAACAAAGAACTGGACGATATGATAATGTACAATACAAGAAATGATGATAAGATGCAATCATAATGTGAGGTATAATCAATCGATATGCAATAGTCAATAAGCAATAGTTTGTGACAGAATCAACAGTCAATAATCAATGATGCAACGGTCGATAAACAATAGTTGATAATCAATAATGCAATGATCAATAAATAATAGTCGATAATCAATAAAGCAAGTGTCAATCTTAAGCTTGTCAGTTTTTTTATTAACATATCTAATGCTATGTGTCACATACCACAATTTCAGGTGCATAACAATCAAGTGATTTTTTGGACTTAAGTGGTGAAGGCTAAAGGATCATGTACTTGAATCTTCCAATAACAATAAACAATAATCGATAAACATTGCACGATAATCGGAATACTGTAGTTAGTAGTCTGCAATCAAACGATGACCAATAAACGATAACACTAGCCGATACGGGAAACACGAGCCTCATTCCAAGTACACTCTCATATATTGTCAACTACTAAGTCTTACCCTTATTAACCTGGTTTGTTATTATTTTACTATGATCAATCATGAACATGCAGTTGGTGTAATCAATGGAAATTGTGGTATCAAGACAATATCAAGAAGGTATCAAGAGCTGTGCAATGCACGATATAGAGTTGTTTTATTGGTCGATTGCATTAATTTAATTCATTAAGTACGAAATAATAACATGTTAATGGTTAAGAACATAAGGATGCAATTATGGACAACAATACACTAATATACAAAAACACACTTTCGTGCTGCTACAGGAAAGTGAAATCAATTCCGTCATGGGTTATAAAAAGTAGACTCCTTGCCGAAACCAACGCCTATTCACACGACACACTATAAGTGCAGTAGTTATGTCTACTAGTCAATTCTTTACGAGTCCAGTGTTCACGCAACAACTCATGGTCAAATTATCATGCTTATAATTTCACTGAAAAGTAATTAATAAATCTTTCAAAAACTATAAACGAACTTCTTACAATGTCCAGTAATAATTTGGCCAAAATGAGAGGAAAAGAGGAGGGATCACTATACGCAGAATTTTAATTTGATTTCTCTCTTATCTCCTCACAATATCAAATAAAACAACCATACTCCTCTACCATTATTTTTGAATTTTTTTTGGTAATTTTTTAAATTTTATTTCTTTATTTATCATCTCCATCATAAACTACAGTAAAAGTACATTCAAACAAACCTCTTTTTTTAGAACGCATTTTGAAAGATTATATTTTTAGAATAGTAATATTCTAAGTTAGATGCATTTACAATCAATCAAACCACCCCATAGTGTTGCAAAGCCTGCAATCTTTGCTTGAATTTTAATTAGAAAAATACTTGTTAAACTGACGGTCTTTTAATATTTTATATTGTAGTAACGCATTTCTCATTTTTATCACTCACACTGTCCAAAATGCGCAAAAAGAACCGTATCGTTTCATGACTTTGGATGATATGTGTTTTTCCCCTTTCTGTATTGTTGCATTTCAACTCTACATGTAGTTATATAAAAAGTTAAAAATAGAATAAGTGAGGGGATCCTAATGGAGTATTTAGATCTTCTTAGAGCATCCACAGTCGTGGGCTATTTATGTAGAAATTTACTTTACAGTCTCTACACGTGTTATATCACACTTTAAATTATATGTTTTTAACTCATTACTTAATCTTGATTAGATCACTTTAATTTGGGTTAGACTTTAGAATAGCAATTACACATTTAGTCACATATGTGAGCCCACATAGATTATTTTCCAACAATTCCCACTTAGGCCACATATGTTACTCCTAATAAATGTACATACTTTATGAGCTCAAAATTTTGCTATCATAACCAAAATCATAGCCAAACAATCTCGTCCATTAATCATGTAAATATAGGATCAAATCAATTTTTGTTACATTTATCGTAACTAAATTCATCAATGGTCACATATATCAACATAATCAAATGACATAGATCAAGTGTGAATGTGTAGCATGGAAATTTCATGCAATGTGATCTATACACATGCCTATTTCCAACTGGTCCTCTTTAAAACTTAAGTGAGGTCAGAATCAAAACATGACAAAAGAGTGAGAAAACTAAATTCTTTATTTCTGATCGGAAAATAACCAAATGTATAAATATCTCACACAACCATAATGTAAATAAAATACAAACTCCCACTAAATCATAATATCCTCAAATAATACAACACTCATATGAGCAGTATGCTCATAAAAGACCATGGGTGGTAATTCCTTTGTGAGCAGATCCGCTATCATGGAGTTTCTCCCAATGTGCTCTATAAACATCTGTCCACTTTGCACTCTTTCTTTCACAACTAGGAACTTTATGTCAATATGTTTCGACTTTGTCGAACTCCTGTTGTTGTTGGAATACATCACTGTTGACTATTGTCACAAAATAACTTGAGTAGTATTTCTATATTCTCCAAAATGCACAGCCCAGTGACAAAATTTCGCAGCCATATTCCATGATTCGATACCTCAGAGCATGCTACATACTTCGCTGCCATAGTGGAAGAAGTTATAAGTGTCTGTTTGACACTTTTCCAGGATATAGCTCCACCAGTTAACAGGTAAATATAGCCTGTTGTAGTCCTTTTGCTATCTTGGCACTATAGTGAAATCAGATTCAGAATACCTTATGACCTCCAAATGATCTGATTTTCTATATGTGAGCATGTAGTCTTTTGTTCTCTGAGGATACCTCATGACCCTCTTGTCTGCTATCCAATGGTCCATACCAGGTTTTCTTAAATACATGCCTAACATCCCAACAATGTACGCAATATCTGGACACGTACATACTTAAGCATACATTAGACTCGCAATAGCTGATGTATAGGGGATCGTTTGTATTTTCTGAATTTCAAGGTTACTTTAGGACACTGATTGAGACTAAATTTGGCTCCTTTAGCAACAGGGGTATCCCCTGGTCTACAATCTTGCATGCCAAACCTTTTGAGCACTTTATCGATGTATTCCTTTTGTGATAATCCTATAATACCTCGAGAATGATCTCGGTGTATCTGAATTCCTAATACAAAATAGGCATCCCCAAGATCCTTCATCTCAAAATGCTTGGACAGAAACCTTTTAGTTTCGTGCAATAAATCTATATCATTAGTGGCAAGCAATATGTCATCAACATATAGAACTAGGAATATATGCTTACTCCCACTGAACTTGTGATACACACAATCATCAACTATATTCATCTCAAAACCAAATGAGATAATTACTTGATGAAACTTGTGGTACCATTGACGAGAAGCTTGCTTGAGTCCATAGATGGATTTTTTCAATTTGCAAACCATATTCTTTGGATCTCCCGACACAAAGTTTTCTGGTTGCACCATATAAATTGTCTCGTCAATGTTGCCATTGAGAAACGTCGTCTTGACATCCATCTGATGTAGCTCAAGATCAAGATGAGCAACAATTGCCATAATTGTCCTAAACAAGTCTTTCGATGAAATTGGAGAGAAAGTTTCTGTAAAATCAATGCCTTCTTTCTGAGTATAGCCTTTAGCTACAAGACGTGCCTTATACCTCTCCACATTACCATTTGCATCTCTCTTGGTATTAAATATCCATTTACAACCAATTGGTTTTGCATATTCTGGTAATGGGATAAGTTCCCAAACTTTGTTGTCTTGCATAGACTTATACTCCTCATTTTGAATGGGGGGTTGTTCAACATTGTATTGTTGAGTTTCTGGATTTACTTCTTGATTAATAATAGGTGTGGGAACCTGAATATTATCAAAAGCGATAGTAGGAATTGGGTTTGTAATTGAATCCAATTCCTCCTCAAAAGCAATGTCCCTAACTTTATTTCTCCTCCCAAACTCAACTTCCTCAAAAAATATTGCAGTTCCCGTCTCAAAAATATTCCTAAGTGTGGGATCATAAAACTTATAGCCCCTAGATCGTTCAGAATAACCAATAAAGTAGCTGCTCACTGTTTTGGAGTCCAATTTCTTTTCATATGGCCTGTAAGGCCTTGCCTCAGCTGGACATCCCCAAATATGAAAGTGCTTTAGACTAGGCTTTTGACCTGTCCAAAACTCATAAGGTATTTTTGCAGCTGCTTTAGTTGGTACTCTATTGAGAATGTGAGCTGCTGTCTTTAATGCTTCTCCCCATGGGGACTCAGGTAAGGTGGAATGAGCAATCATACTTCTTACCATATCCTTAAGAGTCCTATTTCGTCTTTCAGCAGCACCATTCATTCTAGGTGATCCTGGCATGGTGTACTGTGGTACAATACCGCATTCCTCTAGGAATTTAGCAAACGGTCCTGGACGTTGTTCACCTGAGCCATCATATCTGTCGTAGTACTCACCACCACGATCAAATCTGACAATTTTAATCCTTTTGTTGAGTTGATTCTCAACTTCAGCTTTATAAGCTTTGAACACGTCCATAGACTGTGATTTTTTATGAATGAGATATAGGTACCCATAACGTGAGTAATCGTCTATGAATGATATAAAATATTGTTGACCATTCCAAGATCCCGTAGGGAATGGCCCACAAATATCTGTATGAATCAATTCTAAGACGTCTAAAGATCTATTGGCACCTAATCACTTAGTTTTGGTATGTTTTCCCTTTATGCAGTCTACACAGATATCAAACTCTGTGAAGTCCAGAGACTCCAAAATGCCATCAGACACAAGACGCTCAACTCTACCTTTTGAGATATGACCTAAGCGCTTATGCCATAATGACGCTGAATTTTCTTTATTTAATTTACGTTTAGTGCCATGTGACTCTACATGCAAGGTTTCATTATAGGATGCAATTGTTTCAAGCAAATAAAGGTTATCATAAACATTCAACTAACTGGTTCCAACAACATTCGAATTTAAAGACAAACTAAATTGATTGTTTTCAAATGAACAATAATAACCAGATGTGCCCAACAAGGAAACAAAAATTAAATTTCATTTAAAAGACTGAATAACAAGTGTCTTTCAAATCCAAATAAAAACCAGTTCCTAATAACAACCTAAAATGCCCAAATGTTTCCACTTTTACCGATTTTCCATCGCCCACAAAGATGTGTCTTTCACCATCATTTGGCTTTCGGTAGCTTAGGCAACCATGCATAGAAACACTTATGTGAGTAGTAGCACCAGAATCTATCCACCAAGTGTTTCTAGGTACTGAAGATAAATTAACTTCAGAACAGACCAAAGTTCTTTCAACCTTATTGTTTTTAGCAAAACGTTTCTCAATTTGATCTAGAAAATCTTGGCCTTAGTAATCCCATCGGATTCTGTGCCCCTAAAGGCTTCTGGAATGCTGTGTTTTATAATCATTAGACTCATGCAATTTAAACGATCCCACCTCTCAAAATCTCTTTTATCATCAAGAGTACTTTCCGTAGTGAGAGGTGGAGTTTGTTCTTCCCTTAATGCATGGTCTAATTCCATACAGCCAAGAGTTATCAGTAAGGTCTCTTTCCAATCCTTGAAATTTCTCTCATTAAGCATGGGAATAGAATTAATGTTAGCAGTTATTGAGGGAGCAGATGATAAACTAGCTGAATATAGAACAAAAACAAACAAAATAAGCTCACATGAGAATCTATATAAAATAATAAATTCAAATAATGGTTAATCCCATCTCAAGATACCAGGCACAACTTTAATATCAAGTCTTTGGACAGTAACATTAACTGTAAGCGTTACTCTTGTAGTAGTAATCAAATATTGACAATAAATCCTGTCAACTAATAAGTCATTCTTTGGACTGACTTATTGTTCACATGGAATACCTTATAATTGTCACATATTTATTACCACAGATGTGTATGAAATTCGGCCAAATATCAACTTACCTTTGGGCCACTTAATAAACGCATGAATTACAAACACACAATCATCTTGATATTTTAAATAAATTAATCTACACCAAAGAGGTCACTTTGGCAACATTTTTTTTCAATTGATCTATTCAAAATATTAGACATTCATAAGAAAAATCCAAAACCAAAGTTTGAATTTGATTGTTATTTAGAAAAAATGTATTTTCTTTAACTTTACAATTTTAGTTTATTTTAGATAGATAATGTAAAGATAATATCAAATTAATTTAAACCATAACAGATAATTCAACAACATCAAAATCCTAACCAAAAAATACATATATAACAAAAAAAGAACAACAGACCCGCAGGTCCACTGTCCTCCATGTCACATCAGCAATATGTTGACGTTGCCAACAGGTGCAGCATCATCTTCCTTTTCTTTTTCATGCTTGTGTTCGTGCAGCGACCCCTCCATCTCATTCAATAAAATAAAATAATAATAAATAATTTTTAAAAAAAACACTTCCCGTGGGTCCACCATGAGGGCCCCACATGCTGCCAAACAGCATACAACATTGGTTCATTTTTGAAGTCATTACCCATGGGCCCCATCCAAGCATAACTACCCAGATAAACTCTATGAATTATATCTGATTAATAATTCATCATAATAAAAAAACGTTATAAAAAAAACTATGCCCCACCGGCATAAGACAACATATAAACTCAAGACTTAATCAAAACATTAATTGAGGGATGATACAGAGATACGATTTTGATTTTTTTTTTTTTTTTTTTTTTTTTGTGTGTTTCAATCTTGATCCTTAAAAAAACATAATCTTGATCCTACTATGAAACCATAATCTTGATCAAAAAACCATAATCTTGATATATATAAAAAAAATCCAAAACCCTAATTATCATTCCAGATCTAAACCAATTGATCCAATTACTTCTATCAATTAAATACATCAATTGAATTTCTTAAACATGAAGATAAAAAAGAAACCCTAAATTTCTTAAATAAAAATCATCAATTATTCAATTAATTCAGTAAAGATGGCTCGGATACCAATTGATGGAATTTTATATATACACTTAAGAACATGCATAAAACATTAATTACAACCTAAAACATGTTTCTTTGTATCTAGATCTTAATCATGTTGCAAAAGTGTTTTAATATAAAATTCTAAATCATGAAACTATAGATCTTTGCTAAATCAAAAGAAGAAGAACATTAAAAGCGGAAGCACTAACCTGAAGCCATTGATGGAGATTGCGCAGATGGTTTGGATCTTCCTATATGATACGCACTTCTATGAGAGGTTGTCTCTCTATTCTTCTGTTGATGGGATTGACAGATGGAATAAGAAGATATGTATATATAGGGGGACCATAGCCCTAATTGATAATTATTGATTTTCAATTTTGCCCATCACAAAATAAGAAATTTACTTTACGGTCTCTACACGTGTTATATCACACTTTAAATTATATGCTTTTAACCCATTACTTAATCTTGATTAGATCACTTTAATTTGGGTTAGACTTTAGAATAGCAATTATACATTTAGTCACATATGTGAGCCCACATAGATTATTTTTCAACATTTTATAACAAACGATCAGCTGCAGTCGTTTGCTATTTATGCATAAATAGCTACAGTAGATTGCTATATATGAGATGAGATTTGAAAGAAATGCATATTATACAGGACGCAACTTCACTTTGCGTCCCACGAAAAAAAAAAAAAAATTTGTCGGACGCAACTTCACCTTGCGTCCCACGAAAAAAAAAATTTAATTCGTCTAACTCAACTTCACATTGCGTCCGATATCTTTTTTTAAAAAAATAGAATTTAATAAAGAAAATGCAAGCTGGGAGCTCCTTGGACGCAATGTGAAGTTGCGTCCAAGGAGGGGCCCAATTTAAAAAAAACTTAAATAGTGTTTTTAATTAATAAAAAGTTATAAAAAATTATTTAAAATAGTGAGACGCAAAGTGAAGTTCCGTCTGGGTTTTTTTATATACATTAAATTGGTATAAAATATCATTCAATGACTACAGCAAAGAGGCACAATGCTATATGCATTTATACATTTATGTATTTTCTAAATAATCACGATTTGTGGATGCTCTTAGAATTTGATTCCTCTTGCATTATTTCCTCAAGATATAAAATCTATATAATAAAACACAAAGAAAGCTATCAAGTGGCTCTCCTTCAATCTCCCTAAAATGAAAGGTCCAGATCTAACTTCACAAAACACATTTTTCCCTCCAAAAGTTTTCCTCTACAACTCAAATTCAAATCTCCCCCATCCAAAACAAGTTCTTCATTTATTTAATTCTCTCTCTCTCTCTCCCCCCCCCCCCCCCCCCAAATTCAAAAATTAAGTAAATTAAAAATTAAAAAAATTTTAAATTAAAAAATTTAAAATACTAAAAAAACTAAAAAACTAAACAATTTTAAAATTTAAAAATTTTTAAAATAATTCAGAAAATTCAAAAACTTATAAAAATTTATAAAAATTATCAAGTGGCTCTCCTTTAATCTCCCTAAAATTAAAGGTCCAAATCTAACCTCACAAAACACATTTTTCCCTTCAAAAGTTTCCCTCTAAAACTCAAATTCAAATCTCCCCCATCCAAAACAACTCCTTCATTTATTTAATTCTCTCTCCGCCCCCCCCCCCCCCCCCCCCCCCCCCCTCCCCTATTCAAAAATTAAGTAAATTAAAAAATAAAAAAATTAAAAATTAAAAAAATTAAAATACTAAAAAAACTTAAAAACTAAACAATTTAAAAATTTAAAAAATTTTAAAATTTAAAAAATTTTAAAATAATTCAAAAAATTCAAAAACTTATAAAAATTTATAAAAAAATTTAAAAATTAATAAAATTAAAAAAAATTAAAATTTTAAAATTTATTTCTCTCTCTCTCTCTCTCTTATATATATTTATACTTATGAAAATATGGACTTTTATACCCCCAATTTATAATTATTTTTCAACATATACTATTAGATTAAATATTGACTTTTATTTATAACTAATTACTGTCATACTATTCAAACTTGAGCTACATAATTGTTGATTTATTGTTTACAAAGGTTTTCATATGTTGTATCGTTCTGAAGACGTGCCGTAGGCACGTGCCCACAGGCAAATCTAGTGAAATCTAGTGTATGTATAAAACTCAAAATTGGAGAAGTCTGTACGTCTAAGTTTATTGCACCTAATATTCACGTATTTGTGCTTACTATTTCCAAGCTAGATAGAGGAATAGTCGGCTAATGTCATCTGCTTCAAAGCACTGTCTATATACATCGTATGTAATTTTAGTCACTGTAAAGTTCCATCTATAATTTTCTCAAAATAATGAACTCAAGTCATCACTTTCAAAGCACTGTCAATCAGTCGATATACATACGTTTCTTCTATGATTTTGAGTTTTTTTTTTTATCGAAATAACTTGTATAATCATCAAAGATGCTTCTTTAAATAAGTAGTTTGGTGCTTCAAAATTAACAGAAATGTTGAGATGGCCGAGTTGGTCTAAGGCGCCAGATTAAGGTTCTGGTCCGAAAGGGCGTGGGTTCAAATCCCACTCTCAACATTTTTAATTTTTATTTTGCATAGTTTTATACTTACATAACAAAAACGAACTTTGACAACAATTATGGAAACAATATGTAAGTTGTTTTTTATTTTGCATAGTTTTATACTTACATAAATACGAACTTCCAACAACAATTGTTTTTTATTTTGCATAGTTTTATACTTACGTAACAAAAACGAACTTTGACAACAATTATGGAAACAATATGTAAGTTGTTTTTTATTTTGCATAGTTTTATACTTACATAAAAACGAACTTTCAACAACAATTGTTTTTTATTTTGCATAGTTTTATACTTACATAACAAAAACGAACTTTGACAACAATTGTGGAAACAATATGGAAGTTGTTTTTTATTTTGCATAGTTTTATACTTACATAAAAACGAACTTCCAACAACAATTGTTTTTTATTTTGCATAGTTTTATACTTACATAACAAAAACGAACTTTGACAACAATTGTGGAAACAATATGTAAGTTGTTTTTTATTTTGCATAGTTTTTTACTTACATAAAAACGAACTTTCAACAACAATTGTTTTTTATTTTGCATAGTTTTATACTTACATAACAAAAACGAACTTTGACAACAATTGTGGAAACAATATGTAAGTTGTTTTTTTATTTTGCATAGTTTTATACTTACATAAAAACGAACTTTCAACAACAATTGTTTTTTATTTTGCATAGTTTTATACTTACATAACAAAAACGAACTTTGACAACAATTGTGGAAACAATATGTAACGAACTTTTTTCATCAAAAAAAATTATGCAACGAATTTAAATAAAAATTGATGTATATGAAACCATACATGGCCAGGTACATCACAGTAGACTCATCATCTCAAAATTGTACCAGTAGCTCACCAGTTTGCATCTCTACTTCGATGAGTAGGACTTCACAATATCTGCAACAACAAAAAACTTTGTCCTAGGCATCCCAATAAGTATATCTGTGATCGGCAACATATGCAAAGCACGCACATCACAGGTTTTTGCAGGTGCCCTGCATGCTTACTCTTTTTATATTTTTAAGTACTTCGGACCTTCCGTGCATACATTGATATTTGGTTATTAATCAATGTTCAATGCGCAACTCACGCAGCCTAGTGATCGTCAACCAGTTTCCCTTCAAATTTCCGAAGTGGAGGTGTACCCGAGCTCTTTGGACAAGCACCAAATCCACTCCCTGCAATCTCAGCATGAACAATCCCACCATCGATAGTCTACAATGAAAAAGAAGTAGCAAGTCATCACATTACAAAACCTCAACGAGACATACATGCATAGCAAAAGAAGTGTGTCCTTTATGTGTAGCAAAGTCCCCCTTCATGATATCGTCAATATTTGATGAGATCATGTAGAAAATTTCATCCAAGGGCTCAGGAGAAAAGGTTCACAGAAAAATCCCCCAAAAAATTGTATTGAAATCTTACATTCGATGAATTCACTATTACGAATTCGCGGTGTTGATTTATTGAAAATGTTTTGACCGCATATTAGACATCTTATTTTATTTCAAACATTTGCCCAATATATAAAGCATCTTCGCTGGCATCAGAAATTGAAGGGCCTTCAGGCTGATGAACAACCGCATTATTAATCCAGTCAACCGGTGCAATAAACCCTTGTTGAGAAGAGGAGTGTCTACAACCTTATTTTTATTTTTATTTTTATTCTAGCTAGCAAGTGTGTTTTGTACTTATTTTTATTTATTAAATTTCAGTTGATTGTGATGCATGCGCGCAGGCTCTCTCAATAATCTCATAATAAAAGAATAATGTAAGCGGTGATTGAACTTCCGACATCTTATTAACTAGCTAAAAAGACTTACCATAATATCACAGTGATACTTACCGATGAAGTCTAGTTGAGCTGATAATAATATGCCATGTTTGGGTGCCCACTCCACTTCCCAATTCAGGCATTTGGCAGTTGATAGCAGGGCGGTCTACAGTGCTAACACGGGATGAAGGTAAGCGGTGTTTAAAATTGTGCTCCGGCAAGACGCAATTAGGAGTAGAGAAAGAAGTGATAGTTTTTTAAGGAAACGATGACGATGTCACTATTATTAAATTTAAAGGTAGCATTGTGAAAATAATGAACTATAGTGTTGCAAAGCCTGCAATCGTTGCTTGATTTTCTCAAAATGATGAACTTATGTCATCAGTTTCAAAGCACTGTCTATATTACTACATACATCATATGCAGTTTTAGTCATTGTAAAATTCCGTCTATGATTTTCTCAAAATAATGAACTCTTATCGATGAGGCACAACATTCCAATTCATCCTCAATGTCTGTCCAATTATTAGCTCAAAAACAACCATTGTATAGGTTTTTTTTTCTTCTTTTCCTTTCTTTTTCTCTAATGTAGTCACTTAGCCTAAACAAAATTGAAACAAGGGAAACTTGTATAATCATCTAAGATACAACTTTAAATAAATAAAATGAATCTTCAAAACTAAACAAAATGTTGAGATGGCCGAGTTGGTCTAAGGCGCCAGATTAAGGTTCTGGTCCGAAAGGGCGTGGGTTCAAATCCCACTCTCATCATTTGTATTTTTCTTTTTTTTCGTTTCTACGAGAAATCCCATCATTTTCATTTACTTTTACCCTCTATTCTAAGAGTGTATTTTTCTTTTTTTTCGTTTCTACAAGAAATCCCATCATTTTCATTTACTTTTACCCTCTATTCTAAGAGTTAATAAAAATGACATGGAAACACGTCTTTGCGAATCATAATCCAGTTATATAAAAAAAGTTTCTAGGAGAAATTCCACCGTTTTCCTTTACTTTTACCCTCTGACTCATTCAACTCCTCATAAGCTTCTCAGCAAGGAAACTAATCTAAGAGCTGTTTCAGGAATATATAACAACAAAATCGCGATTCTGAATAAGAAATGAATACAAATGACATGAAAACACACCTTTGCGGATCATAATCCAGTTTTATACTTATATAGCAAAAACGAACTCTCAGCAACAATTGTTGAAACAATATGTAACGAATTTAAATAAAAATTCATGTATATGAACCATACATGGCCAAGTACATCAACGAAGACTCTATCATCTCAAAATTGTACCAGTAGCTCACCAGTTTGCATCTCTACTTCGATGAGTAGGACTTCACAATCTCCGCAAAAAAAAAACTTTGTCCTCGGCATCCACCGTTTTCCTTTACTTTTACCCTCTGACTCATTCAACTCCTCATAAGCTTCTCAGCAAGGAAACTAATCTAAGAGCTGTTTCAGGAATATATAACAACAAAATCGCGATTCTGAATAAGAAATGAATACAAATGACATGAAAACACACCTTTGCGGATCATAATCCAGTTTTATACTTATATAGCAAAAACGAACTCTCAGCAACAATTGTTGAAACAATATGTAACGAATTTAAATAAAAATTCATGTATATGAACCATACATGGCCAAGTACATCAACGAAGACTCTATCATCTCAAAATTGTACCAGTAGCTCACCAGTTTGCATCTCTACTTCGATGAGTAGGACTTCACAATCTCCGCAAAAAAAAAACTTTGTCCTCGGCATCCACCGTTTTCCTTTACTTTTACCCTCTGACTCATTCAACTCCTCATAAGCTTCTCAGCAAGGAAACTAATCTAAGAGCTGTTTCAGGAATATATAACAACAAAATCGCGATTCTGAATAAGAAATGAATACAAATGACATGAAAACACACCTTTGCGGATCATAATCCAGTTTTATACTTATATAGCAAAAACGAACTCTCAGCAACAATTGTTGAAACAATATGTAACGAATTTAAATAAAAATTCGTGTATATGAACCATACATGGCCAAGTACATCAACGAAGACTCTATCATCTCAAAATTGTACCAGTAGCTCACCAGTTTGCATCTTTACTTCGATGAGTAGGACTTCACAATCTCCGTAAAAAAAAAAAAAAAAAAAAACTTTGTCCTCGGCATCCCAATAAGTATATCTGTGAGACTGTGATTGACAACACATGCAAAGCACATTTATCAAAAAAACACATGCAAAGCACGCACAACACAGGTTTTTGCAGGTGCACTGCTTGCTTACTCTTTTTAAATTTTCAACATTTGTATTTTTTTCTTTTTTTTCGTTTCTACGAGAAATCCCATCATTTTCATTTACTTTTACCCTCTACTCTAAGAGCTATTTCAGGAATATGTAACGATAAGAAATTAATAAAAATGATATGGAAACATGTCTTTGCGAATCATAATCCAGTTATATAAAAAAAGTTTATAGGAGAAATTCCACCGTTTTCCTTTACTTTTACCCTCTGACTCATTCAGCTCCTCATAAGCTTCTCGGCAAGGAAACTAATCTAAGAGCTATTTCAGGAATATATAACAACAAAATCGCGATTCTGAATAAGAAATGAATAAAAATGACATGAAAACACACCTTTGTGGATCATAATCCAGTTTTATACTTATATAGCAAAAACGAACTCTCAGCATCAATTGTTGAAACAATATGTAACGAATTTAAATAAAAATTCATGTATATGAACCATACATGGCCAAGTACATCAACGAAGACTATCATCTCAAAATTGTACCAGTAGCTCACCAGTTTGCATCTCTACTTCGATGAGTAGGACTTCACAATCTCCGCAACAAAAAAAAAACTTTGTCCTTGGCATCCCAATAAGTATATCGGTGAGACTGTGATTGACAACACATGCAAAGCACATTTATCAAACAAAACACATGCAAAGCACGCACATCACAGGTTTTTGCAGGTGCACTGCATGCTTACTCTTTTTTAATTTTCTAATACTTCGGACCTTCCATGCATACATTGATATTTGGTTATTAATCAATGTTCAATGTGCAACTCACGCAGCCTAGTGATCGTCAACCAGTTTAGCTTCAAATTTCCCGAAGGGGAGGTGTACCCGAGCTCTTCGGATAAGCACCAAATCCACTCCTTACAATATCAGCATGAACAATCCCACCATCGATAGTCTACAATGAAAAGGATTCAGTGGCGGAGGGAGGAAGAGAGTAGGGGGGTCATTTGGGACCCCAAAAATTTTGTAAACCCCCCTAATAAAAACCAAAATTTTTATTTGGAACCCCAGTTAAAAAAATTTTGGGACCCCCAAGTCTAATTGTAACTCCTGTTTCCCCGTATTTACATTTTATACTCTATTTTCCTCAATTGTACTCTCTCGTCTATTTGAGATCCTGTAATTTGTTCAGATTGAATAAAATCATTATTTTTGTTTCAACTCAAATTCTTGGTCCTTTTATCAAATTCATTTGTGTCCTATTTGTATCCTTATTCATGAAGAATTTACCATTTCTTCTCATTTATATCTTTAATCTCCATTTTAATGCATTTTGACCATTTCTCCTGTTGGGCTCTTTTTGAAACGGATCCCCTAAACCCCAAAACCCAATACCCACAAACCCTAGTATTTAAACCCCTAACCCTAATCCCTAACCCTAATCACTACTGTTTAAACCTAATCATCTCTAACCTTCCGCCGCTAATCCCCTCTCCATCATTTTTTCCCCAACCAAATCCTTCGCTCGTACCCAACCCATCTCCGATCCCCACTTCGACCGTCATCCTCGTCGACCTCCTCGTCAACCCACTCCCGCTCGCCTTCTCACCACCACAGAACCTCACTATCGACCTCCTTCGCCATTAACCCAACGCCTCCGAACCCATCTTCTCCCTCGACGTTCAAATCCTTCGAACGCCTCCGACCACCTCTACTCGACCCCTCACCGCTTCGTCGACCCCCTCAGCACCACCGCCTCCACAGACCCCCATCGGCGGCGCCTCCATCTCCCTCAGCGCCGCCGAGTCCCTGATTTCCTCTCCCCTGTTCGAAACCACGAACAGAGTCCCCGCCGAGCGTCGCTTCTCGACGTCGCCGCCTCACCGCACTCCGTCACCGCCGCAGTCGCCGCCTGAGAACCAGCCACGCCGTCGCCCCTCTCCCTCGAGCTCCACTCAGCGAACGGAGAACGGAGAAGGAGATCGAACGAAGAAGAAGAGGAGTAAGAGCGGGAGCGTTTCTCAGCCGCCAGATCTCATCAAGATTCGTGCTGGTGATCGGTGTCCCGTGTTTCGCCACACCAGATCCCGGATCCGCTGTCCCCTGTTCGGATCTGATCCGCTGCATCGCTGCGATCTGAGTGGCTGGGTTTTGCTGTTCTGTGTTCGTTCCGCAGCAAATCCCTAAGCCGTGTTCGCTGTTCTGGGTTTGGATCCGGTGCACAGGAGAGATCCGATTGGTGCGCTTTGCTATTCGCTGTTCTGGGCGCGCCAGATCCGAGCTTGCTGAACGCTGTTCTGGGCAGATCCGGTGTGGGAGAAAGTCGCTCTTCGATCAAATTTTGCACGCGCATTTCGAGGATATTTCCGGGGATTTTTCTTCTCTATTTGCTTCAACAAGCGGAGATTTTAATCGTCATTTAAGGCAAGTAACCTTGTACATCTTATCGTTCTAGTACAAGTCTCCTTGAAATACCACATGTAGTTAGTTTGTGACTCCCTTTGAATATCATAGTATATCAATTTGAACCTTCAAACTCACCAATCTAAGAGTCACAAAACATCCTCGCATTAAATAATAATTCAATTGGACTCTTTTATCCCCTTGAACTTACGAATCACATGGACATATGAATTGAGGACCCCTAGAAATTGTAGACGCATATAAATTTAGTGTTTTGGCAAATTTGTGATTATTATGACTTGAAAAATACTATTATTCGCTGTTTGATTCCCATTACCATGTATTTGTGCCACGTAATGATTTTAGACACCAAATTACATAATTCTATGAAATCTACATTAGTGAATTATTTCTCTATGTTGCTGTCTGGATTTTCTTTTGTGGTTTCGACCCTCTTATCTTTGGAATTTGGGCCCGAGGCCTGAATACAAAACGTAGATCAGGATGTGTAGATGTCGATAGACTCCAGAATGATTGAATTTGGAGTTACGGTCTAGGAGATATGGCTGTTATACTGCAGCTGTGTCAGTAGGCGCAGTTCTGTAAAAACTGCTGTATATATTGACTTTGCAAATTATTTTAGCTGTACAAACAGCGTGCGTTTGACCCCAAATTTTGTGTGTAGCTGCTGGACATCATCTAGGACATCCCTAAATTTTTCTAGAATTAATTTACAACATTTACTTAGGTGTGCTTGCTTGATAAGAGTTAATAACAATAACAAGCCGGGGTTTTGGGAAAGATTATAGAGTGGACAATATAGATAAGTGTACTCGGAAGGGGGCCCGTGTTTCCCAATACTTGGTTCATGAACTTGTTGTAGCTTGTTTGATTCATGGAGTCGGTTACTCGGCTCATGAACTTGTTTGATTCTTGAACCCATTGTGTGGTTCTTGAACTTGCTTGTGGATTCGCGAACTTGCTTCGTGAACTTGTTATTTAATTTTCGATTCATGAACCAAGGCTTGCTTGATACTTGATACCTGAGTACGCCGCCCTATAAAATCCATTACTAGATCTAAACGAAAGTGTTTGACTGTAGCAACCATGTAGTATAATGGATGCATGTCGTGCTACCTAGCTAGTAATTCACCACTAGACTTGAACTCGATAACTTGGACTCGATAACTTGAACTAGACTTGGACTTGAGAAACTTGAGCTAGATAACTTGACACTTGGACTTGATGACTAGACATTTGAGACCTAACATTTAAGATAACATATGACACTAGACTTGAGTTGACACTTGACATTAATTACCCTTATAGGTGTACCTGACATGTGTTTCACCACTAGCAGTTGTTATCCAACCTAGTTACTAAGATGTTCCCTCTTGCTAGCTAGTCTTTGAATTTGCCACTACTTCTTATAACCTTGCTTATTCTTGATTCCGATTCTTGTTTTCCCCTTTCTTGTACTTGCTTTTACTATTTGTGGCCCTAACTTGCACTAAGGGCATTTTCCCTTGTTTCCCCTTTGTTTCCCTGTTTATATTATTAAGCAGACTTTGGAGACGCGGTTCCTGCTGGAATTAGCGAGCAGACATTTCAGGTTTTGCTTGGAGCAAGGACCTGTTTAAATAGTTGCCTTCTTTAAGGTATTTATTTCTTCTGATGTTTAAGACTTGTTTCCGAGTTTACACTTGATCCAGACATGGGGAACTATTTGAATATTATCATTTATTTAAATTGTTTCTGTTGCTTAAATAATTATTCATGCATGCTTGGTTTTATATCTCTCTTGTTATATATACTTGTTGTGATGCTGAGTCGATCCTACAGCTTATGGATGATTGAGAAATCATTCGCTGGGCTTAGTCATGCGCTCGTATTCCGTATTTTGGGAAGCGGGGCGTGACACTAATCCACCTCTTATTAAATGCTCAAAATAGTGGTATGAGCTTTGGGCAAAAAATTAACAGTGATACTTATCATTTGATCTGTATAATCATTGGACAAAATTTCGAATAAGAAACTAGTGTGCACACAAGTTACAAGTATATTTATTCATTTGAGTCGTATCTCTTAGCCACTAGTATTATAACAGTATAAATAGTGTAGTATGATTATTGATTAGTATCATTCTTACCAAATTTAGAGTACAACTGTACAAGTACGAAAAATACATGATACTAAAAATATAAATTCGAATATTTACTTTGATTATAATTTTATTTTGATCCAATTATTTTAATTCTTCAAAACAAAAGTAAAGTAAGAGATTTTCGGCAACAATTATGTCGACACCGGGAGAGAAAAAAAATTGGAACCCCCATCTTGATTTGTCTGGCTCCGCCACTGAAAAGGAAGTAGCAAGTCATTACATTACAAAACCTCAAAGGGACATACATGCATTGCATAAGAACTGGGCCCTTTATGCATCACAAAGTCCCCCTTCGTGATATTGTCAATATTTGATGATATCATGTAGAAGATTTCATCCAAGGCCCAGTGGTGAATCTGAGTTTCAGGGGGCCCTAAGAAAATTCTCAAATAGGGCATTTTGCAAGTTGACAAAAATAATAATGACAATTATTTAAATGGAAACAAACTTTGAGTATTGGAGAACAAACTATTTAAATTAAAACAAATTTACATATATGCTTCCAAAAAAAAATTGATTGATAACGTACGTTTTTTATATGAAATGTCTCGTAGCCAAAAGAAATCCGGAAAAACTCTAAAAAAAACGAAATATGTTATCTCAAAGAGAAAAATATGATATATTAAAGAACACGATCAGAATGAAATGATGATGAATATATGTATATGAGAATACTAATTGGAAGCTTAAAATGTAGTATAACCATATGCACTTGAAGATTTGGTTAGATATTTATCATAAACAGGTAAATCTCTAATATTATAATGGGAGAAGGCCTTAGTGTCATTTGTCAATCTACCAACGCGTGTATCACACGTGTATAATTAACATGAAGGAGGTCTCATGTTCGAGTCCTCACTACGTCAGATTTTTTACTTTAATTTTTTTAATATATTAAATGTGCATCACACGTGTAAATTACTATCTATCTATCTATAATATAATATATAATAACTATTATAATGTAAGTGTTGGAGTTGTAAATCTACCTACTTACGTGCAACACATGTGCAACTCCAACTCTCCCATCATAGTCTTCACATTTACTTTTAAAAATATATAATCATATTTATTAAGACATGCATCACACGTGTAAATCAAAGTATTTACTTTATTTCTTAAAAAATAATAATACGTGCATCGCACGTGTATATTACTAGTATGATATACCATACAACTTTGAAAAAATATCATAAAGTGACATGCATAAGCTAAGTGAAAAATAATTAGTTTTAAAAATAAAAATGATTGAAAAATTAATTGGCTCATGAAAGTTTTGAAACCTACGACCTTCACATTACTAGCACAGCACTCTAACCAACTAAGCTATCAAGACAACTTTTAATATAATGTAATTATATGAGACAATATTACATTTTACTTTTTATCATTGTAAATACTTAAAAAATATGGGGCCCTATAAAATTGAGGGCCCAAAGCAATTGCTTGTCCTGCTTTAGCCCAGATCTGCCCTTACCAAGGGTTCAGGAAAAAATGTTCACAGAAAATCCCCAAAAAATTGTATCGAAATCTTACATTGTGATCCATCCATTCTATTGCTAGAATTGCATCATATTGACTAGTATATTGAACAAATGCATATCCTTACGAGAGCTTTGGTTCCTCGTGTTTGGCGAGTGTAACTGCCAAGATAAATAGCACATTAACTAATATACTAACATGTCACTGATTACTATGTAATCTCATTAAAAGGAAATGATACTATGATATTCTCACCTTCTACTATACGGCCAAACATCGAGAACAATTTGATTAGAGAGGCTTCGCCAGTAGTGTATGATAGATCTACAATGAAACAATGGCAACTGAATTGATCAAAAAAGGAGAAATTTATGAGAGGAGATACTCCAGGACAGCCAAAAAGTTGTATTCCTTCTTCATTAACGGAATCTTTGATCAGGGCCGGCCCCCACCTTGAGGCAGGTAAGGTGGCCGCTTCAGCCCCCCGAATTTTTTGCAATTTTATGGGCCTCAAATTTGTATTCCCCTTGTAAATATAGGCACGTATTTTGCACTAAAAAAATATATTGTTATTAGGGACCCTCAAAAATAATTATTTGGGCTTTTCGCCTCGGGCCCCTGGAAACTCAGGGCCGGTCTTGTCTTTGATTGCTTTATCATCCACTATAGGATATCATCACTTATCTGTTGGATATATTGGTATATTCTCTCTATATAAATAATACATGTGCATATGAGTAACACGTGTATTGAACGTACAATTGAATGGATATTAGAACGCGGGTTTGTGGGTTTATAACCCAATACCCAAACCAGTATTTAGAGATAAATACTGGCTTGTGATAGTAGTCTAGGTATTCCAATCTTGATACCTAGGGTGAATATCTTAAGCAACTTAGATCTAGAGATAATCCCTAATTCCCAATTGTTAATTTCTCACAAAACTTAACAATCTTGAGATATTATTAATCAATTGTGAGATTAGAGAGATGAAATCCAAGTTACCGTTCGTCGGAATACACGGCTACTGCCGCACGCCAGCGTCGACCGCGGCATGCCGCTCTCCAGCGCTTTCGCAACCATCGATGGCGCCGCCAGTGTTGCCGCACGCCAGCGTCGACCGCGGCCTGCCACTCTCCAGCGCTTTTGCAACCGTCGATGGCGCCGCCAGCGTTGCCGCACGCCTCGACCCATCTTCCTCTCCTCTGACCCGATCCCGCCAAGTCGTCGGAGATTGAGGTGGTGGAAGAGCCGTTGGGTGCTGTCGCTGGAGGTCGTCGCTAGGTGCCGCCGCTGTCATCGACGTCAATGCAGGCTGCCGCCGCTCCAGGCCATCCATTGGCTCACCCACCTCTGTCGTCGACACCCATCTCTCCTCTCTCTGTTGGCGCTCGGGATGAGGGAGAAGAGGAGATGTAATGTTCTGCCAAAGCCAATGCAATGGTGTGTGCAATCAGAGACAGCCCACCACCTGTTTGTCATAATGCTCCATCGAACTACAGTGGTACTGATTCCGGAGTTCGATGGCAAAGTCCACATGAATGTTCGATGCTGGTCTCTTTGGCGCAGAATAGTTTGTTGTTTGGATTTGTTCCCAAACAGACATGAGTCTAATCAATTGAAGGGGAAGAGACAGTGAAAGATAAGTTCTTTACTTTCCTCATATTAAATTTTTGTTAAATATTTTGCTATGTGCTGGAAGTTCAAAATATTTGTTTTATGTTTATGTTTTGAATTATAGAACTACTGTGATGCTAAGTGGTTCAGTTCAAGACTGTATTAATCATTTGTTTAATTAAATACAAGTTGAACAGTTGTTTTGGCTATGTGCTAAAACAAAATATCTATTCTGATAAGTTAAACTGTATGTTGACTATAAAATTCGGATCTCCAATTAAATTGTTGATAGAATTAGATAGTGCTAATAATTTGTTTAATTGACTAATCTGTAACAATTTGATGAATGTAGGAACTTTAATGCTACCTACAAATTGTGTATGTTAGAGACGATGGATTTGCATCATGGTATGATAAGTCTGCACTACGCAGGCTTCTCCATCGAATTTGGAAAAACACTTCTAACTTGAAGTATCGGTATGATCTACTCTAATTTTCTTAATATCTTTCATGTGATGAATGTGTTAAAGTTTGTGCGTTTGATCATATAATTGAGAGTTTTAGATCATAGTTATTCTCACTCTGAAAAACTAGCATGTTTAGAGTTGTTAAGTGTTTTATCATACTATATGTATAGATATTCTGACAAATCCATTGTTTGTAGTTTGTGTGAGATTACATATTAGCTTCTCTAATAATTAAAAATAAAATAAAATTGTATAAGATGTACAACAAATGTCTGTAACTTAGGAGAGAGCATCTCTTAATATAGAATATGACTCTACTAGTTACGTTTTATTCTTTCTCGTTCATTATACTGTGTGTGCAAAGTTGAATTATAATATGTTAGTCATTATCTCATTTAGCGTTATGAAGATGATGAAGAACGAATAAAGGAAAGAACTCTTCGCTCAATATGTTTGAGCAAGTGGACATTGTTAGAACCATTAGAGAAAGCAAATAATTTTTGTAAAATGTGATAGAGTAATTCTGTATTAACTCTTATAAAGTGCATATATTGTCAATCGCATGTATAAGTTGAGTTTAATAAATGAGACAATTAATAATAATAGTTCTAATTGTATTCTTGAACATATCATAATTGGCTAAGATTTGAGAACTATATATTCAATTGTTTGTGAGGAATGTGATCTAATTATCAAAACTGTAGGGAAATGGAGTTAAAAGTTATTGAGTCAAAGCTTTAACATCCAAGTTGATTTGAAATTTAGAATCACAATGAACTACATATTAAATTGTTTGTTCTTGTTAAAACTCATAACTCTACTAAATGACACTCCATTAAAATATGACAAATATGAAAGTTGTGCTCAGATTATGATCAGTAGAAAATCATTTATTATGGTCTCTAGGAGCACACAACTTCATGAGTCAATACATTCTGATATGTGTGATCTCAGTAGCTTTGTGACTAGATAAGACAATTGTTGGTCAGAAGTATTTTAATCACTTTTGTAGTTGATTAATATAAGTCTGTCCTATATATGAAGAATGAAGCACTTGTTATTCTTAATGAATTAAAAATTATAGTTAAAAGCTAAAAATCAAGGGTTCAGATTTAATAGAGGTGGTGAATATGTTTTAACAACTTTAGAGAAGTTTGCATTGGGCATAATCTCTAGAGCACTCTACTTACAACAGTCAAACAGTATTGATAAAAGTTAGAATCAAACACTTAGTGAAATGTTGAATTCTATATTATTGACTGTTATTTGTCTTGTGTAATTATGAGTGATGTTGTATTGTTAATCATATCTCTAATGTATTACTACACTCTAAATTGAATACACCTTGTAAATCATGGTATGAAAACACAAACAGTTTTGTTAAAGTGAAAATGTGTGTTGTGATACTTTCGTTAAAGTACATGACCCTATAAGGCCTAAAGTAGGACCTACAACAAATATTTGTGTGCTTAGAAAGTGCATAATGTAGCTCTGTGGACAGATGTTGGATCTATCTAATTTGTGTTAGAAGAATCTAGACTTGCAAAGTTCTTTGAGAATATGTTCATCAAAGATAAATGTATGAAATAATCTAGTCCTACAGACATGTTCAATGATTCACAGTTGGAATCAAGAACTAGCCTTACTGACACTTGAAAACCTGAATGACAAATGAGCTAAGAAGAGTCTTTAGTAGACAATGAGATGATTCTGTGTCATACAATAATACTTTAATTTAGTTGATCTGCCGAAAGGGGCTAAAACTATAGTTATTAAGTGGGGTTATGTAGAAGAAACTTAATTTTGATTGTTTAGTAGCAATTTTAATGCTTTTTAGTAGCTAACAGATTGACTGAGAAAAATAGGGTAGATTTATTTGATGTTTACTCACATGTTTGTCATATTGCTACAATAAGTATTCTTCTTACCCTTACATCTATTGAAAATTTTGTCATTCATAAAGAATATTTAAAAGGTTTTGTACTGAACAGTTTTGTACTGAAAAGTTTTGAACTAATATGTTTAGTGAACAAGATTTACAATTTAGTAAAATCATTGTTTATTCTTAAAACATGTATAGCCAACGAATAAATAATTTGACAAATTTTTGAAAGAGCCCAGTATATGAATCAAGTAATTCAGATCAGTGCCTTCAACTTTGTAGTGTGTCAAATATAATGGCTATTATTTACTTGTTCTGTTGATATGCTTGTTCTTGAAAGTGACATCTCTATTACAAATAAAGTTAAAATTGTGCTATCTAAAGAATTCAACATGAAAACCTAGGTACTGTGGATACCATAGGTATAAGGGTGAGTTTTCAGTTGGCAAGGAATAACTCTTAGTCAAACTCATCAAATCAAAATGTGTTTCAAAAGTGGAGATATGGTGATTGAAAGTGTGTTTTGAAATACCTATGATTATCATAAAAGGTCACCTAATGATGGTGCAACTATGAGACATGTAGATCATTCTAAAGAAATTGACAGTCTCATGTATACAAAGATCTGCACTAGAATAGACATAGCCTTTGAGGTAGGTATGATCTGCAGATTCACTAATAATTTCATACATATTTGAGTGCCCTTAAGAGGCTAATGAGATACCTGAGTGGTATTCAAGAGTTTGCTTTGTGCTACTTTAGTCATTCTTCGAATGAATGACTGATCTGATGCATTATGATGCTCAGAAATTAGTAAAAGTCGATAACTAGTAGATATGTGCTTACACTAGGAGAAACAGAAATGTTATGGAAATAAAAAGCAAACGGACACTGTGCTATCATCCATGAAATCAGACCTCTATGTGTAATCCTTTACAGGGGAAAAGGCTGAGTGGATTGAAGAAATTGTTGCTAGTTATCCATTAAGAAGTTTAAGTAACTCTCTAGTTCTGTTATGCGACTATCAAGCTACAATGCACTGTTGCTTATAACTCACTCTATAATAGTAAGAGGAGTATATTAAGGCTGAAAAAAGCCTAGTTGAACTTTCTCATAGATAAAGTGCAATTGCACCAAGTATGGCTAATGCTCTTACTAAGAGACTTGAAAGTGATCTAATTATCAAAACTGTGGGGGAAAGTGGAGTTAAAAGCTATTGAGTAAAAAAGCTTTAACATCCAAGTTGTTTTGAAATTTAGAATCCAATTGAAGCCATAGAGAAGTTCAAACTTAAGCATCAATTTTAGGCAGTTGACATGTTTTAGATAATTTTGATGATTTGACGTAAATTCCACAAATATATAATATCATTCCAATTTTGATGGTATTATATATCTAGAAAATTTACTTAGAATAATCATATTATTCCAATACGAAACATGAAAACTTGTCGATGTGTTCCTGATGATTAAATTGTCCTAAATATCATTCCAATTTTGATGATATGTCTTTTATGGATGCATGTTTCATTCTAATTTTGATGATTCAATGTTAAACCATGATTGAAACGGCAGTCTTTTCATTTCAATATGAAATATAGTATGGTTCTTGTGTAGAAACTATAAAGTTCATGTACTTTACTTATTAAAGATACTTGATTGTGATGCTTGCGTTACATTTTTGCTAAGCTAATTATGAATTGTACTAAGTTCTTTTGTGGAACTAGATACTTTGTGAAATTCGTTGGAATTCTTAGAGATGTATCTCTTGATATTCTTGTTTTCTATAAGCTATCAAAGATGGAGGAGTTGAATTTATCAACATAGATTTCAAAAATAATGATTTGCTCAAAACAGAGGAGTAAACATAAAGCAGTGTGCAAGAATAGAATTTCAGTTTATTTCTTTCAAGAATAAATTAGTCACTTGCATGGTAAAACTTCTGTTGAGTTTAAGACTCCTGTGTTCATGAGCTTAAAACTCATATTTTGTTCTTAAAGTTTATTTGCTTTGTTTGATTTTGAAACTGTGACAGATTATTCCAGTTGGTTTAGTCTATGTGAACTATTCTGAATTGGATATGGTTTGGAACTATTTAATTATATTGGTTTAGTCTTGATTGAACTATTCAGTTTTATAATTCTATTGGTTCTTATGAAATTATTCAGTTTTATACTGAACTGATGAGATAATCCTGTACTTTATATATTGAGAATATAGGAGGAGATTGTTGGATATATTGGTATATTCTCTCTATATAAATAATGCATGTGCATATGAGTAACACGTGTATTGAACGTACAATTGAATGGATATTGGAATGCGGATTTGTGGGCTTATAACCCAATACCCAAACCAGTATTTAGAGATAAATACTGGCCTGTGATAGCAGTCTAGGTATTCCAATCTTGATACCTAGGGTGAATATCTCAAGCAACTTAGATCTAGAGATAAACCCTAATTCCCAATTGTTAATTTCTCACAAAACTTAACATTATCAACCTTCAAAAGAACTATGCACAGCACATGTATGCTTCATTAACTTATGATACGGAGGAGGACACTTCACATATTCTTTTTACATGCCCTAAAGCGAGGCTTACTTAGGAAATCATGAGTGTAAGGTTTAACAATTCCATCAGTCCGAATTGTATAGAGGACATATGGGGTAGAGGGAGAGCTAGGAACATTTGTAGAGACCATAGATTTGTGTGGGACATCACGATTGGGACGGTTTTGTGGTCACTCTGGCGGGATAGAAATGATATATGTTTTCGCAATTATAGATGTTCTTTTAAAATGCCCTTGCATAAAATTCTAGCTCTCATTAAATTTTGGACAGGTAACTCAGCTGCAAGGAAGAAAATCAGGTTCGAGGGTGGCGAGTAAGTCAGTCTCGAAGGAGTACAGGCCTCTTCTTCATAAGGGGAGATGTTCACTGCCGTTCAAGCCAGGGGGGTCATACTTGGATGGGGTCTTTTGAGGGATGGACGTTTATCCCGAGCTTGATGTATTTCTTTGCTTTTTGATTTTCTATGTTATGTTCTTTTGGGGGAGGGTAGATATTGCCCGTTGGATTGTAAGATTTGTATTATGAACATTTTGTGGTTTCGTTAATCGATCATTAATGAAATCGGTCACTTAGGTCACTTTTATCTATTTTTTTAAAAAAAAAAAAAAATTATGATACGTAGGTATGTGTATCATAATGCAGGGCCCTTTTGAACCACAAACTAGAAACCAAAACACCACCTTTTGGATTGCTAACAGATTAAAAGTGGTTGCAGCTTAGCCTAAAATAACCTTATAGGCACTAGTTCCAAATTGTAAGCAATGGAAACTATGACAAAGAGAGAAGTTGCCAATAAAACTCATACAGTGTAACCAAGGAGAAACTTTCCATTCTTCAAACTAGTATCATGCACGTGCGATGCACGTGGAGGAGAATGAAAAAAGACAAAAAAAACACGTGCGATGCACGGATTTGCTCACAAACAAATTAGGGTTTGTTTGTTTACCAACCCCATCTCTGCCATTATAATAGTTATAGATATAGATAGACTTAAATCATGAGTCTAGAAGGATGTGTCTATATGATTAGTTACTACGAGATGCTGACATGTCCAGTGCATGAGTCAATGCAAAATAGAGAAAGAAAAATTCCCAGTTCAGGGTTTACTTAAAAGACCTACATGTTACACCCTAAATTCTCACTCTATACGCCACATACGAAATAATAACTGTATGATATTTAACAAAAAGAACCGAAATGCATAAATCTCCCATCTCTCCAACAAATGCTAATCTATACCACTATAAAATGTACCAACTTTTGGGATATCCCAAGACCCCTTCAGCCAAATTCCCATTAAGACGAAAAAAACAAATAAATTAAAATTTCTAAACATCAAAAAGAAGCATGATATCATTTAAATAAGCTTAAATTTTGCTTAATTAGTCAACACAAGCTTCATACTGATATTTTCTCCATTACAAATATTAGTTAAAACTTTGTTAGTTATGTTAGAACAAGAATTTCACGGAACAGAAATGCTAACAATAATTGTGAAGATTTACAATTATAGGAAATAAAAAAACAAAACAAACCATACAATACAGAGTCGAGATTTGAATATCTCTATCCTTAAAGCAATTTTCGCCCCGTAGTGTGACGGTGGTTGACGAAATGACTCCCATGATATAACTGTATTACCTTATCCCTGAAGAGCAGCACCCTAACATCAGAGAACTGATCGAACTGGAGCTGTGTTGTATTCTCAGTTCTGACTCAGAGAGGAAGAAGAAGAAGAAGATTCAGACTGGTTTTTTCAGAACTGTACCTCTGGCAGACAAAATGAACTGATTTTATAGGAGTTTGAGAGCAACTGAAGGACCCATTACTCTGTAACAGCAGAGTAATGGTCCACTACTCTGTAACAGCAGGGTAGTGGTTCAAAGTCATAACTGATAAGCCATTATTTTGCTGTTACAGAGTAATGGTACCAGTTACTGAAGTTGAAAAGCCTCAACTGTATACTGGGGGGAAAATTTTGACTGGGGCAAAAAAAAGGCCAGAACCAAGCCAGGCCAGGCCAGGCCAGACCAAACCAAGCCCAGACGAACCGAGCCGGGGCCGGGCCGGTCGCGCGCGTGTGTTTGTCATTTTGGCTAAGTCCTCTCTCCACTACACATTAGTGGTAACCCCTGGGCCACGCCCTTTAGTCCAAAATTTTAGTATATATACTAGAAAAAACTTTACCCATTTTCGATACGGGACTATCCATTTTCTCCAAGTATCTAAGTTAGTACATAGCGAGTACTCAACTTTGGAAGAACATTTCTCATTCATACGGAATTCGTTTTTGGCACATGAATACATCACGGAATAGTACTCGACGAGAGGAACATGATCCAATCAATTTTCGGCACCTCCGGTGGCTGGATCCCACCAGAATCTGACTCGAAAAATCTGCAAAAACATTTTCCAACAATCCCCCACATTAATGGAAATGACTAGACCATGTAATCCAGACACGACAGAAAGACACATGACAGAAAAATACTCTGAGAATATAATTAGAAAATCACTACATCAGAAATGGTAGTCATTTTTCAACTTTGAACCACTCTTAGTGAGTAGCCATCAGATTCACTTGACCATGTAATGAAGATGATGTTTTGAACTACCCGGACTTTGATGTGAACCTATACAATAACCATCACACAGTTTCATCTCCTCACAGAACTAAGTTCACTTGTTGTGTTCATTTTGGCCTTGAACAATCCTGGTTAATCGTGAGTGAACTTGGAGAATGTAGCCTCTCTTCATTCTCTTAGAAACGGTCCCATTTCACACTCACAAGGTGATTTCCCATAAAGAGTATTCTGCCATACCCCACTTTTATTTCAAAGCTATGAGAATCATTAAAAGCCAAGCTTATCCTAACTCTTTGCAGGCAGCACTGTTTTATCATCCTTAGAGTGGGTATGAGATTTTAATCTTTTTGTGCTCACGTCGATTCAACAAGATTTGGTTGTCCCCTTGAACCTAGATATTGGGATCTCCAATTTCTAGGTAGGGTTTCTATTAAGTATCCCCTTTCGTCATAGGCTTTAAACTCATTCCTCTTGATGATCTCACAACTTGCTCTCGCAACAAACCTTTAGTAAATGGATCTGCTAGGTTGTCAGTCGATTTTATATACTTTATAGAGATTACTCCATTGAGAGCAGTTGTTTAATGGTTTTGTGTCGCCTTCTGATATGACGAGACTTACCATTATACATACAACTCAGTAACCGTGCTATAGCCGATTGGCTGTCATAGTGTACACATAAAGCAGGTACTGATTTTTCCCACATAGGAATATCCTCTAAAAAGTTTCGAAGCCATTATGCTTCCTCAGCCGCTTTGTCTAAAGCAATAAACTCATATTCCTTTGTGGATCTGGCCAATAACGTTTGTTTAGAGGATTTTCATGACACAACTGCACCACCAAGTGTGAAGACATACCCACTTGTGGATTTTATGTTCTTGGAGTACGATATCCAGTTGGCATCACAGTAGCCTTCTAGTATTGCTGGATATCTTGTGTAATGCAGCGCATAACTCCGAGTATGTCGCAGGTATTTCAATATTCTAGTTATTCCTTTCCAGTGACTTCGTCCTGAATTACTTGTGTAGCGGCTCAGTACATTTACTGCATGTGCTAGGTCCGATCTTGTACAATTAGTTAAGTACATCAGACTACCGATTACACGTACATATTCTAGTTGTGATATGTTGTCACCCGTATTTTTGAACAAGTGAAGACTGGGATCTACAGGACTTTTGGTAGTCCCATACTCCCATTCGAGTAATTCTTGAACCGTTCAAGTACTTTCTCAGCATAATGAGCTTGAGACAAAGTAATTCCCTCAGACGTCCTGGAAACTTTGATTCCTAGTATGACGTCCTGGAATCTTATTTTGAGTATTTCTCTACTAGCTCTTCGTGACGGGGCATACTCAACATATTTTGGCCTTCTCCTTTTTGATTTTTTGTTTGGAAGTTTCCTTGCCCTATATGCCCTATTATCGTGATTTCGCTCCACTGTTCTCTCTTCCTCTGTTAATGTTGTTGTTATGCTGATGTTCTGCTTTCGATATGTTGCGGTTATTATGGTTATGATGTTTGGTGTTGTATACACTTTATGATTTCGACTCTATCCTTTCCCATATACTGTTCTACGTTATGCTTCTTTTCAGGTGTTATATTCTCTCTTTCCATATTTTCTTGCGATGATGTGGTTGCTCTATTTGCTATTATATTTATGAGATTTTGTTGTGATTGTTAGGAGGATGTGGGCTCTGGTCTGTTTGTGGCTCCGTGGTGGTGTTGTGCTACCATATGGTGGATTTTTTTTCGTTATTTCTATTATTTTTTGTGATGTTGTTTAGTGCACAATTGCTATTCTGTTTCGAGAAGTTGGATGTGTTTGTTGGGATGATGTGAGATCTTATCTACTTCTATCTCCATGTCGTTGTGTTTGTGCTACTCAAGATATTTGCTGTGCCATCCCTTCATCCTTTCTTTCGACTTGCTGAGGTTGCTTCTCAGTTTATCTTCTTTTATGGGATTCCTCGTGTATTTTTCTATTGTCGTCTGGATGTTCCGGCTCGCTTCCAAGGGTTTTCTTCTTTGCTGGAGGCGTTATGTTATTTTTTAGGCAATCATCTTAGCTACATTTTCATAATCTTTTTGCCGCATTGTAATATTGTATTCTATTTTTGTTGCTTTTGATTTACTATTTGTAAACATCGCTGTTGTATGTTCTCTATTTATGATCAATAATATATTGTCTGGGTAGAGTGTTTTTTTTTTTTTTATATATATATATTTTTTATTTGACTCTATCTGTTAATTTATGAAAAAAGAACATTTTTGTTTTATTTTTTCTTCCTTCTAATCTAAAGAGTGCAAGACAGGGAATTTTGTGACATTTATAATTATAGCCACTAGTAAATAAGATTTATTTATTGGCCCTACTGGGCCGGGTCAAGAATCTGAGTCCGCACCCGATCTCCCCTCTCCTATTTAAAGAAACAAGCTAAGTAGGGTTTCGCGTCGTCTTCGTCTACCTTCTTCTCTTACTACTGCGCCGTCTTCTCTCTCCCGTAAAAAACCGAAGCCCTAGCAATGGCGGAGCAGACAGAGAAGGCGTTCTTGAAGCAACCCAAGGTTTTCCTCTGGTAATCAATCCAACTAAATGTTTTTCCTTTTTTGTTTTCATTCATTTTCGAAGCAAAAAAAAAAAACCGAATTTTGATTCGTTTTTCGTTACACGAATCTTAAAGCTCGAAGAAGACAGGGAAGGGGAAGAGGCCAGGGAAGGGCGGGAACAGATTCTGGAAGAGCATCGGGCTCGGATTCAAGGTCCCCAGAGATGCCATCGAAGGTGTCAAGCATCCCAAATCTCCAATGTTCGATTCATTATTTTATTTTAAAGATGTGTAATTTAGTGATTTTGATGCTCTTTTTGTTAATTTAACAGTGAAATTTGGTAGGAATGTATTGATAGGTAAAAGATGGTAACATGTTTACATTCATATTGTGAATTTGTTAAGAGAAGTAGGTTTAGTGGTGGCGATGTAACGTGGTAGGATGGTAGTGATCCCTAGGTGGGTCTTGCAGTGTTTAGCGGCGAATATAACATGTAGGCATTCCTAGGACAAGTGAAGCTGAAATATTTGTTTGTAGAGGGTTTGTTTCTTGTGAATTGTTAGTGTGACCTGAATAACGTAGTAGATGTTTTGTGGTCATCCATGTTTAACGGCAAGAGTTTAGTAAGGCAGGCTTTTGTGTGATTGTCCAAATGAAATGTGATAGGTTTAGGGGTGGAACTTGGTAAGCATACTATTTTGTCATCTCTACTACTATAATGGGATAAGGCCTTAGTGCAATTTGTCCATATCCTAACCCGTGCAACTCACGTGCTGGTAGATTTTTTTTTGCCCTTTTCATTCCCCCCCCCAACAATTTTTCCCACGCGCACAGCACGTGTATAATACTAGTTGAAATGAATTTCAATGCTCTAAAAGTTATAGTGGGTTGCTAATAGGAATGCACTCGGATATAGACATATCTGTTTTGATCGGTATCCGAATCCGAAAAAATGCGGATTCAGATATTAAATATCTATATCCGTTCGGATCTGGATTCGGATACTAAAACTAGAACAAATTTGGATACAGACCCGGATTCGTCCATAATTTTCAGTCTGGATAAGAATATGCGATAAATTAATAATTTAATATATACAATTTAATGCCTAGCCCCAACGGGAAGCATCTTATTATTTTTTTCTGCCTTTTATTGCTTTCCTGTTTACATGGGGGGGGATTATGTTACCCCTGAGTGCATTATTATTTTGTCCATTACATATTTCTTAGTTCCCCTTTTTTATTTTTACATATTTGGTATGTGTTTGTGTATATATATACACTAATTGTCATTTTCATATAATCTTTACTTTCTTTTATATTCCTCTCAAAATTAAAATATTGATCATCAACCTCTTTATATCCATATTACTCATTATTTTTCGATAATACCTAAATTTCACTTTTATTCTTTGTGATTAATATTTCGAGTTAAAATTTTGTTGATGTTTCTGCATTTATTTTAGACAATATTAATTTAATGTCCACTTGTGCAGATTAGTATCCGTGTTTGGTATACTGTATCCGACTTATATCCGTATCTGAAACATGCGGATACATATATGATTTTCTTTTCCGAGTCATATCCATGTCAGCATCCGAATCCGTCTTTGGAATGTGGATATGGATGTTGGTATAACCAATATCCTATCCGTATCTCATCCGAAAGCAACCGTAGTTACTAAGTTGTTTCTTGTAGGATTCTTTAAAACCTTTAAATGCATGTTTAAGTAGTTAAGTTTGCTAATTGGCTTATCCCAAGTGGTTTGTGTAGGATCTACCCCAAATAATATATTACTATAGTATTCATTTAGAAATTTTAAATTGGTTGTCAATGGAATAAGATTTGTGTTTTTTTTTCCATTAGTCGTGGTTATTTTCGAACTTTGTCGAAAAACATGCCTATACATACCACATTTCCCAAAAAAAGCCATTTTGTTTGTATCACACTTATGTAAAAAATTATCTTGTTTGGCTTTACTGTAATTGCTGCTATACTTGTACTTCTCATTATTTGCTTATGAATGATGGTGCAAAGAAGCATTGTGGCATTCTGGTGCAGTAATAGACTGTATGACTGTGTGCTATAATGAAATGCATTTATTATCTTGTGCACAGACAAGTTTATTTTTGTTTGTGCAATGCATTTGTAACTAATATTGCTATATTTGCTTCGTAAGGCAGTATATCCGAATGATTATCTCTAATAGTAAATTCATGTATGTTTATCCATTTTCATCTTGCTGCTATATTTGTAGTGATAATTTCATGTTTGAAAATGATGGTGCAGAACTCTAATTTGATCTATAGTGTTCTAAGAAACTGTATTGATCACATTTGTATGCATGTTGTTTATAAATTAAATGCAATTTTTCTTACTTTAACAACTAGCCAGTTTTCTTACTTTTTCTTACGTCAACTAAACGCAATTACATTTTTTTTCCAAGGATGGATATGAGTGAAGGTACTGAAATAATATCTGCACTGGTTTATATACAACACAGATATTTTGTAAATTGAACTTTGTTTAACCCTTATATGTAAATTGTACAAATATGTTAACTTTTCTTTGTTTTTGGATTCTGATTACCTATCCGATGGTTTTTTTTTGGGTTCCATGCTATATGAGTTTTACTATTCTGCACCTTGAAGCATGAAGACATGAAAGATAAACTTACTGTTACATATGTATTGGTAATTTATTTGCTTATAAATGACCACTTTGATAGCGTGGTTAAATTTGTAGAATCATTACTAGTACTAACCTGATTCTTTTCCACACTTAATTAAATAAAAAAATTTAATTGTTCTCTTAGTTTGGATTTGAAAGTAAAACAATTTAGATTGATTATCTCTGCTTGTCTTTTAGGACATAGAGATTTGTAAGTTGATATTGAAATTTGTTACATTCTTACAAGTACAAACTAGATTATGTTGCCAATTCATGCTTTTGTATGATGGCCTCTTACTACAACTTTGCATTCTAGTATATAGTTCCGAGTAGATTTGAAGTTGAAGGGCCTATGATTATAGGAGATAATGGGGAAACCAAATGGTCTTGTAAATCTTATAAATTATTTAATGATGTACATGTATGTTGTATCATCTTGTTTCTGAATCTTTTTTTTTTAAAAATTGCATGTCAACAACATTAACAACAACAACAAAGCCTTTTCCCCAACTAGTTGGGGTCAGCTACATGAATCATGGTTTCCATTCTGCTTGGTTTAGCGCAATATCTTGTGTAAGGCCACAAGCTATCATATATTTTCGCATCGTTTTTATCCAAGTTTAGGTATTCCCCTACCCAACTACCAACAATACTTATCAAATCACTGCATGTAGTGGGGGCACTACTAGGTTTACGTATGATGTGTCCAAACCACCTAAAGCGATTCTCTTTTAATTTATCTTTAATGGAAACCACATTTACCATTGTCTCATATATGCTCGTTCTTAAATCTAGCCTTCATGGTTTTACCATACATCCATCTTAGCATCCTCATATTTGCCGCACTCATTTTTTGGACATGTTTCTTTGTTGCCCAACACTCTACTTCATACATCATTGTTGGTTTAGCAGCTGTTCTTTAAAGGTCAAGTAAGTAGAAAATGTATAAAGGTCATGATGTTATCTTTTTAATCCAGAGCATTGTTATAAAAGGCTAATGTACATGGCTGAACGATATGTAGAAGAGTGAATGTTACACATTGATTCTGATAGGTGTTTATCATTTTGACTTTTGTGTCCCATAAGGACATGTTTAACTTGGGCGTAAGGGTTTGCATTTCTCTCTGGGTATGACATCCTGACTCTTCAAGTAAGCGGTAGTGGTCATACATAAGCAAGCCGTAAGCCCTTTTGTTTAACATGGGGAACTGGAGTCTAGAGATGATTAGTTGTTTACAACCTGATTACATTATTGGGTTTCATTCATATTGTTTATATTTCTAATTAATTGTGTCTAATTCAAAAGACTGTTTTGCTCTTTTATTATTTTATAAACCCTTTTGTTTGTAAATTATTTAACTAATTGTCCTCGTTATTGCTCTCATTGCAAGGCAGAGGTCTCCTTGTTAAACCTTGTCTTTCCTTAATACGTGTAAATGTGTTTTGTTCAGGCACTTACATTGATAAGAAGTGCCCATTCACTGGTGATGTTTCCATTAGAGGCCGTATCATAGCTGGAACTTGTCACAGTGCCAAGATGAACAGGACTATCATCGTCCGAAGAAACTACCTGCATTTTGTCAAAAAATATCAAAGGCAAGTTCAGAATGAATTTGATTTTATTCTTTCCGCCTTGTTTCCGCATGTTAAGAAAGGAACTCATATATCCTTTTCTCAGGTATGAGAAGAGGCACTCCAACATTGCAGCACATGTTTCACCTTGCTTCCGTGTGAAGGAGGGAGATCATGTTATTATTGGACAGTGCAGGTATACGTTTGTTTATAATTTTTCTTTCTGTTAAACATTGTAGATATGGTAATCCGTGATGTTTTGTTATATGTATGATATTGAAGTTTGATGCTGTTAAATTTACAGATTCCAATTTTGATTTAGTTGTTGTCACATGTTAGGTGTATAAAGTATGGAGCTTTCTAAAGTTTAATTAGGCTCTGGATAGTGAATACACTCTTTCCATCTTTTTTTAACCAACTTGAAATCGAATTTGTGGTTTTATCCCTGTTTTCAGGATGTTTTTCTTGGACATATAATAAGTTTTGGTGTAGCTGTTTCAGTAGATTTGTCAATATAAAACTATTCTGTATTTTTTCAGGTCTAGTTCTTTTGTATAAGTATACAATTGAATGTGAAGAGTCAGAATGGCCCTTCTCTATATCCAATACTAATATAGTGATAGTTGCTAGATTTTGTGCTTGTGTATAAGAGCGAAACCTGACTTGAAACTCAGTAACTTCGTGGTAATTGAACTGAATATAATTAAACTAGTTCAGGAGTGTAAACAGACTATCCATGATCAAAGAATACTGTTTTTCATTCAATATATTGTTCATTATCTTTATCCTTATATTTCTTCAGATGCATATGTACTTATCTTGGTTCTGCGAATCTGGTAAACTGAAGCAAGTCGTTGTGAAACTAATCTTTTTAAATATTGATAATTCTATTTATAATACATTGTATATGTTATCTTTTCCACACCAGGCCTTTGTCGAAGACTGTGAGGTTCAATGTGTTGAGGGTCATCCCTGCTGGATCAACTGGTGGTGGAAAGAAGGCTTTCACTGCTGTCTAACCATGGTCTTGTCAAGTTTCTTTTTCTGCTCTCGTTGATATATTATTCTAAGCACTGTCTCTTTTCTGTAGTAGAATCAGCAACGACATTTTTGGTTCTTGTGTGAATTTTTATAAGCGTTTAATTCATTGCCTGTATTGTCCTTGAGGTTGAGATTTTGTGTTAGATGGTCAGCGTAGATGCTATATTTACTTTCAATTGTGAACTGCATAAAATTTTCCATTTGGTTCTTCTACTCCAATGTGTTCAACAATCTTATATCTTTCCTGACTGCCTGGTTACAATGATTTTCTTTGTTCAAATTTACTCGGTCTGGGGTACCACTAAATTTTCACGGACTTTGTTCTTGTAATTCATCCTGGCGCTCAAATCCAGCACGTCATCCCTATTTTGGTTGCCAAATATCTCGGTATTTACCCCCTTCTTATTTGAGTAATGTTACTATTAAACTTTTTATTTTGTCTGAGGTGGCTTGTTTTGCCTGTGACTTTGATCGATAGAAGTGTATAAACGATCAGTTTGTTCTCTTTCAACTTCTATTTTTTCGGTGTAGTAGGTAGTTTCATCGATTAAACAAATTGTCTTTAGTCAAAAGCTTGTGTGTACCATCGAAAACAACTTAAGTACCTTTGTTTGCCTTCAATCCCTGGCATGGATTATCTTAACCTTCAATTGGTGTCGAGTCAGTTCTTTGTAATTCAGCTCTCTCAAGGATTCTGCGTGTTTTTTAGAGTCAGTTCTTCGTAATTCATGTTTTCTCGAGGATTCTGCTGTTGTTTTTGCACTGAAACTACTTTTGTATGTACTCCGTTGTATGGACTCCCTGAACTTTCGTGTTGTATAGACGGTTGGGAGAAAACGTGATTGTTTCAACATCGCAGAGTCCATCTGTCTTTCTGTATCTGTTTCTTCGGGTATTTCTTCGGTGTAATACCAATCTATTGTGCAAATTAATTCATCCAGTGGGAAATTTTGTCATCATTCACTCTGGATGATGATAATGTCGGAGACCGACCAATAGTCAAAATGCAATATTGTGATTTACTACTTACTATACATATATAGAGATAGTGATATATATATATGTGAATGAGTCCAAGTAGTGAATATATACCTCCAAAGGGCTTGAGAGCTTTGCTTCCTTTTCTCCTGCAATAAGAGAGAGAGAGAGGTGCACCCCCAATTTAGACATGCCCTCTTCCTTCCTTTCAAATTACAAAGCCTTTGCTTGCTATCTGTCCAACGCAAAAAGAGGATAATAGATTTCATTGCTTGCTCCAAAATTTGAGAGCCTAGAACAGTAGATTATCCAATATATCAAAATACACAAAAAATTTGGGGAATGCAAAATTAAAAAAAAAGAGCTAGAGCTAATATCATTGGAAGAAAGAGGCATGCATGCAACCTACATCATATCAATTACTCCCTCCGTTTCACTTTAAGTGATATTTAGGATTTTTTTTCTTGTTTCACTTTAACTGATATTATCCAATTTTTTCCCCTTTTTTTCCAAGAAAATCCTTATTTATGTTGAAATTTTGTCTTAATTACTCATCTTAATCCTATCAAATATTCTTAGAAAATTATAGTTTTAACTTTCTAGATTTTATTTTCTCCAAAAATTTAATGCCAACTGTATCGGAAGAAGAATTAGTAATTCTATTTTTTCTTGAAAACAGAATTTGTATTGAGAAAACATTAATTACAATTTCTTAAAATCAGTATCTGTATTGGAAAAAGAATTAGTAATTAAATTATGGAGACTTATTAATAAGGGTGTGGAGGAAAATAAATATTTATTTCACCCTTCCTTAATCTGTGTGCAAAATTTCTGAATATCACTTAAAGTGAAATCATTTAAAGTGAACTGGAGGGAGTAAGAGTTAAAGACCTATATCTAAATCTAGACTTTTCTTTTCTGTTCTTTTGCATTGAATAGTGGGAGAAATGGTGAGAGAGAGGATGGTAACATGAAGCCAAGGGTGCAAGTTTGAATAGGGGTACAACCTGCAGCCCATTGACAAGAGTGGGGTATATCAAATAATGCATATATCTCGTTAATGGTGGTGGTGAACTTCATTTAATTACAAAATTCATACCCTCTATTATCTTTGCTTCTCAAAGTGTCAAGTAAGTTATCTTCATTATAAGATTGAACCTTTTTTCTCTAAAATTCTTTTGCTAGATAAAATCTCGTACGTTCACAAATTTCATTTATGAGGGAACATAACGTTTTCAAACGGCCTTACTTTCTTCACAACAACCAGGTATATATCCGAAACTTCAAGAGAGTGCCAAATCTTCTTTCCTTTTAGTTATTACTTGTAACCTTATTTGACAGTTATACTCTAATGCTATACCAACTGAAGATGAACTACTTTGATGTGTCATAATATTAGAGCATCCACTACCCGTTTGCTATTTGTCCAAAAATGCATTTTTTTGGCAAAAAAAAATCCTGCTATCGTTTGCTAAATATGCATATTTAACAAACGAACTGAATATTAGACATTTAAATATAGCAATCTGCTTTAGCAACCGCTAAATTTAGAGGATAGAGGATGATCCTCCGTCTATTTATTTATATATTTTTTTAAGAGCCCAATTTTCTTCAGAAACTTTCTTCCAAATTTACAAAAATGCCATTGAATGTTTACGAAAATACTATTATAAAAAATAAATTTAAAATCTCGGGTAGAAGATCTTCTTTGTCTGATAACTAGCATTGGTATCGGGTGGGGTCCTTCACTACTCGGACCCGGACTCGTCAGGACCGGATTCGGTTCCGGGTCCGGGTTCTATTAAAATGTTCCTACCTGTTAAGGTAGGAGCGGGAGTGTGAGCGGCGAGTGGAGGATTTAGAATAGAGGAGAGAAGAAAAATGCATGAGTTTTGAGTTTGGAAGAGGAATATTTAGAATGGAGGAGGAATGAGGGAAGGGATGAGGATAGAATATTTATTTTTATGTTTATTTTTTGGGTTTTTTAAACGGGTCCGGGTCGGGTCTCTTTTGAGCGGACCCGGACACAGACCCGGACCCGAAAGTACAACAGATCCCATTTTAGGATCCGGACCCGGACCCGGATAGGCCGGGTTGGTTTCGGTCCAATACCGGATCCGGATCGGATCCGAGTTTCCGGACACAGACCCGGACCCGAAAGTACAACGGATCCCATTTTAGGACTCGGACCGGACCCGGATAGGTCGGGTTGGTTTCGGTCCAATGCCGGGTCTGGATCGGATCCGAGTTTCGGGTGTTTATACCAATGCTACCAATAACTTTCTTTCCAAATTTACAAAAATGCCATTCAATATTTAAGAATGCCGTTTTCAAAAATTTTAAAAAAATTGTTAGACCATCTTCCATCTCTTCTAAATTTGACTTTAATGACTGCAGCGCATTCCTTCAAATACTATTTTCTAAATACTATTTATGCATATTTTAGCATCAGCGATATTGGATGCTCTTAGAGTGGAAAAAGATTATTTTCTAAAATACATACAGTGAGAGTATTATGTGTGGAAACACATGGCTAGCAGGGTAAGTGAGAGTACGTACTTTTGAAAACAATTAGTAATCTGATTCAGTTTTGGATATGTCAGCATAAGGCGTTATTGAAAATAATGGCATATGTTATTTATATACCGTTATTTTCAATAACGGCATCATTTTACATTTTTTTTAGCATGTCTTTATTTGGAATAACAATATTAGTATACTTCTCATACGAGTGTGAATCTTCTGACTTGAAAAAAAGACTAAGTGTTGAAACAATTTATAAATAATGCCGTTATCCCCAAGAACGACATTCGAATTACTGATGCCGTTATTGGAGATAACGGCATCAGTTATAATAAAATGATTTGTTGCCGCTGTTTCAAACCAATGCAATAATTCATTTTCAGTAATTCGAATGCCGTTCTTGGAGATATCGACATTATCCCCAACACTTAGATTAATAAGTTGTTTAAACACTATATTTTTTTCCAAGTCAAAAGATTCACACTCGTATGAGAAATATACTGATGTTGTTACTCCGAATAACGGCATGCAAAAAAAATGTAAAATGATGTCTATGCCGTAATTTTTCATAACGGCTTATGCTGACGTGTCCAAAATTGAATCATATCGCTAAATTATTTTGTTTTCGAGAGTGGGTCACACCCCCAAATATTTTCAAAAAAATGGGTCAGCACGACAAAAAATTCGTACATGGCAAATATACAGCTAGAGGGGGAGGGGAATCCTAGCTATATCATTTGTTTCAAACATTCAATGATGGAAGAATACCCTCAGTTTGTGTGTGGGGGCCCAATAATGTACATTTGGGCCTTTTGATTGAAAGTTCATGTTGGAATTTTCCAAACAAATATCACATGGACTTCTGACCATGCAATGCATGCAAGATTTGAACTTAAATAGATCACTTTTAAAATCCACCAATCTTACCTTTTTGACTAGTACGACCCCTGGGTTGACCATAACTCTTTCTTAGATCCTTTATCCTTTTCAACTGCCTTATAAACTCGTTGATTAGTTGCTTGTTTTGTACTGTTTTAAGAGTTTATGAAAAGATAAATAATCTCATAAGAATTATATGTGTCTAACAAGAGGCCCAAGAAAGTTACTGATATAGGTTAGCTGACGTGGCCCCTCCTGGCCGTTAGATCTCCTCAAATGCTGCTCTTCTCTGATCATCAGATCAACCCAGAGCGATATGGGCTTCTGCCACGTCAGGTCCACGAGCAAACGGGTTCGACCCGGCCTAGCAGAATCTCGGACCCATTTTCCTTGCATATAAATACCAGACCCCCTCCTCACTGTGAACGGTAATCAAACTTTCTCTCCCTGAACCCTAGCTACTGTTGCTTTTCCAGTGACTGACTAGACCGTCGGAAGACCCTTCGCCGAGACTTCTCCCGGTGTTTCTAGGAAGTGTGCAAGTACTCAGGACCGAGCCGGGTCCACAGATCCGAGCCGAGCACTCGGTCCCTACCTTACTCCTGCTACTCCCGAGTCGGTCCCCCAGCCGAGGGTCGGACCAGAGCCAGTACCGCAACTTCCACTATTTCTGACTTCAGTCCGATCCCAGCCAGGGACGCCATCCCCGAATCCGAGCTCTTACATGGCACCCAAGGCCAGAAGAGCTGTCACCTCTGGACGTCGTCTAGACGCTCCTCCCCAGAACAGCCACACCGACGCTCAGGATTCCAACCGTCCGAGGGTCGACGACGAACTCAGAGTTGGACCGGGCGCTTCTTGCTCGGTCGCATCGACTTACGTCGCGTCATCGAGAACCGGTAGGCCAGCCGAACAAGGGAAGGGGCCGCTTCTAACTCGGCCCCGAACCATCCCAGGCAGCCTGCCCAAGAGCGGGAGCCAGTGCTCAGTCGAACGGCCCAAAGGTGGCCACTCCAGCACGACCCTACCGGGCAAGCTCTAGTCACACGAGACGAGTTCCAAAACTTTCGGAAAAGGGTCCTGGAGGCCATCTTAGGAGCCCCCGGAATCGAGACACTCCACCACTCTCAGTCGCGGTCGGGTGTCGGAGTCAGCGAGCCTCGCGGCTCGACCCACCCACCAGAGCAGAAAGATGCCGTCCTCCAATGCCTACAGGAAATGGAGAAACGCCTCGCCCATTTTGGTTAGGGTGGTCCGATGCCAGCTCAGGGTCATAGGCGGACCCGACCACCTTTCTTTACTCCTATCTTGGAAGCAGAGATTCCCAGAAATTTTCGGCCTCCCCAGTTCGAGACCTATGACGGTGAGGGTGATCCTGCTGATCACATGGAGGGGTTCAAGACCCTCATGATGATTCACAGTGCTTTAGATCCCCTATTATGTTGCGCCTTTCCTGCCACCCTTTGGGGCCCGGCCCGAGAATGGTTCTCTAGGCTCGTCCCCGGTTCGATCTTCTCGTTCGACCAACTGGTGGCCAACTTTCTGGCCCACTTCGTGACCAGTAGGAAGGCCGAGAAGACGAACTTTCTGGCCCTCTCCCTCGGGATCCTGCTCCTCTTCTCCACCTTGCCCTCATCCACAGGCTCCTTCCCCGGCCTATGGGATCTCAAGGGTTGCACGACGAAGACTACATCATTCCCGCTGTCCGACCCTGGAGAACCTCCTCTTTAATCCCATAGTCGCTCAAGGACCAAGACGTCGAGGGTGACTCAGCTTCCTTCTCGAAACGGCCTGACGAGCCTGCCTCGGAGCCGGACTGAGAGCGCGACATTACGAGTCAGAAATACAAACCTGAAGTATCGCGCTAACGAAAAGATCACCGGAAAAAGGTTGACGATGGCAAGTGAGAAAAAATCCCTGTTCTTGAAAGTTGGAAAACAAAAGTAAGGAAATGAAGAAAAGAAAAAGGGAGGGGGGGGGGGGATTTTATAACCCAGAAAGAGACTCATCGATTTTTGCGAAAAGATCTAGCCGTTGGATCTTAATCATCAAGATCCAACTGCTCTTAGGATCTAAGTCGCTTTGATTCTTGCGATTGTGACGTCAGCATGTGGCACCAAAATTACCTTTTTACCCCCCAGGCTTTTCCAACAAGTCAGGAGGGTCGGCGCTCAGATAGCATCGCGAGCCGCTAAAAAGCCCCCATGCTTTTCCAACAAGTCAGAAGGGTCGACGCTCGGATGACACCACGAGCCCCAAAAATCCTCCTCTATTCATTAGGAGGCTTGGAGCTCGGATGGCACCGCGAGCCCCTAAATTCTCCACTATTGCACAGGAGGCCCGGAGCTCGGATGGTACCACGAGTCCCAAAATCCTCCTCTATTCAACAGAAGGGTCGACGCTCGGATGGCACCACGAGCTGCTAAAAAGCCCACAGGCTTCTCCAACAAGTCAGGATGGTCGACGCTCGGATGACACTGCGAGCCCCAACATCCTCCTTTATTTCATAGGAGGCTCGGCGCTCGGATGACACCGCGAGCCCCAAAATCCTCCTATATTCAATGGGAGGCTCGGAGCTCGGATAGCACCGTGAGCCCCAAAATCCTCCTCTATTTCACAGGAGGCTCGGCGCTCGGATGACACCGCGAGCCCCAAAATCCTCCTCTATTCAACGGGAGGCTCGGAGCTCGGATAGCACAACGAGCCCCAAAATCCTCTTCTATTTCACAGGAGGCTTGGAGCTCGGATGACACCGAGAGCCCCAAAATCCTCCTCTATTCAACGGGAGGCTCGAAGCTCGTATAGCACCGCGAGCCCCAAAATCTTCCTCTATTCAACAGGAGGGTCGACGCTCGGATGGCATCGCGAGCCACTAAAAAGCCCCCAGGCTTTTCCAACAAGTCAGGAGGGTCGACGCTCGGATAACACCGCGAGCCCCAAAATCCTTTTCTATTCAACGGGAGGCTCAGAGCTCGGATAGCACCGCGAGCCCCAAAATCCTCCTCTATTTCACAGGAAGCTCGGCGCTCGGATGACACTGCGAGCCCCAAAATTCTCCTCTATTCAACGAGAGGCTCGGAGCTTGGATAGCACTGCAAGCCCCAAAATTTTTCTCTATTCAACAGGAGGGTCGACGCTCGGATGGCATCGCGAGCCGCTAAAAAGTTCCCAGGCTTTTCCAACAAGTCAGGAGGGTCAACGCTCGGATGACACCATGAGCCCCAAAATCCTCCTCTATTCATCGGGAGGCTCGGAGCTCGGATAGCACCGTGAGCCCCAAAATCGTCCTCTATTTCACAGGAGGCTCGGAGCTCGGATGGCACCGCAAGCCCCAAAATCCTCCTCTATTCAACAGGAGGGTCGACGCTCGGATGGCACCGCGAGCCGCTAAAAAGCCCCCAGGCTTCTCCAACAAGTCAGGAGGGTCGACGCTCAGATGACACCGCGAGCCCCAACATCCTCCTCTATTTCACAGGAGGCTCGGAGCTCGGATGGCAACCCGAGCCCCAAAATCCTCCTCTATTCAACAGGAGGTTCGGAGCTCGGATGGCACCGCGAGCCGCTAAGCCCCCAGGCTTTTCCAACAAGTCAGGAGACTCGGAGCTTGGATGGCACCACGAGCTGCTAAAAAGACCCCAGGCTTTTGCAACAACAGGATGGCACCGCGAGCCCTAAAATCCTCCTCTATTTCACGGGAGGCTCAGAGCTCGGATGGCACCGTAAGCCCTAAAATCCCCCTCTATTCAAATAGGAGGCTCGGAGCTCGGATGACACCGCGAGCCCCAAAATTCTCCTCTATTCAACAGGAGGCTCGGAGCTCGGATGACACCCTGAGCCCCAAAATTCTGCTCTATTCTAAAGGAGGCACGGTGCTCGGATGTCACCACGGGCCCCAAAATCCTCCTCTATTCAACAGGAGGTTCGACGCTCGGATGGTACCGCGAGCCGCGACGATCCTCCTTGCTTTTCCAACAAGTGAGGGGGCTCGTCTACCGACCCTAGATGCTCGCAAGAAGACCCTCTACTCAACAGATCGCGACGATCCCCCTTGCTTTTCCAACAAGTGAAGGGCTCGTCTACCAACCTTAGACGCTCAGCAAGAAGATCCTCTACTCAACAGATCGCGACGATCCCCCTTGATTTTCCAACAAGTGAGGGGGCTCGTCTACCGACCCTAGACGCTCGGCAAGAAGACCCTCTACTCAACAGATCGCGACGATCCCCCTTCCTTTTCCAACAAGTGAGGGGGCTCGTCTATCGACCCTAGACGCTCGGCAAGAAGACCCTCTACTCAACAGATCTCGACGTTCCCATGCTTTTCCAACAAGTGATGGGGGCTCGTCCACCGACCCTCGACGCTCGGCAAACCGAGCTCCGACTCTTCTGCACCTGGTACTCCGCATGACTCCAATAGGGGATCCCTTCACCCTACCCCCCTAACCTCTTCTGGAAGATACAGATCCCATTCCTCGCCGTACACAACACCCTGCTTTTCCTACAGAGAAAAAGAACCACTCTTACACGACTGAATCACCTAGCCCTCCTGGAGTGGGGGGCTCCTGATATGGGTTAGATGGCGTGGCCCCTCCTGGGCCACAGGATCCACTCAAAGAGCGTTCACCGCCAGATCATCCGGGTCTGCCAAGTCAACTTGAAAACCACCCAGGCCTCTGCCACGTCAGCCCTAAATCACCCCGAGCCCGTGCCACATCAGCCCTATACCACTTGGGCTTCTGTCACGCCAGGCCCTCGGGCAACCGGGTCCAGTTCCGGCCCCAAACGAGACCAGACCCGGTTGGCTTCTTTTATAAATACCAGACCCTCTCCCCCTTCCAAATGTAATCAACCTTTCCTCTCTCAAACCCTAGTTACTCTTACTCTCTTTTCGTAACTGACTAGACCGTCGGAGGGTCTACCACCGGGACCAACCTCGGTGTTTCTAGACCGAGTGCAGGTACACGAGATCTCTGGATCCGAGCCTCCGGATCCTAGCCGAGCCTCCTGTTTCAAACCGAGCATCTAATCTCCGCCTCCCTTCCGCCTACCCCCGAGCCGTTCCTTCGACTGAGGGTCTGGCATACCGTCCATACTAAAGCTTCCGCAAAAATACAAATTGAGAAGAACTCACACCTGGTGCAGCCACCCCTCAAAAACAAACCACATCAGTGTTGTAATTAATGGGAGAGTTGGAGTTGCACGTTGATATGGGTCAGGAATAACGTGGCCCGTCTTGGGCCACAGGATCCCCTCAGGATACGCACTCTTCCTGATCCTCCGGATCCACCACGTCAGCATCGAAAACTGCCTGGACCTCTACCACGTCAGCCCGGAAACTGCCCCGGCGTCTGCCACGTCAGCCCTATACCGCCCGGTTTTCCACCGCTTCAGCCACTTGGGCAACCGGGTCCAGACTCGGCCCCAAACGGACCCAGACCCGGTTGGCATCTTCTATAAATACTAGACCCCTACTCCTTCTCCAGGTAATCAAAACTTTTCCACTCAAACCCTAGTTACTGTTACTCTTTCTTAGTGACTGACTAGATCGTCGGAGGGTCTACGACCAGGACCAACCCCGGTGTTCCGAGACCGTCTGCAGGTACACGAGACCCTCAGATTCGAGCCCCAAAGATCCGAGCTAAGCATCAGCCTACACCTCAATACCACCTACCTCAGTACCGTTCGTCTAGTTGAGGGTCGTCTGCATAGGAGTCTCCTCCTTTAATACAAATCGAGTAAGAACTCACGCCTGGTGCATCCACACGTTTTCCAAAAATAAACCGCATCAGGATGGCGCCGTCTGTGGGAAACTATCTATCGTAGACGCCAACCCGAGCCTCGCTTCCAACGGTATCCTCGTAGACGCTACCCGAGCTCCGCCCCTGTTGGCACCCATGTCGACCCAAGCTCACATGGCGTCCAAGGCCGCAAAAGCTGTTACCTCCGCATGCCGACACAACGTGCCTCCACAAGGCATCACGGCCGATGCTCAGGGACCAAACAACAAAGGTGCCAGCCACGGCCCCCAGCCAAACGCCTCCCGTCTGGTCCAGAGCGACCTGCGGGGGGTAATCTTGAACCGACAGGCCAGCCGTGGCAGGGGAGGAGCCGCTTCCAACTCGGCTCCGAACCATCCAAGACCCCCATCCCAAGGGCGGGAGCCTGTGCTCAGCCGGGTCGGCCGGCGACAGTCCGCCCAACCAAACCGGGCCGAGCGAGAACCGGTTACCCACTGGGAGTTTTAGGACTTCAGGAGGGAAATCTTGGGTGCTATCCGAGGGGTCCCCGTCGATGAGAATGCCCGCCGTTCCCACACACGGTCAGAGGCCGAGGCTAGCGTGTCTCGCCCCTCAACAATCCCCCCAGAGTATGATGGCGACATTTTGAAGTGCCTCTAAGAAATGGAGGAGCGCCTCGACCACTTTGGTAACGGCGACCCAAGAGCAGCTCAGGGGTACAGGCCGGTTCGTCCTCCTTTCTCCCCCCTCATCCTGCAGGCGGAGATACCCCGCAATTTCCGTTCGCCTCAGTTCGAGACATATGATGGCGAGGGCGATCCTGCTGATCACATGGAGGGCTTCAAAACCCTCATGATGATTCACAGCGCATCGGATCCCCTCCTGTGCCGAGCCTTCCCCGCCACACTCTGGGATCCGGCTCGGGAATGGTTTTCCAAGCTCATCCCCGGCTCTGTCTATTCTTTCGACCAGCTAGAGGGCAGCTTCCTCGCCCACTTCGTAACCAGCCAAAAGGCCAAAAGAACGAGTGCGTCCCTGCTTGGACTCCGGTAAAAGGAAGGGGAGTCACTCCGGGTGTTCGTCTGAAGGTTCACCGCCGAGCCAAGGTCGGTCTCGTCCCTCGACCCCGGGGTTGCCTCGGCTGCCTTCAGGCACAACGTTCGACATGGATAGCTGAAGGCCCCCTGGCAAAGTAGCCACCGATAGACTTTCCCGACCTCCTCAACCGGATCGAAAAGTATATCCGAGCTGAAGAAGCACTTAATCCAGAGGACCAGAAGGAAGTTTCGGGGAAGGGGAAGCGCAAGGCCGATGAGGTTGAGCCGGCGAAGAACGCTCCGAGAGACGGGGGCGCCACGAAGAAGGTTCCGCCGACCCCCCCGCTTCGAGAGGTACACTCCCCTGATGCAGAACGTGTCGACAATCCTCTTAGCGATTGAAGACAGCGACCTCGTCCAGTACCCTCCTCGGCCGTCCAACAACACCAGCAAGAAGAGGGATCAGCGGTTCTACTGCCGATTCCACCGGGACAATGGGCATAACACAGATCACTGCCGCGCCCTGAAGGACGAAATTGAGGCCCTCATTCAATGAGGGTACCTCCGAGAATTCAAAAGGGAAGGTGCCCGGGAACAGAGGGATAACAGAAACAGAAGGGATTCCCCTCCTCCTTGAATGCACCGTCGGCATCCCGAGCAAGATTCGGAGCCCGAAGTACCCGAAGGATAGGCAATCCTGCACTGCGTCCATGGAGGGCCCATGGGAGGGGAATCCAACACTTCTCGCAAAGCCTTCGTCCGGGATGTCAACACCGTACAGGGCCCTCTCTCCCCCCAGGTCCAGCAACTTTCTGTCTCCTTCTCAGGAGAGGATCTAGAAGGAGTCCGGCTTCCTCATTGCGATGCACTGGTCATTGGCCTTAGCATGGCGAACTTCGAGGTCCGGCGAATCCTCGTGGAAAACGGGAGCTCGGTCAACATTCTGTTCCTGGAAGCATTCGAGAACTTGAAGCTCTCCCGTGAGAAACTAAAACCCGCCGGGTACACCCTGCACGGATTCTCCGGCGTCCCCGTAACTATAGAGGGGATCGTCACCCTCGATGTCACGGCAGGCACGACCCCGAACAGAAGGTCCGAGTCCATGGACTTCATGGTTGTGAATGTCAAGGCAACCTACAACGCCATTCTCGGCCGTTCGTCACCCTCGATGTCACGGCAGGCACGACCCCTAACAGAAGGACCGAGTCCATTGACTTCATGGTTGTGAATGTCAAGGCAGCCTACATCGCCATCCTCGGCCGTTCAGGGCTCTGCTGCTTCCAAGTGGTTCGCTCGGCCTACCATCAGAAAATGAAGTTTCCTACTAACACTGGCATCAGAGTTGTCCGAGGGAACCAAGAAGCAGCACGTTCGTGCTACATGACGGCGATCGGAAGCGGGGTGTTTTCCCTCGATGCCGTCGAGCTGGAGCCCGAAAGAACCTAGCCAGAGCCAGAGCCGGTGGACGAGCTGCAAGATGTCTCGTTTGAGACAGGGGATGCATCGAAGCATTTTCGAGTAAGCTGCTCTCTCGCCCCGACCTCAAGTCCGTCCTAATCGCCTGCATTCGGCGCAATGTTGACCTCTTTGCCGGGAAGCCCTCTGACATGCCCGGCATCTCCGAGGATCTCATCATGCACAAACTCAGCGTGATCCCCGGGTCGAAACCAGTTGTCCAAAAACGGTGCAAGTTCGCCCTGGAGCGACAACAGGCGGTAAATGTGGAAGTTGACAAGCTCTTGTCCGCGCATTTCGTGCAAGAGGCCAGTTACCCAGAGTGGCTGGCGAACGTCGTCATGGTCAAGAAGGCGAGTGGGAGTTGGAGGATCTGCATAGATTTCACCGACCTCAACAAGGCATGCCCAAAGGAACCGTTCCCTCTCCCCAGCATTGACGCCTTGATCGATGCGACCTCGGGCCACGAGCTCTTATCGTTCATGGATGCCTTCTCAGGCTATAACCAGATCCGGATATTCCCTCCAAACATCACCAAGACGTCCTTCGTCACAGACCAAGGACTGTATTGCTATCGGGTCATGCCCTTCGGGCTAAAGAATGCCGGCGCCACCTACCAGAGGCTCGTCAACCAAGTCTTTAAAGATTAAATCGGGCGTAACATGGAGGTATACGTCGACGACATGCTCGTCAAAAGCCAACAAGGACAGCACCACGTCGCCGACTTGGAAGAGGCCTTTGGGGTCCTTCGAACCCACAACATGAGGCCCAACCCGGCGAAGTGCGCCTTCGGCGTCTCCTCAGGGAAGTTCTTAGGGTTCATCGTCAGCCAGCACGGCATCGAGGCTAACCCCGAAAAAATCCAGGCCATAATAGACATGGCCCCTCCCAGGAATGTCAAAGAAGTTCAGAGGCTAATGGGTAGACTGGCGGCCATCGGCCGTTTCCTCTCCAAGTCTGGAGAGAAGTCCCTTCCGTTCTTCAAGGCGCTGCGCGGCACTGGAAGGTTCGAGTGGGGTGCTCAACAGCAAGAGGCCTTCGCACAATTGAAAGAGTACCTCGCTAACCCTCCTCTCCTCAGCAAGCCCGAACCAGGGAAGCCACTCTGGCTCCACCTTTCCGCTTCGGAAAACGTGCTCAGCGCGGTCCTCGTCCGAGAAGAGGAAGGGGTTCAAAAGCCCTTCTACTATGTAAGTAAGGTCCTGCTCGATGCCAAGACCAGGTATTCCAGGATGGAGAAGGTGGCATACGCCTTGGTCATAGCCGCGCGAAAGCTCTGCCCTTACTTTTAGGCACATTCGATCCAGGTACTCACGGATCAACCCTTGAAGGCCGTGCTCTACAAAACCGAGAGCTCCGGACGACTAGTCAAATGGTCGATTGAACTCAGCCAGTACGACATCGGCTATCAACTAAGAACGTCCATCAAAGGGCAGGTCCTCGCCGAATTCATCACAGAATGCACCATCTCCGAGCAACCCACGAGCAAAGAAGCCGACCAGATGTGGGAAGTTTACGTCGACGGCTCCTCTTGCAAAACGGGGAGTGGTACGGGCATCATTCTTCGAGGTCCGGATGGTTTCCTCCTCCAGTATTGCCTCCGCCTCAACTTCCCGGCCTCTAACAACGAGGCTGAATACGAGGCGATGATTGCCGGGCTCAACCTGGCTCATCAAGCCGGTGCCAGACAGATCAGGGCCTTTCGCGACTCTCAGCTGGTGGTCAACCAGATCACCGGGGACTACGAGGCCCATGACGATCGGATGATCAGGTACCGGGCCATGATCCAATGCCTATTATCGTCCTTCGACGAATCGGCTGTCGTAAGGATCCCTCGGTAGCTGAACGCCCAGGCCGACGCCCTGTCAAAATTGGCTTCCTCATCCTTTGAAGGCCTCGACCGCACGATCCTGATTAAAGTCCTGTTGAAGCCAAGTACAGACTCCCCGGAGGTTCTGTGCGTCGAAGACGGGGCTCCTCCTGACGACTGGACCACTCTTATCAAAAAATTTCTAGTCAAGGGAGAGCTCCCCGAAGACCGAGCTGAAGCAAGGCGGATCAGGGTCCGATCTGAAAGATTCGCGGTCATTAATGCCACCCTCTTCAAAAGATCCTATACAACAACCGATGGAAGACCCTACCTCTGTTGCCTAAGCCCAGACGAAGCCAAGTACGCCCTCAAGGAGTTGCAAGAGGAGATCGGCAGATGTCACATGGGAAGCCGTTCACTAGCACGGAAGGTGCTAAATCACGCGTACTACTGGCCCACTATGCTGCAAGATGCCCTCGCCCTAGTGAAGAAGTGTGGCCCCTGCCAACGGTTCTCCCTTGTGAAGAGGGCTCCTCCGGCGAACCTCCGGTCCATGGCCAGTCCGACCCCCTTTGCAATGTGGGGGATGGATTTGGTAGGCCCATTTCCAAAAGCAACAGGCCAACGAAAGTTTCTCATTGTGGCTATCGACTATTTTACTAAGTGGATCGAGGCCGAGCCATTAGCAACGATCACCGAGCGACATACTCAGCAGTTTTTCTGGAAACACATCGTCTGTCGGTTCGGGATTCCGCAGGTACTCGTCACAGACAATGGGACTCAATTCGCGGGTAAGCATTTTTGCAAGTTCCGCGAAGATCTCGGGATCCAACAGCGCTTCTCCTCAGTGTGCCACCCCCAGTCTAACAGTCAGGCCGAGAACGCGAACTGCCAAATCCTCGATGGCCTCAAGAAACGACTCGATAACTCTTCCAAGGGGTTATGGGTCGACGAACTACCCAGCATTCTCTGGGCCCACCGAACAACAAAGAGAATCCCCACGGGAGAATCCCCTTTCAATCTGACATACGGTGCAGAGGCCATCATTCTCTTGGAAATCAGGATCCCTTCACCTTGAATCATGGCTTTCGACGAGGCCGCCAACTCACAACAGGTGCGAGCCGACCTGGACCTTATAGACGAGGTCAGGAAAAAGTCCGCCATTAGAAGAAGCATCTACCAGCAAAGAATTGAGAAGTTCTACAACAAGAAGGTGTGCCTAACTAACATCAAACTCGGAGATCTTGTCCTCCGAAAGCTGGCGGTATCCATTCCCGGCCAGAAGAGAAAGTTGGCACCAAATTGGGAGGGCCCATACAAAGTATCCGAAGTCGTGCACCCAGGCACGTACCGCCTGACCAGTGCCGAAGGCAAGCCCATCAAGAGGCCCTGGAATGCGAAACACTTAATCAAGTTCTTAGGAGGAGAGTAGCCTCCATGTAAATTATCATGATTGTAATCGGCACGTCGTGCCTGGTCTTTTGTAAAGTTCAAATATATTATAAATATGCCAGCTTTCTTAAAACAAACCTATGACTTCTTATTTTGTTACAAGTAAAGAACAAGCTTGGGGCTCGGTGCTCGAATAACAGCGCAAGCCAGAAAAGCTTCCCTTACAAGCTTCGGGCTCGGTGCTCGGATAACAACGCGAGTCTGAAAAGCTTTCCTTACAAGCTTCGGGCTCGGTGCTCGGATAACAACGCGAGCCTGTAAAGCTTCTCTTACAAACTTGGGGCTCGGTGCTCGGATAACAGCGCGAGCCAGAAAAGCTTCTCTTATAAGCTTGGGGCTCGGTGCTCGGATAACAGTGCGAGCCAGAAAAGTTTCCTTTACAAGCTTGGGGCTCGGTGCTCGGATAACAGCGTGAGCCAGAAAAGCTTCCTTTACAAGCTTGGGATTCGGTGCTCGGATAACAGCGCGAGCCAGAAAAGCTTTCCTTACATGCTTGGGGCTCGGTGCTCGGATAATAGCGCGAGTCTGTAAAGCTTCTCTTACAAGCTTGGGGCTCGGTGCTCGGATAACAGCGGGAGCCTGTAAAGCTTCCCTTACAAGCTTGGGGCTCGGTGCTCGGATAACAGCGCGAGCCTGTAAAGCTTCTTTTACAAGCTTGGGGCTCGGTGCTCAGATAACAGCGCGAGCCAGAAAAACCTTCCTTACAAGCTTGGGGCTCTGTGCTCGGATAACAACATGAGCCTGTAAAGCTTCTCTTACAAGCATGGGGCTCGGTGCTCGGATAACAGTGCGAGCCAAAAAAGCTTCCCTTACAAGCTTGGAGCTCGGTGCTCGGATAACAGCGCGAGCCTGAAAAGCTTTCCTTATAAACTTCGGGCTCGGTGCTCAGATAACAGCGCGAGCCTGAAAAACTTCCCTTACAAGCTTGGGGCTCAGTGCTCGGATAACAGCACGAGCCGGTAAAGCTTCTCTTACAAGCTTGGGGCTCGGTGCTCGGATAACAGTGCGAGCCTGAAAAAGCTTCCCTTACAAGCTTGGGGCTCGGTGCTCGGATAACAGCGCGAGCCTATAAAGCTTCTCTTACAAGCTTGGGGCTCGGTGCTCGGATAACAGTGCGAGCCAGAAAAGCTTCTCTTACAAGCTTGGGGCTCGGTGCTCGGATAACAGTGCGAGCCAGAAAAGCTTCCCTTACAAGCTTGGGACTCGGTGCTCGGATAACAGCGCGAGCCAGAAAAGCTTCCCTTACAAGCTTGGGGCTCGGTGCTCGGATAACAGCGCGAGCCTGTAAAGCTTCTCTTACAAGCTTGAGGCTCGGTGCTCGGATAACAGCACGAGCCTGAAAAGCTTCCCTTACAAGCTTGGGGCTCGGTGCTCGGATAACAGCGCGAGCCTATAAAGCTTCTCTTACAAGCTTGGGGCTCGGTGCTCGGATAACAGTGCGAGCCAGAAAAGCTTCCCTTACAAGCTTGGGGCTCGTGCTCGGATAACAGCGCGAGCCTGTAAAACTTCTCTTACAAGCTTGGGGCTCGGTGCTCGGATAACAGCGCGAACCAGAAAAGCTTTCCTTACAAGCTTGGAGCTCGGTGCTCGGATAACAGCGTGAGCCTGAAAAGCTTCCCTTACAAGCTTGGGGCTCGGTACTCGGATAACAACGCGAGCCTGTAAAGCTTCTCTTACAAGCTTGGGGCTCGGTGCTCGGATAACAGTGCGAGCCAAAAAAGCTTCCCTTACAAGCTTGGGGCTCGGTGCTCGGATAACAGCGCGAGCTTGTAAAGCTTCCCTTACTAGCTTGGGGCTCGGTGCTCGGATAACAGCGCGAGCCAGAAAAGCCTCCCTACATATTTGGGACAGCTACGCACTCTGAGAACAAGTGTGGGAGCTTAGCGTCGGCCCCGAGCAAGGCGAGTGCCTTCTTCAAGGCACCGCGACCTTGACACTCGGCGGAGACCCCTGCTACGCCTGCAACTGTCTTTCTCACCGGTATGGGGGCTCGGCATTCGTCCCTTGCTCGGTTTGGGCTTCTTCAAGCTCATCAACCTATGTACGAGGCGACATCCGCCAGCTACACCCGCACCGTCTCTTCCTGAGAACAAGTGTGGGAGCTCAGCGTCGGCCCCGAGCAAGGCGGGTGCATTCTTCAAGGCACCGCGACCTTGATGCTCGGCAGAGACCCTCTGCTACGCCTACAACTGTCTTTCTCACCGGTATGGGGGCTCGGCATCCGTCCCTCGCTCAGTTTGGGCTTCTTCAAGCTCATCAACCTATGTACGAGGCGACATCTGTCAGCCACACCCGCACCGTCTCTCCCTGGGAACAAGTGGGAGCTCGGCGTCGGCCCCGAGCAAGGCGGGTGCCTTCTTCAAGGCACCGCTACCTTGACGCTCGGTGAAGACCCTCGACTACGCCTACAACTGTCTTTCTCACCGGTATGGGAGCTCGGCATCCGTCCCACGCTCGGTTTGGGCTTCTTCAAGCTCATCAACCTATGTACGAGGCGACATCTGCTAGCCACGCCCGCACTGTCTCTCCCTGAGAACAAGTGTGGGAGCTCGGCGTCGGCCCCGAGCAAGGCAAGTGCCTTTTTCAAGGCACCGCGACCTTGACACTCGGCGGAGACCCCCGCTATGCCTGCAACTGTCTTTCTCACCGGTATGGGGGCTCGGCATCCGTCCCTCGCTCGGTTTGGGCGTCTTCAAGCTCATCAACCTATGTACGAGACGACATCCGCCAGCCACACCCGCACCGTCTCTCCCTGAGAACAAGTGTGGGAGCTCAACGTCGGCCCCGAGTAAGGCAGGTGCCTTCTTCAAGGCACCGCGACCTTGACGCTTGGCGGAGACCCTCTGCTACGCCTACAACTGTCTTTCCCACCAGTATGGGGACTCGGCATCTGTCCCTCACTCGGTTTAGGCTTCTTCAAGCTCATCAACTTATGTACGAGGCGACATCGGCCAGCCACACCCGCACCGTCTCTCCCTGAGAACAAGTGTGGGAGCTCGGCGTCGGCCCCGAGCAAGGCGGGTGCCTTCTTCAAGGCACCGCGACCTTGATGCTCGGCGAAGACCCTCGACTACGCCTACAATTGTCTTTCTCAGCGGTATGGGGGCTCGGCATCCGTCCCTCGCTCGGTTTGGGCTTCTTCAAGCTCATCAACCTATGTACGAGGCGATATCTGCCAGTCATGCCCGTACCGTCTCTCCCTGAGAACAAGTGTAGGAGCTCGGCGTCGGTCCCGAGCAAGGCGGGTGCCTTCTTCAAGGCACCCCGACCTTGACGCTCGGCGGAGACCCCCCGCTACGCCTACAACTGTCTTTCTCACCGGTATGGGGGCTCGGCATCCGTCCCTCGCTCGGTTTGGGCTTCTTCAAGCTCATCAACCTATGTACGAGGTGACATCCGCCAGCCACACCCGCACCGTCTCTCTCTGAGAACAAGTGTGGGAGCTCAGCATCGGCCCCGAGCAAGGCGGGTGCCTTCTTCAAGGCACCGCAACCTTGACGCTCGGCGGAGACCCTCTGCTACGCCTACAACTGTCTTTCTCACCGGTATGGGGGCTCGACATCCGTCCCTCGCTCGGTTTGGGTTTCTTCAAGCTCATCAACCTATGTACGAGACGACATCCGCCAGCCACACCCGTACCGTCTCTCCCTGAGAACAAGTGTGGGAGCTCGGCGTTGGCCCTGAGCAAGGTGGACGTATTCTTCAAGGCACCATGACCTTGACGTTCGGCGGAGACCCTCTGCTACGCCTACAACTGTCTTTCTCACCGGTATGGGAGCTCGGCATCCGTCCCTCGCTCGGTTTGGGCTTCTTCAGGCTCATCAACCTATGTACGAGGCGACATCCGCCAGCCACGCCCGCACCGTCTCTCCCTAAGAACAAGTGTGGGAGCTCGGCGTCAGCCTCGAGCAAGGCGGGTGCCTTCTTCAAGGCACCTCGACCTTCACGCTCGGCAGCGACCCTCTGCTACGCCTGCAACTTTTTTTCTCATCCACATGGGGGCTCGGTTACGACCTACTACCATGTGTTAACAAAATTTTTATCAAGGTTTAGAGCGTCCGCCTTCGGTAGATGCCCCAAGCTTCGAGTCGATTTGTTGACCACACTCTCACCCGCAAACAACTCGGGGTTAACGGCTTTCACCAGCCCAAACCCCGAACTGTTCGAGGGTGGCAGGGGGGCCATCGACCCTCTACTCTCTCTGTCCCGAGCCAAATGCTCCGAGCGTTCGAGCCGTCAAGCTGGCCCTTCTCTCGCCCACAAACAACCCGGGGTTTACGGCTCTTACAAGCCCGAAACCCCGAACTATTCGAGGACGGCAGGAGAGCCACCACGCTTCGGTTCTATCTGAACCCCCGAACCGATCGGTCGGCCCACCGCTCACCAACGAACAACCCGGGGTCTCATGGCTCTAACGGCCTGGACCCTGAACAGTCCGAGGGTGATCGGTGTGCCTCAGATCCGGAGTATACGGAAACATTGTGTTCTCTGGGCGCCTGCCTTCCGCAGGCACCCAAATCAAGCAGCTCACTGCCTGACAACCAACAAGGGGAGTGGGGATTATATAGCCCCCATGAGGCCCACATTTATTGCGTCCGGGAACTTGAAACGACGGAAGGCAAAATGTCGCCATAAATACTCATGGGAATGCGAAACGTCGCCATTAGTGACGCAGTCGCGTCAGTGGCGACCCTTCGTAGCAGACACACCGGCAACCCTCAGCAACCGAGGCAATCAAGGTTCGAGAAAACGAATGCTATTATTATTACTTATTGCTTACAACTCATTGAACATCGGTACAAATACAAAGAACAACTCACAAACTCACTCTAACTCGGCCTGAAATTCAAACTCGGCGCCTCCTTCGAGGCTCTTCCCACGCTCGGTTGGATCGGCCAGGGAAGATACTCCCGTCACCGAGCTTCCTGCATCACCAGACTGGGCCCCATCCAATAGAAATGTCGGAGACCGCCCCGGGGTCGAGTTGCTGGCCTCTTCCATCAGATCCGCGCCTAACACCAGCTTCAGCCTGCAAATCTCCCGCTCTTTCTTAACCACGGCCTTGCGAAGGAAAGACTCCGAAGCCGACCGCCCGCTCGAGGCATCCGATAGGGACCAGTCCATCTCGATTACCCACCAGTCCCGATCGGCTATGGCCTTCTTCAGGTGCACCACCTCCAGACCGAGCTCTCTAGATCTGTTCAGAAAATAATTCTTAGCGGCCGCTCGGTCCCGAGCCTGTTTTCGTTGGCCAGCCAAAACTGCCTCCCAAGCCTCCTTCCCTGCTCGAGTCAGAGGTACATCGGTAGAAACGGGGTCGGCGATCCGGGTCCCGTGCATCTACCAAAAGATGAAAGCAAATATCACAAAAAACACAAGTCTGGAAAGATCGGCCCAAAAAACTAAATTTCATTTCTTTCAAAAGTTTGATACAAAAGCCGCGGTGGCCAGTCCGCTTAATGCAGTTACATCAAAAGTGAAAAAAGAAGCAAAAACTAGTCTATTCTTAGGGGGGTTGGCACCTCTTCGTCACCCTGAACTCCCCCCGCCTCGTCACCACCAGGGGTCAACGGCAGGTCCGCCTGCCATCCATAGCAGAGGTGGTCCACGTTCTGCTCGGGGTAGATCTGCTTAAAATGGGACTTGGCCTGTTCGTACGCCTCGTTCTGCGCCAGCATCAGAGTCTCCCCCAAGGCCGACTCCATCTCCTCCAGGGCCTTCTTCCCCTTCTCTGCCTCGGCCGCGATCTTTACCTCAAGATCCTCCCGGTCCTGCTTGTGGATTCTGCAGAGCGACCCTATCTGGGCCTCGTGGATGGTCACCAGGGTCTGGGCCTCTTTCAGGTCATCCGTGGCCTTGTTCAGTTCTCGGAGGTACTTCTCCGCATTCTGCCTCTCGATGTATATCTCCTTCTCCAAACACTTGTGGAAGTGCTGACCATGGAGCATCGCCTGTCCGAAGAGAGAAAGATCAGAAAAACTCCAAGTTAATGAGAAAAGTGGAGCCAAGCCAACTTACCGAGAGGTGTGCCTGAGACCACCGCATGTAGGCCTGGTCCGCCGTCTGCGTCGCCAGGGCCATCAAATTGCGCTCGGTGGCGGCCTTCGAGACGAACTCGACCGACACAGGCCCATCGAGCACAGAATCCCTCAGCACGATCGACCAATCAGGAGCAAAGGGAGGCGTACCCTGCTTGCCCACCATCTCCGCGGCGGTCGGCCATATAGGGGGGAGCCCTTTTCCCGGGGCATCCACTGACTTACCCGAACCACCCCCTAGCATCCCGAGCCTCCCTCAACGAATGGGAGTGGGGGGAGTGCTGCCTCTTGACCCTCTTCGCCGGGGAAGGCTCCTCGGCCACCGGAGCCGGCCCCTTGGAGGACCCTCCGACCTGCGCAGCCAGCTTCTGCTTCTCGGCCGCTATCTTCTCCTGCTCGGCCTTCTTCTTCTTCTCTGTCCTCGCCTTCTCGGCAACAACAAGCAATATCTTCTTAGTGTCCGCCTGTTGAGTTGTCATCCCTGCAAAAACAGAAAGGAGAAGAGCTAACGTTAACATGAAGGCAGGAAAATGAACAAATTTGGAAAGAAACATACCAGGGTCGGCAGGGCTCAGTCCTGCCCGGGCGAGGTGTATCTCGGTCACTCGAGGCCATGCGATGCTGTGCTCCTCGACTATCTTCTCCACCCTCTTCCACTCCTTGGCAGTCAAGTTGCTCCGCTTCAGAGGCTTGTGGTTCGGCTTGACGAAGTTCCACCTGGTTGGAATTCCCCAAGACCTCTCAGTCTGAACCACAAAATACTTTTCTTTCCATCCATTTATAGAGTCCGGATGACCGTGCATGACCTTCTTATGCGGCCTCGGTGAAAAATAGAAATTCACCTCCTGATCTTCGAGCGAGCCGATCCCAAGAACGGCTCAGAAATACGTCAGCCTCGGCGTCACTCCCTTCTCTTGGCACTTTAGTATGAAGCAGACTAGATGCTTCCAAGAGTTTGGACCATACTTCATAGGGCACAGCCTCGCCCAGTTCAGAACCCTCTTAACAAAAGGATGCATCAAGCCTCAGCCCCGAGAGGAAGGCGTCCTCGGGGAACATACAGTAAACCGACGCCAGAGCCGTAGTGGGCCGAATACCTGGGCTCGGAATGAAGATCTCGAACTCCCGCGGAATATAGTAGGCAGCCCTAAGAATGTTAAGATATCCCCCCTTCAAAATGCTCGGGATACTATCAGCGCGAATCTTCACCCGAGTGTCTTGGCCCGGCACTGGAGGGATCGGTTCAATATCCTTAATATTGTCGGGATACATCCGAATCGACCCTGGATTCTTGAAGGAGACCCGGGGAAACTCGAGACCCAGTCTCGGTGCGTACTCATCTGGTGAGGATGGCTGTGTGGGATGGTCAAGACTTTCTTCTTCCGAAGAGGGTGAGCCTTCCGCTCAGGAGACGGCATCGACAAAGGGGGAAGGGGTGGAAGATCTTCTCCGACCCCGATCGGCCTTCCTGTCGTGCCCTGGCTAGCGTCTCCTTGGGCAACCTCCCGTTCGTCGACCTCATCCTCCTCATCGTAAACACCCTGGACCTCGGGATACTGACCCTCCTCGTCTTCTTCCTCACCTTCGGCACCCTGCTCCTCCTCGTCTTCCTCCTCGCCCTCGGTGCCTTCCCCTCCTCTTCCTCATCATCTTCCTCCTGATCCTGCTCCTCCTCGTCCTCGCTGTCCCCCTCATCCTCTTCCTCCTCTTCACCCTCATCCATGGGCTCCTTTCCCGACCTTCTGGACCTCAGCGGGGACACCACGACGGCTACGTAGTCCCCATCGTTCGACCCAGGGTCGGTCAGAACCTCCTCCTTCACCTTATACTTACTCAAGGACAAGGATGTCTCCTGCTCGGATTCCTCCGCGGAACGGCCTGACGAGCTAGCCTCGGATTCGGACTGAGTTCGCGACATTACTAAAAAGAAAGTACTAATCTGGAGCGTAGGAATTTAAGGTCACCGGAAAGTATTGCCGATGGAAAGTAAGAATCCCGCTCTTGTTAAAATTGGAAAATAAGTAATAAAGTGAAGAAGAAATGAGGGAGGGGGAGGGGGTTTTAAAGGGGAAAAGCGACTCCTCGATTTCCGCAAAAAAGATCAGGCCGTTGGATCTTAACTATCAAGATCCAGCGGCCACCAAGATCTGGAAACGCTTTGATCTTTGCGCCCATGACGTCAGCAATAGGCATAAAATTACCCCACTACCCCTCCACCTTTTTCACTCCAAACCGGCTTTTTCGACAAGTCAGAAGGGTCGATGCTCGGATAGTATCACGAGCCAATAATTCTTCTTCTATTTCACAGAAGGGTCGACGCTCGGATAGCAACGCGAGCCAATAATTCCTCTTCTATTTCACAGAAGGGTCGATGCTCGGATAGCAACACGAGCCAATAATTTCTCTTCTATTTTCACAGAAGGGTCGACGCTTGGATAGCACCGCGAGCCAATAATTCCTCTTCTATTTTCACAGAAGGGTCGACGCTCGGATAGCACCGCGAGCCAATAATTCCTCTTCTATTTTCACAGAAGGGTCGACGCTCGGATAGCACCGCGAGCCAATAATTCATCTTCTATTTTCACAGAAGGGTCGACGCTCGGATAGCATCGTGAGCCAATAATTCCTCTTCTATTTTCACAGAAGGGTCGACGTTCGGATAGTATCGCGAGCCAATAATTCCTCTTCTATTTTCACAGAAGGGTCGACGCTCGGATAGTATCACGAGCCAATAGTTCCTCTCCTATTTCACAGAAGGGTCGACGCTCGGATAGTACCACGAGCCAATAATTCCTCTTCTATTTTCACAGAAGGGTCGACGCTCGGATAGTATCGCGAGCCAATAATTCCTCTTCTATTTTTACAGAAGGGTTGACGCTCGGATAGAAACGCGAGCCAATAAATTCTCTTCTATTTTCACAGAAGGGTCGACACTCGGATAGTACCGCGAGCCAATAATCCCTCTTCTATTTTCACAGAAGGGTCGACGCTCGGATAGTATCGCGATCCCCAACTGCCCACCTTTGTTCAGAAGGGCTCGGAGCTCGGATAGCACCGCGAGCCCCAACTGCCCTCCTTTGATTCAGAGGAGCTCGGAGCTCGGAGAACACCACGAGCCCCAACTGCCCTCCTTTGTTCATAAGCGCTCGGAGCTCGGATAGCACCGCGAGCCCCAACCGCCCTCCTTTGTTCAGAAGGGCTCGGAGCTCGGATAGCACCGCGAGCCCCAACTGCCCTCCTTTGATTCAGAGGAGCTCAGAGCTCGGATAACACCGCGAGCCCCAACTGCCCTCCTTTGATTCAGAGCAGCTCGGAGCTCGGATAGCACCGCGAGCCCCAACTTCCCTCCTTTGTTCATAAGCGCACGGAGCTCGGATAGCACCGTGAGCCCCAACCCACCTCCTTTGTTCATAAGGGCTCGAAGCTCGGATAGCACCACGAGCCCCAACTGTCCTCCTTTGATTCAGAGGGGCTCGGAGCTCGAATAGCACCGCGAGCTCCAACCGCCCTCCTTTGTTCATAAGGGCTCAGAGCTCGGATAGCACCGCGAACCCCAACTGCTCTCCTTTGGTTCAGAGGGGCTCGGAGCTCGGATAGCACCGCGAGCCCCAACTGCCCTCCTTTGTTCATAAGGGCTCGGAGCTCGGATAGCACCGCGAGCCCCAACTGCCCTCCTTTGATCCAGAGGGGCTCGGAGCTCGGATAGCACCGCGAGCCCCATCTACCCTCCTTTGATTCAGAAGGGCTCGGAGCTCGGATGACACCGCGAGCCCCATGAGCCCTCTTCTTGTCACAAGGGACTCGTTTGCCGTCCCCTAGTGCTTGACAAATCGAGCCCTAGAAGAAGACCTTGCCTCCTCCTCACTCTTCCAACTAGCGAGGAGATCGTCCACCGACCCTCGGAGCTCGGTCGCCGACCCTTGGCACTCAACGAAACGGGCCCCAACGGGAGACCTTGGCGTCCCCTCGCTCTTCCAACTAGCGAGGGGATCGCCTACCGACCCTTGGAGCTCGTCCACCGATCCCCAGGGCTCGTCTGCCGACCCCAAGCCTCGGCAACCGTCGCTCTGGCTCTCTCCTCTCTTCAGACTTGGCCTTCCGTGCAAAATCCAATGAGGGGTCCCTTCCTCCTACCCCCTGGCCTCTTCAGGAAATAGCAGATCCTACCTTTTACCCCAACATCCACCCTGCTCTTCCCACAGAGGCGAAGAATCACTCCTACACGGCTAGTTCACCCAGCCCTACAGGAGTGTGGGGCTAGTGATATGGGTCAGGAATAACGTGGCCCATCTTGGACCACAGGATCCCCTCAGGATACGCGCTCTTCCTGATCCTCCGGATCCGCCACGTCAGCGTCGAAAAACCGCCCGAACCTCTTCCACGTCAGCCCGGAAACCGTCCCAGCGTCTGCCACGTCAGCCCTATACCGCCCGGTTTTCCACCGCTTCAGCCACTTGGGCAACCGGGTCCAGACCCGGCCCCAAACGGACCCAGACTCGGTTGGCATCTTCTATAAATACCAGACCCCTACTCCTTCTCCAGGTAATCAAAACTTTTCCACTCAAACCCTAGTTACTGTTACTCTCCCTTAGTGACTGACTAGATCGTCGGAGGGTCTGCCACCGAGACCAACCCCGGTATTCCGAGACCGTCTGCAGGTACACGAGACCCTCAGATCCGAGCCCCAAAGATCCGAGCCGAGCATCAGCCTCCACCTCAATACCACCTACCTCAGTACCGTTCGTCCAGTCGAGGGTCGTGTGCATAGGAGTCTCCTCCTTTAATACAAATCGAGTAAGAACTCACGCCTGGTGCATCCACACGTTTCCCAAAAACAAACCGCATCACACGTACAAACGTACAGATTTATATGTTGACAAATTATAACTCCAACTTTCCCATTAAATATAGAGAGAAGAGATGGAGAGATCGATATATAGTGTCTAACTATGGAGCAAACATCTAAAGTGCTCTTCAAGTCTTTGATTGTCCAATTTGGAATTTAGCTTAATATTAAGGACATGATGAGATAGAAAGTTTTTGTAATTTAGCTTTTCAAGTTTTATAGCATGGAAAAGAGGTGGTTTGATTGGCTTATAACTAGCCGAGGCTCTGAAAGACATTAAAGAACCAAAGAAAAAGCACTGACTAAAACATGATTAGTATAATATTACTATCAAGTTTAAGGTAGTTAGGGAAGAATTATTTGGTTGACAAGACATATCATTCAACCATATACTATATTATACACATATGATGCAATTATATGATATGATATGAATACGTTGAAAAATGCCCATGTTTTGGCCTTTGATTGCTAGCTCAACAGTCTTCTACCTTGTGATTTGAAGCATGAGGAATTGAACTCTGGTTTGGAATTGGAAGGGAGGGGCCCCACAGGTTGAGCTCCAAATGGGTATGGGTATATGGGAGACCCTTGCTTTATGATAGGTCTAGGGTTCCCTATATTCTTTATAGTGAGTGAGTGGAGTTTGCATCATGACATGACTAGACGATCCTAACAATCCAAATGAAATGCATTTTCTTCCACACACACAAAAAAAGATCAATGAATGAATGACTCAATTTAGCTCGAGATCCCTCATCTCAGCTTAATTGGTTAATTCCACTAGTAGTTAGTAAACAACACTTGACTAGGAAACTATATATAGAATTCTGTAACATTAATATTCAGTATATCATAGCAAAGGGTAGTGATATACTTTTGCAATAAAGTAGAAATTGGAAAGATTTTGCTCTTAACTACCTTGTAGATGGAGGAATTTCTAACTTTTTGAAGGTTACAACTTAAAAAGTTAGATTATATACGGACAATGACAGTCAAAACTAAGGGTTTCAAACATAGTTTTCCATGATTGAATCATGAATGAATGAAATAGTTCCTACAACTACAAAGCCAGCATCTACACCTACCAGCCAAAAAGAGTAGGGATGCTTTTCCCACCACCACTAGCTTCATTTATGTCTTCCAATATTCATGAATATATATATATATATATATATATATACATATATATATATATATATATATTCACTATTCAATAATTGTGTGGCTACATGCAATGCATGCAAACATCTAGCAGGCCATGATAGGGCTTTGTCCATAAACTCCTGCCTTCCAAAATTTTATATATACTGAGATCCTTAGCTTATATGTCCTTGTCTTCTTAGAAATCATACATTTTTTCATTAGCATTTTACATGTTTCCTACTTACATATTTTTGTTTGGAAATAGTGTAGATATATAGTTATTTTAGATGACAGTGATTCAAGAAACATGAAATTTTTAGCAAAATTAACTTAGTAAACCAATGTGATTAATAAACAGAAATTTAGCAGTTTCCTTATATAGTTTATATAGCATTGCAGGAATAAACTCGACATGGCATAATTTAATGATCTCATGTATAATACAAAAGTTACAAGATGATTAAAGGGTAAGATTTACTTCTAAACTAAATCAATTTAATCTTTAATTAAGTTAATTATTGACGCACACATTAAACAACAAAACAAAAATACAAACATATGTGAACTATTCGGACATATATATATATATCCTTTGTTTTTATATTATAATGTAGCATCAATCATTTTAAGACAAAGATATGGAGGGGATGAATTTGTTTCTCTAAGGCATTTATCTTTCCTCAATGATTTTCCTTCGTGTCTTGTCTGCCAACATGTGATCAAAGTGTGGGTTTGCCTACAATATCAAGCTTTTCTTTCGGGAATTAATTTCTTTAAATATGTTCACTTGTTTTCCTTTTGTATATGTTGAGATTCATAAATCATATTTCAATTGAAAATTCTCTAAATGAGTGTACTTTTTTTTGGTACAAATAATCTTAGGACAATGGGAGTTTATACAACTACTCTGTATGAGAGAATTTTTTTCCCCAGAAACTTTCTTTCCTCATTGTGGAAATGCCTCTGGTAACTCGAAAATGAGTAATGCTATACACACCATCAAATCTACTGCATTTCTCTTTACTAGCTTAGCCGACACACTATTAGTAGATGTTATTATAGAGTATGTGGTAGAAATATTCAATAGTAGTGTACTTATGTGCTGTATAAAATAGTAAAGAAAAATGCAGTAGATTTAGTAGTTGATATAGTATTACTCTTTTAAGTTAATAGGTACACTAATTAATCACCTGAGTCCTTTTGTCCTTGCCAATTAATTAATATTGAAAAACCCACCAATATAATTCAATTCCCTACACCTAAAAATGATTATACATAGAGATCCTATTTTAGGGTCCATCTAAAATTGTACAAGATCTTATTATGTGGTCCAAACTAAGCCTGCAATTTAATTTTAAGCCCACCACCTGATCAGGTGGGCCCAGCCATGGCCATTGTCATCATCATATATATCATCTGACCCTGAATTGAACCCCTCAAATTAAGATTAAGATTTCAGTTCATGAAAGGAGTAGGAAGAAGAAAAGATAGGACCACTTAACTGAAAAAAAATGACTCGTTAATTGATTGATGTGAGGATTTACCTATATATATGTATGTACTCTTAAGCTATGTTTGGATACAGAGATTAGCAGAGATAAGTAAAGATTAATAGAGGTGACTTATATACTTACAGTTATTAAATATTGTCTTTTAATCCGAAATTAAATTGAGGTACAGATGAGTTGTATTCAATGTCTTCCCTAACAGTTACGTACATTGTACATTATATACGATACAATACGTATAGATATCCTATCTTTGTATCCAAATATGATATCACAGTATCTATTGAGCCCTAAAAATTAAGATAAAGATTTCAGTTTGTAAAAGAAGAGAAGAATAAAGAGGAGAAGAAGGAAGCAAAAGAGAGGACCACTTAACTGAACTCATTGATTGATTTGAGGATCGATCTATCTAAAATCTATCGAGTCTCTCGGAGTTTCTTTCGGCTGCAAGTGGGGTGGTGGGGGCCCACAAGCTGGTCAACACAGTAAGTTCTGTTTGGTCAACACTGTACCCACATGCCCTATCTCAGAAGGTTAAAAAAAATCCTTTCCTTCTTTCTATTTTTTAAAAACCTAAATTAGGAGGAAAAACAATAAATGGAGATTTTGTTTAAAGCCCATATAATTTGGAATTTTTCCCAAACTAACCCATTTTTTTGAAACTATTTTCCCAACTAACTGACTTTCCCAACTAATTACATAAATGAGCCACTTTTAGACACGCGACTATTTGATTGCTGTTAGGAATTGCGGTCTCTTTTGCGATGCACGTTTTAATAAATATAATTTTTTAAAAACTAAAAATTTAGACGCAGTGCGGATTTGATCTAAAACTTCATTTACAATAGTTATGCACGTGCGTTGCACGGATTGGTAGATTAAAAAATTACACTAAGGGCTTCTCCCATTATATTAGCAGAGATTTAAGTTAGAAACAGGGGCGGATGTAGCTTGGGCTCAGGGGGGGCACGGACCCCACTGAAAAAAAACTGCAGTGTAATTTTTTTTTATATAAACATTATAGGAACCCAGTGAACTAAAAGAAAGGAACCCACTCAAAATTAATTAGCAACCCACATCTCTATAAGGACCCCACTGAACTAAATTCCTGGATCCGCCACTGGTTAGAAAGACTTCGAAAATTATTAAAAAATTGCTAAATTAAAATGTATTAAACTTAGGCTGAAGTAGCCCTTGGATCCATTAAAAATTTCAGTTAAGCACTGGGCCTTCTCAACCCTTCACTTCATCTTTTCTAACTCTATCTCCTCTAACTTCGAAAAGGTAAATCTCCATTATTTTGTCCACCTTGGTAAAATATTTATGCCCTTCGACCACTGGTTAAAAGTATAATTTTTGGATAAAAAATTAAGCCACTTAACAGAAATATATATACACTTAATCCGAGATGGAGTATCCCAGGATTTTATAAACTCAATTAAATGAAAATAAAAGGAGCAAAATTTCCATAAACAAATTTCACATAGAGACAACCTCAATAGAAACACAAGACAAGAAAGTTGAGGTATCGAAGCAAATGAAATGTATATATGTATATATATTACCAATTTTTTGACATAAATAAAAGCACAAGGTACAATTGGGCAGTTCAATCCACAAAATTTTACGAGTTACAAACTAAGTAACAATAGAGAAGATAGGCTTATAAATTTCTGTGAATATATAACATTTACCTTAAATTTTCGTCCATATATATCTTATAAATAATGTATCACCTTTCCTCCCTATGTTCTTCTAATATATATTTAATATGGAAAATTTTCAATCAAATGTTGACCAGGACTCTAACCAGATTATATATATAAAAAAAAAGACGTGTATGAGAACAAACGAGCTTCATATATAACTAGTAATTTACACGTACAATGCATGTCTTAGTAAATATATATTTATTAAATTAAAATTTTTGACATAGTCTGTATTCGAACATGATATCTTTTTCGTATTAATTATGTGCACATGGTATATGTAAATTGGTATGTTTACAAACGATAACTTCAAGTATTCATTATAATGTTATTAGACATTTAATTTTTATTATTCATCCCCCTGTATTTTCTTCACTTAATATATATATACCGACTCTACTCTTTCTATTGCAGACGTCTCTTTTGGATCAGAGAAGGTGATTGAAACTCTACACTCTACATGATGATTAAATATAATATATAAATATCTCAACAAATAATATATTATGCATGCCACCAATGCCATCTATCATTAATGTTAGATGCTTACATACATATGATCTATAATATCCTATGTATCCAACAAAGATAGCGAATGTTTGTCTCTTTGATGGTGATAGAGCCTAGAACCCCCTTGTCCAAATCTTAATTCACCAATTAAACCATAAGTAGGCCAAGATGTTTCTAGGGCTGACGTGGATCCACGTGGCACCACAGATCTTCAATCTTATGACCACAAATACCCATAATGCCTAGTGAGAAATTCATGGGAAAATTAGGGACTCCAAATAAATTTAACTATATATACATAACGTAGGTGACAATATTACACGTAAGCTCACAGGGTGGTTCTTTTCTAGTCCCCACGATTTCCTATCAGGACCCTGTGAGCATATAATACCAGTGCTGACGATATACACGTGCTGATGATGATGTTATACGTGTCAATATAACTAGTAATTTACGCGTGCTGATGATGAGATCGAGATTGGGCCGACACTTGAGTGAGAGAGGTGTCCTGCCTGGCCGATGTGTTGTAGTTGTTGTGGATTGATCCCCACCACCCCAGGATTTTGTTGGGGGAGTGGCTAGTTAGATGTATTTTGTTTGTTTTGATGTATGCATGTCTGTACCGTTTGGTGTCCCACTCATGTTTGGAGTGAATTTATATACTTTTGTTGCTTCGTAAATTCTTGTATTTGGCTCAGTACTCTAAAATTGTTTTATTAACTTCTTATTATTAATGAAACTGGGTGTCCATGCTTCACCTTTTTCTTATTAAAACTAGTATCATGCACGTGCGATGCACGTGGAGGGAGAATGAAAAGGGAAAAAAAACTACCAGCACGTACGCTGCACGTGTTGACACACATACACCAAAAAATAAAATATTGTTTATTTGTTTCCAACCTCATCTCTCCCATTATAATAGTTTTCTATATATATATATATATATATATATATATATATATATATTACACGTAAGCTGTAAGCTGTAATACTATTTGTAAATTATACGGTTTGCACGTGTCTCCACACTAGCCACGTGATACATGCATGATACAGTTGGCCATTGGCACGACAAAGTGGGTCCACGTGGCAAAGCATGGGGGGCCCAGGGGTTTTGTTTCGTCCATCGAATTGCCACATTCATGGACTATAAACATACACATAGCCATTAATTAGCTAGGGTTTACAATTACTTGTACATTGTCTTAACTAATATACATATTTATATTAATTTGTTTGTTATTATAATTGATTTTTCGCAAGGATTTGTGTGTACTATATGAAATGCAAATAGAGAAAGAGAATGAAGTAACGACCGAACACCTGGTGTTAAACCCGATCAATATGCAGGATTTTACATTTGTTTGGGTGACTAAAAGGTGACAAACCGATTCTTTTGCGATCAGTTTTACTCTTTGTAAAATTGTATCCCATTGTATAATCTTTATTTTTTAATAATATTGGGCTCGAGTCTAAGACTATCCATGATATAAAAAAATGATATAAAAAAAAAGGTGACAAACCGATTACTGGTTTAATTAATGAACTGTTAACAAAATAGTATGCAGATATTTATGGAGTGCTTAATTTAATTACTGTGTGCATTAACTTTTAACCATCCGTATGTCACTTTCTTTCGAGTGCAAATGTAATTTGTTCTTGTGCTCAACCTCACATGGGTTAGGGGGGCCACACATGATAAATATTTGAAGACTATCCATAGCTTGGTGCCAAATGTCCATCTTGATAAGCATCCAACCTTGAGGTACTTACATACTAATTGACGGTGTACTACTATTTATGTACACGTACAAAACTAGCTAGCTTCTTCTAGCAATTACGGATCACTATATATCATATCTATTTCATATACTTCCTCCGTTTCACTTTACTTTAAGTGATATTCAGGAGTTTTGCACATAGATTAAGAAATAATGAGATAAACATTTGTTTCCCTACACACCCTTATTAATTAATCTTCATGATTTAATTACTAATTCTTTTTCTAATACAGATTCTGATTTCAAGAAATTGTAATTAATATTTTCTCAATATAAATTCTGTTTTCAAGAGAAAATAAAATTACTAATTCTTCTTCCAATAAAGTTGGCATTAAATTTTTGGAGAAAATAAAATCTAGAAAGTTGAAAATACAATTTTCTAAGAATATTTGATAGGATTAAGATGATCTTAATTATTCACTTCAAGTGAAATAAGAAAAAAATTCCAAATATCACTTAAAGTGAAATGGGGAGTATATAATAAGGGAAACCATGAGTTTTGGCCCTTAAATTAAGTTATTCCTCATGGGTATATATTAAAGTTTGCAACATGATATGCATACCTTGTAGTAGGTGCTAAAAAATGTTAATGAAAGGTTAACAACTATAACTTGCTTTGTTTTGCGGTGTAAAGCCACACAACCAATTGCACCTACACCGACAATTAGGGTTTTGGGAAATAGAGATCATGTTGTTATCTTGTGGTCAATTTGGAGAAGAAGCATCAAAACAAAAACAAAAACAAAAACAAAATTATTACACATCTATACACACCCACCCACAATATACAAAGCCCTTGAAAATGACCCCTCAAATAGCAATCTAAAAGGGAAGGCACTCTTCTCCATGAATACATCTGTCACTTGCATTCAAAAAAAAAAAAATGTCTTTTTTCTATCTATTGTTTTGGTATCAAACACATCACAATATATATAGTTTTAACTTGCAAACCACACTTCAATGTATATAGCTATAGGCTTCATATGATATATGATATAGCCCTCCCCTTCTTCACGTGATTGGGAGATGAATGAGTCATTACATTGTCAGAGTTATCACCACCTAATTAACATTATTTATTTATTTATTTTTAATAAAAAAAATGACCCAATAAAAAAAATGACCCATCAACGTTTCATTAATGATAAATTAACGAAACATAGTAGATCCTAATTAACATTATTACTGTTACATTATATTCATTCATATTTAGGTTATTAACTCACTTTTTTATGTATCCAAATTTTGTTAAGAATCTGATGTACACCAACACAATTTCTCTTGAGAGTGATCTTTGCAGGTGAGAGTAAAAGATTATAAAATCGAGTTTTAATGTAGTCTTTGTGTACCAAGAGGCAATGTCTTGATTGATATTGGGTTGGGTGAGTAATTGAGTGACAGCTTGAATCCAGAGTTCCTAGTTCGAGCCAAAACTTTTTCATAAAAAAAAAACATGTAGTCTATGTGTTTGTAACAACTGTTTTGTTCTTTGAAGAAAGTAACAATGATTTTGTTCAAAACGAAAAAAATTGTATATATGAAAGCTACATATATAATAGTGTTTCCCCCCCCTTTTTTTGACTAAAAATTGACAATCACTATCCTATGTTATTGACGAGAAATAACGAACAAAAGCGCACAGTAAGGAGTAAAAAAAGTGGTGCCTAAGAAGCAAAAAAATTGAACACAATCACTCCTCCCTGAATAATATAGGCCATCTTAATCACATCCATCACCAACAGGTCCATATATATATATCAAAAGAAACACCTTCTTCTATCTATATATCATAGGGTCTTAATTAATAAAGCCAAATTTTTGGGGTTGACAAATGGAAAAGAAATTAAAGCCAAAACATAAGATGCTTTTCCTTTTAGTGAAGGGCTCGAACCTGATCACTTTACACAAAACTTTTAAGAGAAATTTTAAATCGCATATGCTTCTTGTTGGGTTTCTCTTTGCCATGGTATCAATCCGTGTAAGATACATGGTTTATATGTTGTTTTCTACCATGGTATCACTATGTATAAGATACATGATCTCTTAACTTCCGTACTTCTTTTTTGATTTAATGAATTTGGCTGGAGTCTTTAGACTCCATCACTTCTTTCAACAAAAAAAAAATCGCATCTGAGTTTCATGCAAGACATATCTAAGGTAAAAAAAACAAAAAAAAAACTTTAGAATCTAAATTGATTAAAATACCATCAACTATAAGTTTAGTTAATCTTTGTTAATTAGAGTGATTTTATGTTCTTTAAATTATATACATTAGTTATCATAAAATGAAAGCATCTACCTATATATCTTGGGAATTAAGTATATTAAAACCAAAACCCCTCCATAAGTAAGATAATACCAAAACTGCATAATTTTGCAAAGTCATGATTATTGTGTATGAATGGGTCCCCAATGGGGCAAGGGCTTCAAAGAAAGTGTTGGTCAAAAGGCCAAAAAAAGATAATTAAGTAAATAGAAATGAGAAAGATAACAAGTACAAACCACATCACATGATCTAACAGAAATAATGAATCACAAAAAGGGTAATAAATAATTACATTTCCCTTGTTTCTGTACAAGTAGCCTAAATGTAAGTAGGGCTGCAAACGAACTGAGCTACTCGGCTCGAGATGAGCTCGAGCTTGGACTTGCTATGAATCCTGTGATTGTCAAGCTAAGCTTGCGAGCTGCTCGGCTTGAACTCGGTCAAAGTTTGGTCAAAGATCGGCTCAAGACGAGCTCGAGCTTAAAAACTGAGCTCGTTTGATTAACGAGCCGAGCTCGAGCAGCTCTGCTCGTTTGCGGCCCTAGTTGTAAGTGGAATTACAAATATATTAGTTTTGACTCCTATTTGAAGCAGTGAACAAGAGAAAATATCAAAGAGTGTCCACCAACCTAAGTAGAAAGAAAAGAAGAAAAAAAACCAGTTTGATGTCACATCATCTCTTTTCAGTTCTTCCGATCAACAGAATTAGTAGTAAAAATTTATTTTCAGCGAGTTTCAGAAACAACTTCCATTGTGCTCCAATGATAACTACTACAGCTAAAGATACGAGGAATAAATAATGGCATTAACTTTATCAAACCAAATCACAGTTTTTTGTAGTGTAGTAATTAAATAGATTATAAGTATGCATTCCATTACATCAAATTACAAAATTGGTGGTCCTTAATTAAACCCTAAACAAATCAAGGTCTAATTTTGCCCACCTACTGTGAGTAATGGTAAATGCTACCATGCACATTCCCCCCTCCCCATACACACACACAAGCATAATTAACCAAAGATTAAAAAAAAAAAGTTTTAAAAATAATAATAACAAGCAATAGTAATAAACTTCAATGCCCATAATGGGCAATTAACCAATTAGCAAACCCTAATCAACAACTTAAGAGAGAGGAGACCTATGAGGAGCTCCCTTTCTTCTGCTATTAAGTGATAGCACTATTTGAGGCAGGAAACTTGAACTTGTCCCCTTGTTCTTCTTCTTGTTAGATTTCACAACCTCCAAGTCCTCTGATCTTCCCAAATTGCCCCTGCTCCCTTCTCCACCACTACTGTTGTTACTAGGGCAGCCCCTACCATTGTGTGGGTCCTCAAGGATAGAGTTAGGGGTGATCTGCCCTTCCGCGTCGTCGAGGAGAGCGGAGCCATCCATCTCAAAATCAGACGCGTCAAACCGGAAAAGAATGGTCGAGATGTCCTCCCCTTGAACCACCACGTGATTGACCTGCATTGTATGTCAAATTTTCCAACTTTTAGGGGCTGTTTGGATTCATGCAGTAATGAAATTTTTTTTTGTTAATTTTTCTTAAGTGCTCCTATTGATGACATGCAGGGCCGTCCCCCATTTTGAGACAGGTGAGGCGGCCGCCTCATGTCCCAATTTTTTTTTGTAATTTTAAAGACCCCAAATTTATATTCTCTCTGTAAATATAGACATGTATTTTGCATTATTATGGGTTCTCAAAAATAATTTGCATTATTATGGGCTCTCAAAAATAATTATTTAGGTCTTTCACCCCATACTTCTGAGAACTCAGGACCAGCCCTGATGACATGTGAATAATTGTTGGTTGGATAATGTCATAACTAATTGTGTATGAAAATTGAACATGTAGGTACCTAAGAGGGGGTATTTTGGGCAGTGAAGAATTGTAGGAGGGGGCATTTTGGGAATATAGAATTACCTTGCATGAGAGGCAGCAGAAATGGAAGGGGTCCTGGAGAATTCTGTCACATGTAAGGCAAGCATTTGCAGAGCCTTTGTAAGGCCTTGTTTGTGGTGGCCTTGGCTTCAAGAACAACACTTTAGCACTGTTAATTGTATATGGCTGCAAAAATTAAATCAATCAATAAATTAAAATTTCAAATTTTGTCAAAATTTCACAAATCTAGAGTTTATCAACAATTTTGTAATACTTAATTAAACTGCAATATTGTTCTTGATTTCATATTTAGCATGAATACGAGTTAGATTTATACATGCAACGGTAATTTTAAATAGTCATGAATCATTTGGCATAAGACAGTCATCGTACCTGAACAAAAGAGCAATCAATGAGCTTCTCGAGATCGTCCAGACGAACTACATCGTTGTACACATATCTCCGTACCTATATAATTCAATAACCAAATGTAATGTACTTTTCAGTCGTCTATCAAGCAGCATTAATTCATTGACTGATCAAAGTCACAATTTGCTCTTACATAACTGATGTCTCTAAATGACCTCGATACATATTAGTTACGGACTCAAATCCTACAAAATCTTACTAGATCTTTACTCAAATTCTATCCATTTACAACCCTAATATAGTATATGCTATTATTATAAGATAATTACCATGCTTTGACCACAATGATTGATCAAAGCAGAACACACAAGAAAACATCAAAAATACTGTTTTACCCATCTGACAATTGTACTATCAAAGGGAATCTAGTAGAGGACAGGAAGGTAATCTATCAGGATGAGAGCAGAGTGAAAAAAGATTTTTGGACTTTTTTTCCAGACAGGTGAAAAACTGAAAGCATAAAAATTGCAGAATTTGAAAACAGTCCTTGTTTTGGGAAATAAAGTAATTTAATTTCTAGCTACCTATATATGTATGTAAAGAGTAGTTCCTGGCTGTAAAAGTAGAAGGTTAATTTGCAGTAAAAAGTTACCTCTCCTTTTCGTACCAAAACTCTTTTGTTTGAATTAATATTGTGCAAATATTTCATTAATAGTATGATTTCTTAAGTTCAAAATATTCAAAATTCAAGTTCTAACTAATGTAAAATAAGTAATTCATTTGATATTGAGGGTTTTATTGCTAAATCCTAAAGGAGAAATTGAGACTAAATAAAGAACATGATTAATTATTTGTTAATACAAAAAAAGGTTTCCTTAAGTAGCAAATCAGGTTGGAATATTACTGTTAACTAACAGGAAAAAAAGAGAGTACAGTATGCTCATAACTTTGCTAAAAGAAGTAAAAATTTCAAAATAATTATTACAACCCAAATTTTCAAACAAATCATTCTAAAATTAAACTTATAATTTTTTCAACTATTACAGAAAAGAAAAAAAAACCTTCAATAATATAATTACCTCCAAATTTTATAAAATTAATTAATTAAAGAAAAAAAATAGTATTAATTTCCCTCTCCTTGTAAACTGTAACAAATTGACCGGGACGCATGAATATCATTTCCTCTCCTGGTTATCTGTTTTATTAAAAAACTCTTTAATGAAGTGCGGGGTCTCGTTCCCACCGTTTTCAATAAAAAAAAAACTATAACAAATTGAGTGAAGAGAGTTAAAAGTAAGTAAAGAAGAAGGTAGGTAGGTAGGTACCTGGAGGAGTGGGTGGGAAGGGTGGTGGGGGGCACAGTGGGGGCAGATGCTGGTGGCGCAGTGGAGGCAGAAGATGTTCTTCTCGTTCTTTCGACGCCTTTCGTGTGCTCCACAACCCACAAAGAAGCTCTCCTCCACCAACCCTCCAAGCCACCCTGGTACCACCTCTTCCATCCTCCCCATTCCAATTCAATTCAATTTTCTTTATATTTTTGAATTTATTTACTAGTCCCTCATTGAGTTTTTTTTTTTTTTTTTTTGGGGGGTGATAATTTTCACAAGGTTTAAAAGAGTGTTTGTTAGTACTAAGTTGAGGAGTGATGGAGAAGGGGAGAGAATGCACAAGAAGCAAGGGGTGAGGTGTAGTCGGTATTTATAGGGTGGGTGTAGGGGTGGAAATGAGTGATTTGATAAGTATTAAGGGTAGAATTAAGGCTAGGAGAATATTAAAGCTTATTTGGATGGACATGGTAAGAAAAGATATAATATTTTGTGATCTTACAGAAGATATTGCACTAAATCGAAAAGAATGAAAAATCAAAATTGATGTAGCTAAATACAGCTAGTTGGGAATTTATTTATTTTTTATTGTTGTTGGTGGTATAAGAGTGGAAATGCAAATAGTTGAAGTGCTTTGGGGTCTTTGTGAATTTTTTTTTGGAGGGTTTTTTTTTTTGTTGCTTTCTTTGGATAAAGGGAAATGCCGGTAGTCGTTTTTATAGAAAGAGTAAAGCTTCATCCACTACCAATTTCACTATTATTTTGTTCACTATCTTAGGTGGCACACTTTTATTGGAGAGTTCTCCCACCTACTCTATCTTTTCTTACCTATTGGAGTGTGCCATCTAAAATAATGAACAAAATGATAGTAAAATTGGTAGTGGATGTAGAAAATGTGAAACATAGTCGTACAGTTTCATTAATGAGAAAGTAATTAGATAAAAGTATTAACAATAGAGGGCATAGACGCAAATATGTGGTTATATCAAGGAAGGCTAATTTACAATTTTCCCCCATTGATTTTCTTGAGCTAAAATGATGATGAGCATGTAATGGAATAGGTAATGATTTCATTTGAACCTCACAATTTTTTCCAGAATGAAGAAAGAGAAACTAATTGCGACTCTTTAATTGTAGCATGTTAGAACATCCATAGTAGTTTCTCATTTTTGCCAAATTCCCATATTTTGAGAATTATGAGTCTGCAGGCATTTGCTATTTTGCTATATTTTGATAAAATCGCTATAGTCGTTTTTCAAACTGGCGATTCTCAAAATATAGAGGACATCCCTTTGTTTTTTTTTATGGGATCGGACGAAACAGGTTGTTTCGTCTGACTTTTTTAAAATTATTATTATTATTTTGAACCCCAAAATAAAAGAACAAATTGTCAAACGGGACATGTTGTCCCATTTGAAACCAAAATTGGCTTGGACCGTCCACCCACTTTGTATTAATTAGTTAATCCTACTTTAGTGTATTAATTAGATAGCTTAGTATATATTTTAATATTTAATTTACCTATTTTAATATCTAATCATTACTTAATTAACTTAAACGTTACGTTAAAAAAAAAAGGACAAAACAAGTTGTTTCGTCTGAGCTCTTTTTTAAAATTTTGTTTATCAAATTATAGCAAATCACAACTGCAGCAAATCTCTCTTTTTACTATATGTTATTTTGCTATATTCTCATATTTGAAAATTACCATTGTGGATGCTATTAAAACAGTTAAACAACATCCAGTGGTTTCAATGTTGCAGCTAGGATTCAGAGTATATTGTCTGGTTTGTTGTAAATAAATAAACAAAGTGATGTTATCCGTAATGGTCAACAAGCCAAAACAGTGATCTACTCGAACAAATTAGTGAATAATAGATCAATTTCTTAAGATATAGATAAATCACTCTTACCAAGTTCAAATAAAGAGAATTTGGAGATGCTATATTTGTTTTGCCTAACCTTTTGTTATATGTTGATTTATTTTTCTTGAAAAAAAACATTGTTATCTTGTTTTGTCTTTTTCCACACAACCTTTACACTTATCTTGTTTTTATTCGAGGGGTTTAATTTAAATTATTGTTTAGTAGCAGCATGTTCAACTAAAAGGATTCACATGGGTTTTAATGTTTTATGTAATGCATTCAAAGCTTATAGCAACCACAATCAATGGAATATGGTTTACGTTATAGCTTTCTTATTCTCAACACTCACTCTAAAACTTTTCTTGTACTAAGCTTAGTGCCGGCCCCATCTTGAGGCGGGAGAGGCGGCTGACTTGGTTCTCGAACTTTTTACAACTTTAGAGGTCCTTAAATTTTTATTTTCCTTACAAATATGCGTACGTATTTTATGTGTGAAATAAAATTATAGAACCCCAAAAATTAATTATTTTCCCATTTAGATTTGTTTAAAAAATAATTTCGGTTTGTACTTGATTGAATTTGGATTTGAGCTTTAGAGTAGTTTAAATGTATTATTGGATGATATATATTTTGCATATTTTACCTTGAACATTGTGAAAATTTTTAATGGACATTTTTATTAGAGTAATGCTTCATCCACTACCAATTTTATTATTATTTTGTTTACTACCTTATGTGACATACTTCTATTGGAGAGTTTTTCCACATACTTTATCTTTTTCTACTTATTGAAGTGTGCAATCTAAAATAGTTTTTTTTTTTGAGGAGAAAAGGTAGGGTAAGTCCCTACCTCACTTGATATATATAAAAGCGAAAATATAGAGTTTGGTTATAAGAGCAGACCAAGTAGCCTCAGCCTAGCACTAAGACCCTGGTCTGTAAGTACACACCGGCCGTCTGAAACCCGGCCCAAAAAAGTCTTACACAAAACAACAAACAACTAATTATAGAGACCCACGCAGGGGTCTAAGAAACTTCATTAAGCAGCCATATAGTTACCAAGAGCAGCTTCCCTCCTCGCTTGCTGACTGGCCAGCGTGCCCCATTGTCCCATGTAGCAGTAGTTCAAGTGCATTTGCATCTGTTAATTCTTGCTCTATCTTCTGTCGCTTCTTTTCACTGCCGATCCCATCTAGCCAAGATTGAAACCAAAAAATTGCATTAGAAATAATCTGGCGAGAGGAAGAGAGCTTTGCAGAGAAAGTAGAGTCATTTCTAGCAATCCAGAGACTCCAGCATATAGCAATAGATAAGAGGTGCCAAGTGTGGTTGTGCGGCGGATTACCAAGGCACCATGATGCAAAACAATCATATACAGTCGTGGGCAGTGTATGTATGTGAAAAAGTGCAGTGAAGAAGTGCCAGGTCTCTAATGCTACAGGGCATGAGAAGAAGATGTGGTAGGTCGACTCAACAGGAAATGCGCAAGCTGCGCATGCCGTGTCGCCCGACCAACCTTTGTGGCTCAAGAACTCCTTGGAGTTGATTCGGCCCTGACTCAGTTGCCATATGAATACTTTGCACTTTAGTGGCGCCGATGATGTCCAGATAGCCTTGAAGAATGGTGATCGCATGCCAGAGAAGATGAAGAATTTATAAGCTGACTATACTGAGTAAGCTCCTGTGGGTGTTAGTCGCCACTTCGGGGCATCCCTGTCCTGAGAGGGGCAAAAATCTGCAAGTGCTAGGAGGAGGCTTTGCTTCTCAGTTTGGAGAGCTTGCGAGGTGGTGCGGTTCAGACTTGGGTGCCAATTCCAGATCCCCTGTATCCAAGAGCCCTGTGATGAAGCCGTAGCATTGATATTCCATGCTGCTGCAGTGAGCGCGGGGTATAGGGTGGTTATACTATGCTCATTAAGCCATCGGGATTTCCAAAAGGCGATCCTCTCGCCATTGCCAAGCTGCCAATGGACATTTATAAGAAACTGATGCTGCAAATGGAAAATGCCTTTCCAGAAATGTGACGCCGAAACTGGACAAACGAAGGATTGTGAAGGACTTTTATAGTACAAGTCGTGGAGAGTTTGGCTGACAAGAGAGTCTGATGAGTAAATATTCCACCACCATTTCATCAGCAAAGCTTCATTGAAAGTTTTCAGCGCCAAGACTCCAAGTCCTCCCTGGTCCTTAGGCTGGCAGACCATGCTCCAATTCGCGCAGGCAAGGCCCCTCGAGTCTTTATCCTCCCTGCACCAAAAGAATCTGCTACGTATCTGATCAATGCGCTTAATGACCCACTTCGGAAGACGAAAGAATGATGCAAAGTATACGGGTAGGGCGCTAAGAACCGCATTGATGAGGACTAGCCGTCCCCCTTTTGAAAGCAGTTTACCTTTCCATACTGATAAGCGCCTTTCAATTTTGAGAATGAGTGGCTGCCAATGTCGCTTGCACAACTTGCCTTTGGAAAGAGGCATGCCAAGATAATTTAGAGGGAGACGGTCCTCCTTGCAGCCTAAGATGGTGGAGAAAGCATGTAGCTTGGCCTTAGAGCGACCAAAGTAAACCACAGCGGATTTGGAAAAATTTATTGCTAAGCCAGAGGTGTTTGCAAAGAGCTGGAGGGCAATCTTGAGGTTCAGAATCTCTTGCTCATCTCCCTTACAAAAGATCAGTGTATCATCGGCAAATTGGAGCACCGAAAGTTGGGATAAAAGACCTCTGATCGGCAGCGGAGAGAAAGTGCTGTTTCTTCTTCCTAGCTGCAGCATTTTGGCCAAGACATCTACCACCAGTATGAAGAGCATCGGAGATAAGGGGTCGCCCTGTTTTAGTCCACGTTTGGAATTGATTTGCCTGCCTTTCTCACCATTAATGATGATGAAGGATTTGGCTGTAGTAAGAATCATCTCGATCCATTTGCACCACCTCGACCCAAAACCCCTTGCTTTAAGCAGTTGAAGTAGGAAATCCCAACTCACAGTATCAAAAGCTTTAGTAAAATCAATTTTAAAGAGTAAGGTGTCAGAATTACCCCTGCTGCAGAGATTAATAGCCTCATGTGCTACAAGGAAGCAGTCTACAGTCGACTTGCCTTTCAAAAAAGCACTTTGGGAAGAAGACACCAGGGAGTGAAGGAGAGGGCTAAGCCTGTTGGCGAGTATCTTTGTGAAGATCTTCAGGGAGCAATTGAGGAGACTGATAGGCCTATAGTCAGACACTAAGTTTGCGTCATCACATTTAGGAATGAGGATGATGTCGGAATAATTGAGGCGCCCAATATCCGTATCACCGATATGGACTGACTGTATCATATTGAGCAGATCCTCTTTGATTGTGTCCCAACAGTTATGGTAGAAGCTCATTGAGAAGCCGTCAGGGCCCGGTGCTTTATCGCTGCTCATGTCAAAAACTGCCTTTCGCAGCTCTTCAATAGTAACAGGTTCCTCAAGATGGTGCAGGCTTACCACATTAGTGGGGTAGAGGGAAGGCCAGTCAATGCTGAATTCGGAGATGGTGGCAGATCCACATATAGCTTGAAAGTGTGATTCAAAAGCTGTTCTGATGTCTGCAGGGTTGGTTGTGGTGGAATGATCAATGCTGAGACTGTGAATGTAGTTTCTTCTTCGTCTACCATTTGCAATGGAGTGAAAAAATTTGGAATTTGCATCGCCCTCTTTGATCCACTGCACACGGGATCGCTGCCTCCAGTATACTGTCTCTTCCTTGATCAGGTTCTGAAGTTCAATCTGAGTGGCTTTGAGGGAGGCTGGGGGAGAAGGCAGGGACTCAGCCTCAATCTCAAGCTTGAGGAGGAGTTCTTGAAGTTGCTTCTTCCTTGCAGGAATAGAGCCCAGGGTGTCTGATTGCCACTTCCGTATGCGTCTTCTGAGTAGGCCTAGTTTGGCAGAGAATACATCAACTGGATTACCCTGGCAGTGGAAATGGCGCCACCAATTGTTGACTGCTGTTGTGAAAGAAGGCTGCAACAGCCATGACTTTTCAAATCTGAAACGGGAGGCACGATGTTGGAGTGCCAAAGTGTCGAGGATGATGGGGCAATGATCGGATGAAAACCTTGGGAGAGAGGATTGGATACAATCAGGGTAATGCAGATCCCACGCGGCAGAGATGAGGAATCTGTCTAGTCTGGCCATGGTGGGAGTATCACGCTGATTTGTCCAAGTGTATTTCCTTCCTGCCAGTGGGAGATCAATCAGTGAAAGGTCTTGGATAACATCACGGAAGCATTTCATGTCTCTAGAAGAGCCTCGACCACTAGATCTCTCTGAATCAGAGATAGTAACATTAAAATCACCACAGAGGATCCATGCATCCTGGAGAGATTGTCGCCTTTGCTTGATTTCATGAAAACATAATTCCCTGTCATCGAGCTCAAACGGTGCATAGACAGATGTAATGGACCATTCCTCATCGGAGCATCGGCTCTTGAAGGAGGCTGAGATGGAGAAAATATCACAGGCAGAGTAGGAGCATTCTAGGAGATTGTCATTCCAGCCTAACAGGATACCGCCACAACGCTGAATGGAATCCAATTGAATCCACTTGGTAATGATAGTGCCACCTACAGATGAAAGTTTGTTGGGAGTTGGATTACACAGCTTCGTCTCTTGCAAGCATACTACCTGGGGGAAACAGCTGCGGATGCCTTCTTTGATAAAGGAGCATTTTGTAGAGTTGCACAAACCTCTGACATTCCAGCTTACAATCTTCATGAGTGAATAATTAAACAGCACAAAGAATCAAAGATAAAGTCCCGAAGCACTCTGGGCTTCACTCCTAAGCTTGGACAGAGGGTCCTTGCTGATCAGTGTGATCAGCGAGGGCCTTCTGAGCATTCGTGATGTTGTGCACCGAGTGTGGCCCCTTAGCCTCCACTCCGATTGATTCAGCTACCTCTAAAATGTCTTCACTAGAAAGTAAAACAAAAGGGTTTTGATGCAAATTTGTAACTGAGGCAGCTGAAGAAGCTGTACCTGAGGCCTTCTTCTTTATGGTTGAGGAGAGGTGTTTCATGAATGGCCTAGAGCATTGTAGCTTGGATACTGATCTGGCTCGCTTCTGGCGCTTTGAAGGCCCTGCTGAGAAGCCAGGAGGCAGGGCAGAAGATGAGTTGGAGGCTTGCTTATGAGGTTTTTGCATAAGAGATCTAGTGCGAAAGCTTGTATTGCCCAAGGTGGTTGTGCCGGCACGGAAAGGCCCTTGAAAGTCACCATGCAACTTGTCAGACTCCGCTTGGGACTGGACAGGGGAAGAGTCTTTAACAGCGGGAGCAATACCATCAACAGTAGGCTTAATCTTGGAGTATAAGGACAGGGGTAGTAAGACTTTGCTGCCATTCCAAAGTAGCTCACGAACTTCTTCGCAAGACTCTTCATGTAAGGAAGGAGATTTGTTGTCAGGTACAAAAGATTGGATGGGGGGGGCCTGCTTGTTGTTGCTATCAGAAGATTCGTTGAGGGGAATAAACATAGTAGCTGATTTGTTGGGGTCAGGAATCATAGGGGGGACCTTCGGTGATTGTGGGGTCGGATTTTGGGGGATTTGTGCATGCATGCAGCTCACCAAAGGGGGAGATAATTGAGGAGCTAACTTTGGAAATAATTCAAAAGTTCCGCCAACTGGTTTAACCGTCCCCGAATTTTGCTCTTCCAAAACTGTAGAGATTTGCTGACCTGGCACCGGTGAATGCGGCGCGTTAGAGGGGCCTCCAACCTCCATCACTCTTGCGCTGTCCGGCGCCTTGGGACGCCAGAAGCTGGCGGATGCACCGGAGGACCTCGCTGTAGCAAAAGGTTGAACTTTCCCACTATGAACATCATCAACTGCGATTGGATCACCTACGAGCAGAACCGGCACCTCATGAGTGATACGCTCAAGGTTCCAAGGGACGGTGAACCGGATGCGGAGGGTCTTGGGAATGAGCGTTATGTCAACCACCTCAATAAGGACGAGGGCCTGGTCTCTGGTTCTAGCTTCAAGCATTTCTCTGCTCAGAGTTACTAGCTTTGCGAAAGGCGAGATAAGCTTCTCCATTGATTCCTGGTTCCAATAGTGGAAAGGCAAGAGGGGGAGGTTGATCCAAACAAAGGATGGCTTAGGCCTGAGTTTTGCTCCGAACTCCATAGACCATGGGGAGAACGTAGCGGTGAAGCCAAAGAAACTGAAGACTCCATCCGCTATCGCACTCTCCGCTTCAGTGGCTGTTGGGAACTGGACATGGTAGATTCCCTCGCTCACACGTTGCAACGTCCACCATCGTCTGGATCTCCCCCATGCAAAGTTGAAAGCACTCTCCAGTTCCTTAGTGAGAGGGATGCGGCGGGGGTTGATGAGATGGAGAAATGCACTGGCATGCAGGGCAGGCAGAGCCTGGGCTATGGCGGTATTGTAGGGCAGATCAATCTCCATGGACTCGACTCTGTTGTTAATGGGGCAGTCTCTGACCTTGTGGCCGAATTTTTTGCAATTAAAACAGTGGACGCCGTAGATGCGGCATTCCCTGGTGGTGTGGTCGCCGGCACCGCATTTGAAACAGCGCCTCTCCATCTTCTTTGAGTGATTTGGGTTGGTGGTGGTATGTTTTTTGTGAAGAGAGTGGGGTTTTGGGGAAGGTTGGAAGACAGGCCTAGGGTGAAGAGAAGAGTTAATGGCTGGGGAGATGAGTGGACGGGTTGAAGTGACGGCTGTGGGGTGCGGAATTCGAAGGGGCATCTGCAGAGAGTCATGATGGCGGTAGGGCGGTGGTTGGCGAAGCACCTGAGCGTAAGATTTGCTCAGATCCCTAGGAAAGAAGGCAGTCTCTCTCCTCACCCCTCTCTCCATTTTCTTCTTTTTTCCTTCCAATTCAAAAGATTTAGAACTATGGAAGTTATCAATTATTGTCAAAAATGTTCTGGATAACTCTTCCGCTACGCAATCTAAAATAGTGAAGAGAAATATGATAAAATTAGTAGTGGATGTAGCTTTTTTTTTTTTAATGGACGAATGGTTTTATTTTAAGAGTTTGCCTCTGGCCCATAAACAATAACATCACCGTAATCATACATGTTTTCTTGTACTAAGGCAGCTAATGAACAATAACATCACATCACAATAATCATTCATGTTGATGGTGATGACTTCTCAGGTTCAGTTTGACGTTTTGATAGTGATCAAAGATGTATTGAAGACAATTAAATATGGTCGCAATTAACTTGACTTTGGGACTGATCGACTTGGCATAACTGTCGTTAACTTTCAAAACAATTAGTGATAGTTTAGAGCCTTCATTTCACAGGATATTCGGACCAGAATGTTTTTTTTTTTCTAAGTTGGACTTGATGTAGTTTGTTGTATAATGTTGTTTTGTTAATTTTTTTTAATGAATAAAATTGGTGATCGGTGAGTCACTTTTTTCTTATTATTAAAAGGTTTAGTAAACAAGTTATTGGACCATTTAGGTGCGATAATGTCCATATTAGATTTAGACAATAGGTAAGTGATAATGTATGTTTGAAGTTAAAATTCATGTAATTTTGCAACTAATGCACAGGGTTTGGCACGGCCCAATTTATATACCCAAGATAAACAACTTTTAGACACAAAATCCTAGCCCCAAGTGTTGAAATATAGTAATTGTATATTCTGTTTCCTAATATAGGAAACAGATTCTCCAAATCTCTCCTCTTCCCAATCTTCTCTCAATCTCTTTTCTTCTTCTCCAAGAATGTAATCCTTATATATAGATGTATACAGTGAAGAATAAAGTAGAACAATAAGAATAAGAATTTTCCCCAAAATTATTTTCTTCATGGTATCAGAGCCAAATTAGATCTAAACCAATTGAAGACGAAGAAGAGGAGACTGATCACCTCCATTTTGATCTGATCCCGTTGTTGATCCCGTCACCGATCATCGACTCCGATCCCGTCAGATCCCGTCGTCGAAAACCCCAAAGAAGACACCCCGTCCTCCTATTCACTCTCCCCGCCCAAACAGCCCAAATCCCTAGAACCCATCCCCTGTACTTCTTCTCCGGCGAGATCTCTGACCCTCCGGCGACCCCCCTCCCGGCGCTGCCCTCTATTCGACGCCACAACCAGATCCGAAACCCCCTCCTCCATCTTCGACATTGACAGCAGATTGAAACCCTCTTTTTTGCTTCTTCCTCAACCAGCGCAGCGCCAGAATCGTCGTGCTCCTCCCGACCAGACGCCGCTTCCGTCGCGCCACCCCTTGGCGAGCGCCGCCCTCGCCCAGGCCATCAGACCCCCCTGTCCCCTTCTTCTCTCTCCTCGACATTAGTCGACAAACACCCTGCCGATCCCCTTGCTCCCGATTTCGTCGACCAATCGCAGCGCCGCTCGTCGACGCGTCGTTCACCATCGACGCCAGCGCCGCCACCTGGTCGCCGCCGCCGCCGGCTTTGGTCACCGGTGTTGCTGCTGTCTCTCCACTAGTGTTGCTGATATCCCTTGCTGGATTGTTGCTGTTTTGCTGAAGATCAGATCTGTTCTTTTCTTGTGCCGCTACCATGGGACAAACTGATGGAGCTAAGAAGAATATTGGACTCGCCTCTACATTAGTTACAGCTGCAGGTAATGATGGTAAGGTATTTAATATTTCTGCTTCTGTTAAGAATAGTGCATGGATAATTGATTCGGGTGCTACCGACCATATGACTTTTGATTCTAGACAAGTTCAAAATTTTCAACCATCCACTAGATCGACTGTGTCCACTGCCAATGGTGACCCTGCCACTGTTACTGGCGAGGGTACCATACATCTCACAAATAACCTAACCTTAGATACTGTCTTAGTTGTACCATCCTTGAATTTCAACCTATTATCCGTAGCTCAAATAACTACTGTCTTACATTGTATTGTAGTCTTTTGGCCTTCTCATTGTGTGTTTAAGGATATTCGGACTCGTAAGACGATTGGTTATGGGGTTAGGCACGGGAAGCTCTATTACCTAGATTTAGAATCTGAAAGTTCGAGCAAGTTGACTCAAGCTCTAAGTGTGGAAGGATCCGAAGATGAGAAGAAGAAATCAGATATTTGGCTGTGGCATCGACGTCTAGGGCATGCTTCTTTTGGTTATTTGAAGAAATTATTTCCAAGTTTATTTTTAAAATTGGATATATCTGTCTTTCGGTGTGATGTGTGTGAACTTGCAAAAGGTCATCGTGTCTCTTTTCCTCCAAGTCCAAGTAGAAGCTCCCTTCCTTTTATGATTATTCATTCTGATGTTTGGGGTCCATCCAAAATCACTACATTTGGAGGAGCCAAATGGTTTGTGACCTTTATTGATGACTGTACCCGTATGACCTGGATTTGTTTGATGAAGTCGAAAAGTGAAGTTAGTGGTTTGTTTCAGAAATTTCACAAGCATATTATGATTCAGTATAAATCACAAATTCAAGTTCTTAGGAGTGATAATGGCGGAGAGTACCTGAGTTCAAATCTGCAACAATATTTAGTGGAACACGGAATTGTTCATCAGACTACATGCTCGTATACACCTCAACAGAATGGAGTTGCAGAAAGAAAAAATAGACACTTGCTCGAAGTGGTCCGTGCTTCTCTCATCCATGGAAATCTGCCACTCATTTATTGGGGAGAAGCCCTTGCTTCTGCTGCATACTTAATCAACCGAGTTCCCTCTAATATCCTAAACTTTCTCACACCGTTTCAAGCATTAACTGAAGCTGTGAATGCACCAAAATTCGTCAACTTGCCACCTCGTGTGTTTGGGTGTGTTGCATTTGTTCATCTTCATCAACATGAACGCAATAAGTTAGCTCCTCGAGCTGTCCGCTGTGTTTTCGTGGGATATGCACAGAATAAGAAAGGGTATCGGTGCTATCACCCACCAACTCAAAAAATGTTTGTGACTATGGATGTTGTGTTCCATGAGGATGAGATGTATTTTTCCTCTGAGGTTGAACTTCAGGGGGAGCACCGAAATGAAGTTCAAACTCTTGCCTATGATGAAGTAGTTACTATTCAAACTGAACAATCAGATATAAGGGGAGAAAATCAGGATGTAAGTAATGACGATTACTCGAATGAAGACTTGGTTGAGGAGGAAGAAAATTTTCACGAAGATCTGCAGTCAGTGCCAAACCTCCATGAAGATGAGCCATCTCCACCACCAGCACCATCTGAACCATCTCCACCACCAATACCATCAGATCTATATCTACTCCCAGCAGAACCCCAAAACCAATCGTCATCGCTGTCCGAAGTTCCAAGAAGAGAACTCCCAAACCGTACTACTAGAGGTATCCCCAAACCCACTTACGAGCCTAATCCCACTAGTAATGTCAAGTATCCCATGAGTCATTATGTGTCCACTCACCGATTGTCTGAATCAAATAAGTCATTTGTAAATCAATTATCTGCTGTATCTATTCCTAATAGTGTGCAGGAAGCCTTAGCCGATCCAAGGTGGAAAGCAGCTATGGATGAGGAGATGAAGTCCTTGAAGAAGAATGAGACTTGGGAGATAGTCGAGCTGCCAGCAGGGAAGAAGCCAGTAGGATGCAGATGGATTTATACAGTGAAATATAAATCGGATGGTTCGATAGAGCGGTACAAGGCAAGGCTTGTTGCCAAAGGGTACACTCAAACTTATGGAATTGATTATGACGAAACATTTGCACCTGTGGCAAAGTTCAATACTATTCGAGTTCTACTGTCACTTGCTGCAAATCTTGACTGGCCGTTGGAGCAATTTGATGTGAAGAATGCATTTTTGCATGGGGAATTGACAGAAGAAGTCTATATGGATCTTCCACCAGGGTCGAACAGACCAGTTCAACACAGCAACAAAGTATGTCGTCTGAAGAAAGCATTGTATGGACTGAAGCAGTCGCCAAGAGCCTGGTTTGGGAGATTTACCAAATCAATGAGGACATTCGGATACGATCAGAGTAATTCTGATCATACTCTATTCCTAAAAAGGAAAGAAGGTAAAATTACTGCTCTCATTATTTATGTTGATGATATGATAGTAACTGGAGATGATCCCGAGGAGATGAAGGCATTAAAGTACTACTTGTCACAAGAGTTCGAAATGAAAGATCTTGGTTCTTTGAGATACTTCCTTGGTATTGAAGTTTCTCGCTCAAGAAAGGGGATATTTCTTTCTCAAAGAAAATATGCTCTGGATTTATTGAAGGAAACTGGAATGTCCGCCTGTCAACCGATTAGTACACCATTGGAAGAAGGACTGAAACTATGCAACGAAGCTGATCAAGTGCCTTGTGATAAGGAAAGATATCAGAGATTGGTTGGACGACTAATGTATCTTGCACATACACGGCCAGATTTGTCATATGCTTTAAGTGTGGTAAGCCAGTTTATGCATGCACCTCGGGAACAACATATGGACACGGTGATGAGAATTATGAGATGCATTAAGTCAGCCCCAGGAAAAGGAGTCTTATTTGCAAAATATGGTCACTTGAAGGTTGAGGCATATACTGATGCTGATTGGGCAGGATCTACAATCGATAGGCGCTCCACTTCAGGATATTTCACATTTGTTGGAGGAAATTTAGTTACATGGAGGAGCAAGAAGCAAAATGTTGTTGCACGCTCTAGTGCAGAGGCTGAGTATCGCGGAGTAGCTTTAAGTATAACAGAAGTTTTATGGCTGAAACTCCTGTTGCAGGACTTAGGCTATGGTCCAAAGGAACCTATGAAGGTGTATTGTGACAGTCAAGCGGCGTGTGATATTGCAGCTAATCCAGTTCAGCATGATAGGACGAAACATGTAGAGGTGGACAGATTCTTCATCAAAGAAAAATTAGATGAGAAAGTTATTGAGATATCCAAGGTGAAGTCAGAAGATCAACTCGCAGATGTCCTAACCAAGGCTGTTTCGAGTCGGCTCTTCTTGAAATTTGTTGACAAGTTGGGCATGCTCGATATCTATGCACCAACTTGAGGGGGAGTGTTGAAATATAGTAATTGTATATTCTGTTTCCTAATATAGGAAACAGATTCTCCAAATCTCTCCTCTTCCCAATCTTCTCTCAATCTCTTTTCTTCTTCTCCAAGAATGTAATCCTTATATATAGATGTATACAGTGAAGAATAAAGTAGAACAATAAGAATAAGAATTTTCCCCAAAATTATTTTCTTCACCAAGTAGAGCTATCAATTGGGTCACATATGACATGTAAATGTCCTACCCAACACTAGAAGATTCAAGCATGATTGTCTAGTTTTAAACACACAAATCCATATGGGTGTTAAAATTTGTTGATGATTTTACTTTGGGGTCAAGTTTAGGTATCACCTATGTACTGTCACCTCTGAGTTGTGGTTCAGTTGACAAAAGGGATGAGATGGATTTTAAAAATAAAAAATAAAAAAATCACAGGTTTAAGATCAGTCTACAAGACTGATAAGGTTTAAGATTAGTCTTGTTCCCAACGGCGAGGAAGGACTAGACTCGTTATTGGTAACAGTGAGTTCAGTTCAAAAAAAAAAAAAATTATGGATTTTTTTCTTCCGAAAATTTACTAAGTTCAACAGAATATTTCACTCTCTGTAAAATTTCTTATATTATCGTCGTTCCCAACAGCGATCCAGTGTAAATGTCATCTCCGTTGGGAACAACGAGTCTTCTTTGAAAATTTTGAACTAAACATGCTGTTCCCAACAACGAGTTTAGTATAAATGTCATTGTCATTGGGAACATCGAGTCTTCTTTGAAAATTTTCATCTAAAAATCAGAACTAAACACGTTGTTTTCCAATAGTAATGATGATACAACGAATGGCGAGTTTAGTTATTGAGTCCATGAGTGCAAATACTTGGACATCTATCATCTTTTTGCAAATATTTTTGAAAGATATCTTATAAAAAAAATTAATTCTGTAATTCTAGGCCTAAACTTATACTCTACTATAAAAAAGAAAAGAAAAACATTATAAATTGTAGATTTTATTTTTCTTTTTTCTTTTTATTTTATGGGTATGGTCACAACCACACACATTCCCTGTCATCCTAAAATAGAACGCTTTGTAGATTGAAGCTTTGATAAAATAAATGTGGCGGGCTTGGACTGGTGAAATTTATATGGATCCAGATCCGAGTTTATATGCGTCTGACCACAATCCGGCCCATTCCTGTTGTCAAATGATTTCATAAATCCATAAACAATTAATGTTTTGATTATATTATGAAATCTTTTTCTTAATATAATACAAGAAAAAGATTTTATAAATAATCGAAGAAAATTTTGCCCTACTACCTCATTTTTTGAAAATATTTAGCGCTCTGCCCTGCTTCCGAAAACAATTAGCGATATGTCCTTGTTAAGGACACGTCAGCAAGAAACGTTATTGAGAAAAACGACATAGGTTATTTCGATGCCGTTCTTCCCAATAACGGCATCTGTTTGAAAAAAAAGTGTCGTGCCGTTATTTGAAATAACGGCATAGATTGTTTTGTTTTTCGACAGCTTGTAGTTTTCACTTAGAGAAAAAATTATAAATGTGAAAACCTTATAACAGATGCCGTTATTTCAAATAACGACATTCACAATACTGATGCCGTTATTTACGGCATCAGCTATAAATTTTTTTAAATAAAAAAGTAACTTATTATTCATCCTCTCTGACGAATAAGTTTTAAAAAAAAAATTATAACTGGCATCAGTTATAATTTTTTTTTTAAAAAACTTTTTATTCATTTTCTCTGTTTCCAAACAACGACAAGAGTTCATATTTATATATAACTGATGTCGTTATTTTCAATAACGGTACCAGTCATTCGAGTGTCGTTATTCAGGATAACGACATTATTTATAAGTTTTTTCACGCTTAGAACTTTTTAAAGTTATAAGATTCATACTTATAAGAGAAATATACTGATTCCGTTATTCCAAATAACGGCATGAAAAAAAAATGTAAAATAGATGCCGTTATTAGAAATAACGGCATGTAAATAACCTATGCCGTTATTTTCAATAACGATTTATGCTGACGTGTCCTAAACAAGGACAGATCACTAATTATTTTGGGAAATGGGGCAGAGCGCTAAATATTTTCAAAAAGTGGGCAGCGGAAAATTTTCATAATTGAAAACTTCACTTTCCATTCCATTTTCGATGAGACAACAAACAAATTAAGATTTTGCAAGTCATAAACAATTTTTTAATTTATTCCACACTTTCAAATTCAAGATATATATATATATATATATATAATCCTCCATTTTCCTTCTTCTGATCTTTTGGCTTATTCCTTAATAACTTATCTAATCCATGCAAAGTCTATCACATTTGCATTGTCGCAAGAATGCAGTGCAGTAGCCACCGGTCCAACCCCCCTCGGTGATGCAGATCTGTGCACAATTGGTGTTGCTCAAGCAAAGTCCTTTGAAAGTTGCACTCAAGGCCTCACAAATCTTCGCTTCAGAGATGGGCAATAATGCTACTGTCATACATATATACATCACAAAGTTTAGTATCCAGTATTATACTTTACATGTGCAATTAGAACATCCACAGTTCCATTGCTATTTTTGCCAATTTATGAGAAAATGAGCTGCTGCAGTCATTTGCTATTTTGCTATATTTTGACAAAAAAGCTACAACTGCTTCTCATACTTGAGAAATTTCTGAAATTGACGATTCTCAAATTATAGGGACGGAACATATTGTTCTATTCCTATTTTTTTTAATGAGATCAAATGAAACATGTTTCTTCTCACTTTTTTTTATATTATATATTTTAAATATTTAAATTAATTAATTAATTAATTTATTTATTTATTAATGATCAAACGGTACATGTTGTACCGTCTGAAGTAAAAAAATCCATAAATTGTCAAATGGGACATGTTGTCCTGTTTGAAGCCATTTTTGGCTTGTCCAGCCCATTTGGTAAGTTTAAACTAGCTTAATTCTTAGGTTTAGTATTATAATTAAGTAGTTAGTATATATTGTATTATTTAATTTATTTACTTAACCAATTTTAATATCTAATCGTTAGTTAATTAACTAAAATTATAGGGGATGAAACATGTTGTTCTATTCCTAATTTTTTTTAATGAGATCAAACGAAACATGTTGTTTCGTCTCACTTTTTTTTTTATTTTAAATATTTAAATTGATTAATTGATTAATTTATTTATTTATTAATGATCAAACGGTACATGTTGTACCGTCTGAAGAAAAAAAAAACGTAAATCGTCAAATGGGACATGTTATCCTGTTTGAAGCCATTTTTGGCTTGTCCAGCCCATTTGGTCAGTTTAAACTAGCTTAATTCTTAGGTTTAGTGTTATAATTAAGTAGTTAGTATATATTGTATTATTTAATTTATTTACTTAACCAATTTTAATATCTAACCGTTAGTTAATTAACTGAAATTATAGGGGACGAAACATGTTGTTCTATTCCTAATTTTTTTTTAATGAGATCAAACGAAACATGTTGTTTCGTCTCACTTTTGTTTATTTTAAATATTTAAATTGATTAATTGATTAATTTATTTATTAATTAATGATCAAACGGTACATGTTGTAACGTCTGAAGAAAAAAAAATCGTAAATCGGCAAATGGGACATGCTGTCCTGTTTGAAGCCATTTTTGGCTTGTCCAGCCCATTTGGTAAGTTTAAACTAGCTTAATTCTTATGTTTAGTGTTATAATTAAGTAGTTAGTACATATTGTATTATTTAATTTATTTACTTAACCAATTTTAATATCTAACTGTTAGTTAATTAACTGAAGTTATAGGGGACGGAACATGTTGTTCTATTTCTAATTTTTTTTAATGAGATCAAACGAAACATATTGTTTCGTCTCACTTTTTTATTTTTATTTTCAATATTTAAATTTATTTATTTATTTATTTATTAATGATCAAACGGTACATGCTGTACCGTTTGAAGAAAAAAAAACCGTAAATTGTCAAATGGGACATGTTGTCTTGTTTGAAGCCATTTTTGGCTTGTCCAGCCCATTTGGTAAGTTTAAACTAGCTTAATTCTTAGGTTTAGTGTTATAATTAAGTAGTTAGTATATATTGTATTATTTAATTTATTTACTTAACCAATTTTAATATCTAACCGTTAGTTAATTAACTGAAATTATAGGGGACGGAACATGTTGTTCTATTCCTAATTTTTTTAATGAGATCAAACGAAACATGTTGTTTCGTCTCACTTTTTTTTTAATTTTAAATATTTAAATTAATTAATTAATTAATTTATTAATGATCAAACGGTACATGTTGTACCGTTTGAAGAAGAAAAAAAAAACCGTAAATCGTCAAATGGGACATGTTGTCCTGTTTAAAGCCATTTTTGGCTTGTCCAGCCCATTTGGTAAGTTTAAACTAGCTTAATTCGTAGGTTTAGTGTTATAATTAAGTAGTTAGTATATATTGTATTATTTAATTTATTTACATAACCAATTTTAATATCTAATCGTTAATTAATTAACTGAAGAAGAAAAAAATGGACGAAGCTAGATGTAACGTATTTCTCAAATTATAGCAAATTACAACAGCAGCAAATTATGACTTTTGATATAAGTTATTTTGCCATATATTCTCGTATTTGAGAAATATCATTGTTATTTGTTGATGCTCTTAATACATGGAAAACAAATATGAAGAAGCATGGGGTTTATGCAAAATCATTAATTAGATTAATTAAAAGACTGAAAATGACAACTCTGTGATCACACGTATAGTGAAGTGCTGCAATATTCAACTGATGATATCAAAAGTGATACACATAGTGATTGTTAAGTGTACGTACCTGAAGCGAAAGCGATGAGCAATAGGATCATCATCGAGCAAATGGGGGAACCCTTCATCATCATGTATGTTGGAGAATTTTTTGTTGTTGTAGAGAATTGAAGTTCGAATATTTCTATTGATACAATTGATCCTCTCTCTATATATATACAAGTTACAAGAGTTGAAAGTGTACATTCTTTGGATTTGCTTTCTGGATTTTATATCCAATATTAAATGATTTCTATCAAAGAACTGTTAGTAAAACTGCCTCTAATTCTTGATTTCTTTCGCAACTGCATTTAAGAAACAAAATAAATTTAGAACGGAGTTACCGGCCTATGGGGAAGTCGCGCGGAACGCACTGCCCTAAGAGTTGATCCGCGGTCTTATGTGCAGACTCGTCGCAGATGCTCCTAGTGGTAAAACCCCCGGTATCACCGGCGTCTCGCTGTCGCACACAACATCGAGAGATTGACCCGAACTTAGCCTTGCCCAGAACGAAGGTGAAAACAGAAAAAGGAAGCAGCACAGGAAGGGTTTTTTGAAGGAGCGATGGAAGGGTTTTTCTTTTGTGGATGCGATCTCATTTTTCAAGTTGTTGCAAAAGAAAGGGAGTTTTTGGAATATAAAGAACGTGTGAGGGAGAGAATGAGGCCAAAAAAATAGGATCTGAAAACTAATCTTAAGAGGAATTAGTCAAAAGAAAAATAAACAGCAAAAGAAGTTTTGGATCTCAACCCGAATCCGAAGAGCAATTTCGGATCGGCATTCGTGTCCGCAGATGCGGGCGCGCACACCCGTGCCCACTACGCGCGCCGAACCGAACCGAACCGAACCGGGCCGGGCGGCGGCGGCGCGCGCGTGTGGCCCAAGGGTTCTCTCCACACCACACTAGACTACAATGGGATAAAGAATGGTTTGTATTATATACACTCACATGGTGGTCTTTCCCACCGATGTGGGACTAAAGGAAAAAGAAGGAATCTTGGGTTTTGAAGTAAAACAGCCAACAATCCCCCCCCAAAACCAAGATTCAAAGGCAGTGATAACAAAAGAGTAATGATATAGAAGTTCTGGGCAAGAGTATACTATGCATAGATGAGATGGACTACAGCCTTGAATCTCACGTAGTGACTATTGTCTTTGTCTGAAGAAGTGCTTGATGGACTACGCCTTGAATCAGACTTCTTGACTCAGATTCAGAAAATAGCACACATAGTACGCTAGAGGTTCTTGGGTCTATCGGGTGGCGCTTTTGAATGGCCATGCGCACTTTTCCATATTCATGAGAGTTGTCTGGGATCGCCCTGTCCCATAATCGCGGCCTTCACGACCTCTCATATAGGTAAGTCCTCAAAGGTTTGGTGATCGGAGTCAACCCTACATAATAATGTTTGGACCTATTAAGAGTTTAGAACTCATCCTAACCAGATCACACAGGAACACTGTCACCATAGGGATGGGGTATCATTGTACAACCTCGTACAGCCACCTGGGCATTAATTTATGAGAATTTAATCTCTGAGTCAGTGTTCCATAATAGTCACCGAAGTCCAGCTTGTTTCTACCTATTGAACCGGCTTCTTGGGATCTCCAGTCAGACTCGGTTGGGTTGCCACTGCTGGTGACTTACTTATGGGCTTAACCCCATCCCCCTCGATGATTCTAGGATCAACGTCCTAGACAGACCCTTTGTTAAGTGGTCTGCAAGGTTCTTTTCTGACTTTATATAGTCAAGAACCACATATTTGCCTAATAGGCTCTTGATTGACTTGAAGCGCAGCTGCAGCTACCTGTTCATCTTAGCATTCACAGAATCATGCTTTAGTAGTTCTATAACAGATTTATTATCACAGTTAATGGAAATAGCAGGAACAGGAACAGATATATGCATAATCAAATTTCTTAGCCATTCAGCTTCTGTACAAGTAGTGTCCAAAGCTATCATTTCAGAATCCATAGTATTTCTATCTGTGATTGTATGTTTGCATGAACCCCAGGAGATTGCAGCTCCTCCTAGGGTAAAACATATCTAGTTGTGGATTTCACATCATGTGTGTCAAATACCCAGTTTGCATCTGAGTAACCTTCTATGATATCAGGGTGTCTAGAATAATGAAGTTTATAACCTATAGTACCCTTAAGATATCTAAATACTATTTCTAATGCTGACCCGACCAACATGACCGGTTTGGGTTACTAGTATATCTACTAAGTCTCCCCACAGCAAATGCAATATCAGGTCTAGCTCTATTTGTTATATACATAAGAGAATCTATCATTTGAGAGTATTTATGTTGTTCTACAGGTAAACCTTCATTCTTCTTGAGAATGATACTATTGTCAAGATGAGTACGAGCAGGTGTCTTATCTAAGTAATCAAATTTCGTAGCATTTTCTCAATAGAATGTACTAAGGAGAGAGTATAACCCTCCTTGGATTTGGATACATGCATTCCTAGAATCAGGTTGGCTTCACCTAGGTCTTTCATATCAACATGCTAGATAACGATATATAGATTAATTGAATGTCTTTGTCTAAATCAATGATGTTATCCATGCTAGATTTAAAATTGTCATCGTTATCATTTGCCAAGCAAGTATGTAGCATATATATTTAAATGAATATATATACTAGCTACATTTGGATTATTCGCACGTGCAAATTTTCCATGACATGACGTATAGAAATAAGAAACTGAAATATGAGAGTTTGCTAAAATGTTCTTGGTGTGTTACTGTAGTAATACTGCATTAATGCTGAAACTCCCAGTCCCAGGTTGAAGATATAGCGGGTGTGATTGACAGAAAATTGAGTAGGGAAGGAAAGTGAGAAAAATTGGCATTTTCATCTCTTCATAATGTGTGCTGTAATATTAATTAGTACACTCTGGTTTTGGGTATGCAGAGTAAAGTCTGATACACTCAGCAGAGTGTGTATGGTGTACCAGTGAGTTTGTTGGGAAATGGTGGAAAACTTGGCTCTTTCTTGTAGGTGAAGGATACTTGAATGTCACATACAATGGACATAACACAAGCTATTTTAAGGAATGTAAGTATAAAACATCTACTATCGTACTCTTTATAAAAACTCATTTGTTAAAGAATACAAGTTCCTGAGAGCAAGTGGCACATTAGGTAATGCATGAAGCCATGACTCGTGGGCACAAAGCAAGACAAATCTACACCCCATCCCCGCCTATAAATAAGAGCTATATATTCACTACTCACCAAGTTCAACTCACTCGCTAGTATACCTACAACAACTACGTGTCTAGTGGTGCATATATATCTGGTAATTAAAATACTTGACCACGAGGCCAAGTCAGAGATGACAGCAAAGAACTGTCTCTTGCTAGATTTGATCCTTCAGTTCAGAAGCACTGCAAAGGAGATAGACAATTAAGCTTTCCATGCTCTCAGATTCAGGATCTCTTTTGAATAAAGTAGTGTGAATGTGCACTTAACTATAGGGTTTCAGATGCTTTGACCTCTAGCAAGCATCTGCAACAACATCAATTTCCACACATATGGATGTGAATATGTGAATGTATTACAGAAAACATTAATTTGATTATCCATAGATCAGTTTAGATTATTGTCAGTGATGCTAACCAGACCTATGTCAAAAGTCGGTTAATTAACGACTAAATGAATGAAAAGGCTATCGAACAATTTTTGCTAAAGAAGAAGTATTTAAGTAGTGGTGCGAGTCAACTAAACTTTCGTCAAAATCTCATGCTTTGAACAGAAATGGAACCCTTAATGAGGGTAATTAGAATAGAAGTATGATCTCAACCTCCTCACTTTGGAATCCTTCAAATACTTGTTATTATTTATTTTTATACAAGCACTGACACCACTGAATCGGTGAATCCTATTCTTGCAAGTCCCTAACATAATAAAATGTGATTAATATCATATGTCAAGTTGCATTCTCTACTTCTTGTTTTATAGCAGTTCAAAGTATTTGCATAATAAATTTGTCAATCAAGGAGCAGAAGAAAGAAGGCCTACATTAAACATGCAAGCAAGTGATCACAAGGGTCTATACATCTATTAACTATATATTTGTGTTATCGCCAATTAAGCACAACTTTTCAAGTTCCAAGGCGTTCCCGACGACTACGAAAATAATAAGTGTCATCCAACAATTCCAATCAATAAAATGCATCTTCATCTTTTCTTTTATAATAGTGTGCAGCATTTTTTTTTTTTTGCTACTAAACTTATAGCTGTTACTGCAATCAAACGTAGACGTGGGACTGAAACCCGATTAAGCTAAAAACCAACCTGAATTGAGGGTTTTGATCCAAATCTTGTAGTAGGATTCGACAAGTTGCCTGCCACTCCTACAGCTACAAAGGAGCTAGTGCTCCTTCAGTTCACAGTCAGCATGCATTAGCCTACAAGTTTTGCTTATCTGATTGGATTCATACTATTAAAGGATGCTTTGTCTTCGGAGGCCTATACTTTGCATAAGACAATGAAACAAATGATTGCCTTCAAAGAAGAGAAAATAGGCTTTTGCATTGGTTCTGCAACTCGATCCCATATCTCTTTCCATTTTGTTGTCACCAATTGCTCATGCATCTAGAGATTTCCATATATTACTAGATGGGCAACACTATGATGACACACTCACTTAAGATGCTTGATACACAAAATAAAGCAAGCTACTCTATGTTAAGTAGTTATATATCGATTAAGCAAACCAACTTGAGTGAAATAGAAGCTTACAAGCTGGTCATCTCTCACAGCTGGTTCAATAAACCAGAATCATCTAGGGACCTTCTAGATATATTTAAAAAGTTATTCTTTTGGAATATTGTAGACAGTTCTAGAGGATCTAGAACTAAGTCTATGGTGACCTTCAACAATTCCAGGGGTGTATTCACTCAAGAAGGCAGAATATGTCGTCATCTATTAAGAATACAGATGTTTAAAATTACAGAATTATTCTGTTTGAATCTAGTTCTCTTACAATTTGAATGAGGAGTCTAATGAACAGTATATATATATAAATAACTTATATTATTAGTCTTGCAAGAACCAGAGAAGTTCACATGATGCTCTGAATTACCTTGTCATTAGTCCACAGACTTAAATCCAAAGACCACAATTTCATTATGCAATATCCAAGTGGGTGAACTGGCAAAATTTACAAATAAAATCCTGCTTAGTTCATCTTCAAGAATTACGCTGAGATTCTATAGAATGGCTCCGAAGATTTTAAAGAACCCAAAACTACTTTGAATATGAATTTAATATTCTCTCAAGTATTTGCTATTTCAAAACTTAAAAGATCATGGAATTTTACTCAAAGTGAAATAGTTTTGAATGCTTTCTCTTTGAATATTCTCATCCTGTAGTGTAAAGAGCAGTTTTTTCATCTTTATAGACAAACAATTCCTAAAATGGCTGTTCTAATTCAGTGCCAGAATTCCCTTTTGATAAATAGTCAAAGCATATACTAATTTGAGGCAAAAGGGTTAATAAGATATAGCTGATTTTTTTTAATTTTAATTTTTATAATATATTTTATGCAACCTAAATTTATTTGATCGTGTTTCCCAGTAAGAAGTTTGTATATGTTTGTATAGATTCAAATAAATATGTTATATCTTATCTTACACCCTTTTATATCATGTAGACACATTTTTAGATGCGATATAAAACATAGTCAACTTGACTATAGCTCAGAATACACCAAAGTGACCCTTTAAGGTAACTGTGGCTATGGCATTAGGAATCAACATAATCATATCAAATGATGATGCAGTTTCTACACTTTGGACTGCAACAGCTCCTTTTCCAACCTGCCCTCCTCCCCCCTTTCTCACATTTATATTGCCTTCTGGCTTCTGGTGATGAGCATTTCTCATTTCATGACATTTCATGGTGATTATCTTGCTAGAGTATTTATGAGAATTAGTTTTTTTAACAGAATGAAGCCTGATTGACATAGAGGTACAGGCCTATCCACCACTAAATCCTACCTAGTTTCAGATTTCTACTTAATCGATCAGAAGAAAACAGTACTATCTAAGTAGGCTTCGGTCACTATGCCATCTCCAACAACAACCTGCTTTCGGCCTTTATGAAGACCAAGTAGTGTTTGTGATTAATTTAGGGGGTTTTAAATCTTATAAAGTACAATTAACCCCAATTGAATATCAACATGCGATAGCGGAAAGTATAATTCAACTCTTAGATTGTTAGTAAAACTGCCTCTAATTCTTGATTTCTTTCGCAACTGCATTTAAGAAACAAAATAAATTTAGAACGGAGTTACCGGCCTATGGGGAAGTCGCGCGGAACGCACTGCCCTAAGAGTTGATCCGCGGTCTTATGTGCAGACTCGTCGCAGATGCTCCTAGTGGTAAAACCCCCGGTATCACCGGCGTCTCGCTGTCGCACACAACATCGAGAGATTGACCCGAACTTAGCCTTGCCCAGAACGAAGGTGAAAACAGAAAAAGGAAGCAGCGCAGGAAGGGTTTTTTGAAGGAGCGATGGAAGGGTTTTTCTTTTGTGGATGCGATCTCATTTTTCAAGTTGTTGCAAAAGAAAGGGAGTTTTTGGAATATAAAGAACGTGTGAGGGAGAGAATGAGGCCAAAAAAATAGGATCTGAAAACTAATCTTAAGAGGAATTAGTCAAAAGAAAAATAAACAGCAAAAGAAGTTTTGGATCTCAACCCGAATCCGAAGAGCAATTTCGGATCGGCATTCGTGTCCGCAGATGCGGGCGCGCACACCCGTGCCCACTACGCGCGCCGAACCGAACCGAACCGGGCCGGGCGGCGGCGGCGCGCGCGTGTGGCCCAAGGGTTCTCTCCACACCACACTAGACTACAATGGGATAAAGAATGGTTTGTATTATATACACTCACATGGTGGTCTTTCCCACCGATGTGGGACTAAAGGAAAAAGAAGGAATCTTGGGTTTTGAAGTAAAACAGCCAACAAGAACAATACATTACATACACTTATTTGGTTAATAACTTAATACTGTTATTTTATAGAGAAAAATCAGTCTCATATAGAGTATGAGAAAAATTTTCTCATACAAAGTGATTATACACACTTGGTGAGACCTTTAAAGAAGTTCATCATGTTTATCATACTAATGGATGTATGTGTAGAAAAAGTCCAGTGATTTGGAACTCATTCACCCATGCATCATATGGTTCGAAAATAAACGATTTCAATAGCGATACAAATCGAACCACAAATTGGACACAAATATTGAATGGGTGAATGACTTTTAAGCCACTTAATTTTTTGTACACATACATTCATTAGCATGATAAATATGATGGACGGAACGGATCTTCCATAAGGGTCTCACCAAGTAAGTATAATCACTTTTTATGAGAAAAATTTTCTCATACAAATATAAGGCTCGCATTACTCTATTTTATATACCAAATTAAATGTTTTGATTAAAAAAAAGAGAAAAAGACATTAAAACAACATTAAATACGCTTATTTGGTTAACATTTTTTAATTTTTTAATTTTTTTTTTGGCATATACAACATTGAGATAAGCAAAGTTATCCCAACTTTGGTACAAGGTATGCTAACTTTATTAATTACTAGTAGTTTACATGTGCAATGCACGTTTTAATAAATATAGTTTTTAAAAATAAAAATTTAGACGTAGTCTTGATTTGAACTTGGGACTTTTTTTTATAATAGTTATGCATGTGTGTTGCACGGGTTGGTAGAATGACAAAATATTTATAAATGACACTAAGGCCTTCTCCCATTATAATATTAGAGATTAGAGATTTAGTAACTATTCTCTCTAACATCAATTTTAAAGTTATCTTCAAAGTTTTTTTTGATGTAAGCGGATAGAGTCTAAAGACTCCAGCCAGATCAAAAAATATATTAATAAAAATGATTGTACAGTAACAATGAGGAGGGTTTTACAAGATGTAAAAAACCAGCGTTTGAAAGCGCAAGAGCGAAACAAAACGAAAGAAAAAATACACAGCAAAACTGAGAGCAAGCACGCTAGCAATGAGGGCCAAAGCTGGAGCTGCACCGGCGGAAAATGATGCAACCGACCGCGACTCGGGCTGCAGACCGCAATAGGCAGCGCATAGAAAAAACAGTAGCATCCACTCAAAACGCGACTCGCTGCTGGGCACAACGATCTACACTGCGCGGGGATGAAGAAAAGCCGCGTGCCAGGCACTGATAAAGCATTCCACTGATAGACACACCCATCATCACACCGGCCAACATACAGGGCTCAGGATCCTGAAACGGGGGGACGCCGGGGCCCCCCCAACAAACTTGCTAACAACACCCAGGCGCTCAAAGAAAACAAAAGAAACGCAAACACTAAAAATAAACAATAGGAGCGCACGGTCCTGGGCCTCCATGAAAGGGCCGACAAACAAATAAGTAAAACAGCCAAGCAAAGAAACAATCAAACTCACAAAAACTGACGGCCGCAGCAATCATTGTCGAGCAAAACAGCGTAACCGAGGGGAAAAGAGAGTCCCCCAAATAAACAACTACGATACATACAAAACAGAATTATAACATAAACAGGCTAAGGCCTGACATAAAACAGAGTTAGAACATAACATGCTCTCGACAGAGAAAAGCCAAAAAGCAGCATATCCATCTGGATCCAGCCCAAAGCAAAAGAAAACAGACCATCTACAAACCAGCGGGGCCTCAAAAGACAAAACCCCAGAACAAAGCCCGACCACCTGTGCAAAAGAGCTCCGAAGAGCAAGAGAAACATGAAAGAGATAGTAACAAAAGAGACCAGGGATCAGCACAGAGGAGGAGGATAGTCCACGAGGTTAACCCTGCGAAAAAAAACCAATATAAGCAATAAATAAAAAAGGAAATCATAAAGCATTGAGTCTGGAAAGACACAGCAAAGATTCATCTAAACAATGACAATGAAACGATACTCTGTCTTCGGCCTTAACTTTCGAAGACCAAAATTTAAACAGAAAAATGAATTCTTCTTTCAAAGAAAAAATAGAGGAAGCTTTATGCGAAAAGAGCCTACGGTTTCTTTCCAACCAAAAAATCCAAAAGATGATATGAACCGATAGGTTCCATCCTTTGCGAAACCTCGGATGCGAGGATGGAGTCATCCAACAAGAGATCAAGTTGGAGGGCAAGGTAGGGTTTTCCCAAGCGAGGGCTACCATCTTCCAAAGGGGAACGATGAAGGAGCAGCACACAAATAGGTGATTACCATCCTCCGAGGCTTCCGAGCACAAGGGACATAATTGTCCCCATGTTAGATTTCTTTTGTTAAGAACCTCAATAGTGAGAAGTTTGTTATTTAGAGTCAGCCAAGAGTTGATCTTAACCTTGAGAGGAGCGCAGGAATTCCAGATGAAGCACGCCGAGGGGGATTTGATCCCGCGAAAATTGAGGAACTTATAAAATGATTTAACCGTGAAAGACCCGAAGGCGCTCCATCGCCAAGCAATATCTTCCAAAGGTTGCCACTCGAAACGATTAAGGGAGTCGATAAGATCTTGAAGATCAGAGACTAAAGGGTAAGGCAACTCAGCAGAGAAAGGAATGATCCATATCCTAGTGGAATCAATCCAATAGAAAGATTCAGCTACAGTTGCCTCGGGGAGGGATGCCAAACTGAAAAGATGTGGGTAGGTCGAGGAAAGTTTGGTATTACCTATCCAGATATCAGTCCAGAGTTTGGTCCTGGACCCATCAGCACATAACCGATAAATACCACTTTGAAAAGCGGCAGCGACCTTCCAGACTCCTTTCCAGAAAGGGGAAGCTAAGCGGTGGGTAGATGACTGGAAGTCCCACCAGGGAATGGAGGAGAAATAATACCCTTTGATACACCGAGCCCACGACAGATGATCAGCTTTATGGAATCTCCAAAGCCATTTGCCTAATAGGGCGATGTTATGGTCCCGAAGATTTAAGACACCCAACCCCCCATTATCCTTGGAGGAGCAGATGATGTTCCACTGGCAAAGGTGAGATCCTTGCTTAAACGGGGCCGCTCCAGTCCAGAAGAAATTACTTCTGATTTGGTCTATCCTCTTGAGGACCCAGGAGGGAACATAAAAGAAAGACATCATATAGAGCGTGATAGCTGAGAGGACAGAGTTAAGAAGGACTAATCTCCCTCCACGGGAGAGCATCTTACCGGACCAGACATTAAGCCTGGATTCAATTTTATCAATGATGGGGAACCAATCCGCTCTGTGTAGCTTGCCCCATCTCAGGGGAATACCCAAATAGGTGATGGGGAAAGAAGCCGTATGACAGTTAAAAAATTGAGAGACCTCGGTTTGACGACTGGAGGTTCCGCCCAACCAATGCACCGAAGATTTATTAAAGTTGATGGAGAGGCCCGATGCCAACTCAAAATAATAAAGCAGAAGTTTAAGGTTGCGCAAAGAGGAGCGATTCGGTTCGGTGAAAATAATAGTATCATCTGCGTACTACAAATTGAGGATACCGTCAAAATGTTGAGAGCGCCCCAGGCCATCGATGGCCTGAGCTTCGCGAGCGTTGCGGAGCAACTTGCTGAAAACGTCTGCGACCAGGGAAAATAGCAGGGATGATAGCGGGTCTCCTTGGCGGAGTCCACACTTGATCTTAAATTTATGGCCCTCAGAGCCGTTGATAAGGATTGAAGAAGTACCGGCGAATAAGCTGGATTTGATCCACTCAATCCATTTCGGCCCGAAACCACGATGCAGTAGGATATCGAGGAGAAAATCCCAACTGACGTTATCGTAGGCTTTTTGAAAATCCAGTTTAAGGAGGATACCTTCCAATTTGGAATGGTGGCAAAGGGAAATAATCTCTTCAGCGGACGCCACGCTATCAAGAATAAAGCGGTCCTTGATAAAACCGAATTGAGCCGGATCAATAAGAGGCGGAATGAAGGCGCTGAGCCCAGCGGCAAGAACTTTCATAATGATTTTGAACGTGGTGTTAATAAGGCTAATGGGCCTAAAATCCACCACCACATTGGCTCCCGCCAATTTCGGAATGAGAACAATGTGAGCATAGTTGATGCGGTCAAGGGAAAATGAGCCCTGATGCAGGTCCTAGAAAAGGTTGAACAGATCATCCTTAAGCCAGGACCAGAACTTTTGAAAGAAAAAAGCCGGGAAACCGTCTGGTCCAGGCGCAGAGTCACTTTTTAAAGCGAACACTGCCGATTTGATCTCTTCCATGGAGAAGGGAGCCTTAAGAGAGGATAGGTCATTGGATTGGGATCCATAGAGTTGCAGCCAATCCAGCGAGATCAGACGCGATTTTGGAGAACCAATAAGGTTTTCATAGAAAGAGAGAAAAGCTTGGTGGATTTCAGGTTCTGAATTCAGGACTACTCCATTATCATGGATCTCCGAGATGTGATTGCAACGCTGTCTCTGAGAAGCATAATGATGGAAAAAGCGGTGTTGCCATCACCTTCCTTCAGCCAATTGACTCTGACTCTTTGAGCCCATTTCGTATGATCCTGAAGAAGAATATCGGCATACTCACGCTTGCAAGCGAGGCGCTCGTCGCGAGCGTAACCCGACAAGGGCGCTCGCTCCTCCATTAAGTCAAAGGCTTCAATAGAAGCAAGAAGAACATTTTAAAGGAAATTAGTGTTGGATTGACTTTCACGACGCCATATCTTACAGCCGTATTTGATGGCATGGAGCTTAAGAAGCAAATTCCCAAGACCGACCGACCCCGATATTAGGGGCAAGACATTCCTCGACCAGTTTTACAAAGAGCTGGTCTTGGAGCCATAATTTTTCAAAGCGGAATTGGTGGTGGTGAGGGAAATGAAAGTTTGAGTAAAGAGCGATTGGAACGTGATCAGAAGATGGGTTGGGTAAGGCCTTCGCAAACGAATTATGGAATGTGGAGAACCAAGAAGGAGATACAAGGAAGCGATCTAGTTTGGCCAAGGAAGGAAGAAGACGTTGATTCGACCTTGTGAAAGATCTCCCGTTAATAGGAATGTCTATTAACTGAAGATCCCGAATGCAATCATTGAAGATGCAGGATTGGGAGAAAGAGGTTACCGGGATCGACCTTTCATATGCGAACCTCGTAACATTGAAATCCCCGCACAGAAAACAGAGACCTAGAACGAAATTGTGTCAGGATTGGAATTCAGTCCAAAAGAGAGGCCGTCGCTCCGCGGTCGATGACCCGTAAACCGAAATAACAGTCAAGACACAATTGAGGAGTTTCCAGTGAAGTTGGACGATTAAGAAGAAGTTAAGACGGTGAATCGCAATCAATGAAAAAACCGATTCTTTAAAACCCAGGAGAATACCGCCCTTGGAGCCTATAGCATCAAGCAAAATCCACCTAGCAATGGAGGATCCTCCTAAACATCGAAAGAGCTGAGGGGAGGGAGACTCGACCTTCGATTCTTGGATAGAAATGAGATCGCAATGGGATGAAGAAATAAGGTCAAAATAGCTCGTTTTTTAACGGGGCAATTGAGACCCCGGATATTCCATGAGATACTAATCATAAGAGTCACGGTGCTCCTGTACTCTGATACGCTCGTTTTGTCTAAGAATATTAATAGGAAGAGACGCGTCGGAGGCGAGTTTGAAACCCAAGGACTGGGCAGGGACCTCATCTCGATATCCGAGATAGAAGCGAATTGAGGATGATAAATAGAACCTAAAGGATCAGAGGGGGGGGGGGGGGGAATAAAAGATGAGGAGAGATCGGTGCTTCGAGAGACCTGGAAGACGCTAGCGATGATCGTTTCGCCCAGAGACGTGCGTTGGATCGAATCAACCGATTGGAGCTACGACCAGGCAAAGGAGACAGCCGAGGAGATACTAGCACATACTCAGAAGGGGGAGAGGAGAGAGACAAAGCCTTGTCCTCGACGGGACTCAAAGACGGCTCGTCTAAAAAGGAAACAGCATCCCGAGAACAAGTCTCAGGGAGTCGCTGAAATTTAGAGACGGGGATGGTACCGGGAAGCTGGGCCTTCCGATACCCTCGACAATGGGCGATCAAGTCATGCGAGAGACTCAGAAGAGAAAAAGAGAAAGATGAGAGTTGGCAAATGGCCCGACTGAGCCCTATAGGCTCAATCCGAAAAGCCGGAGTCGCAAACTCCAAAGAGAAAGAGAGCACCCGAAATTCAACCGCGATACTGAAATAAGAATAATATGAAAACGAAAACAAAGAAAACGATACCTGTTTGGACGCCTGCACTAGCTCAAGATCAGCTACTTCGTCTTGCAACAAATCATCCTGCTCAACCCATTCTTGGGCTTTAGAGGGAGAGGAAATCTTGACTGAAAGCGAGAGCGGCGAGGCCGGAGTCACGCTGGTGGTGGGGAAGTGCGCTAACTGTTGGAATCTCTCCAATCAGAAGCAAAGGATGGGTTAACCTCCCAAGCAGGCCACTTATCAGACTTAGGGGGAGAAGCCTGAGAGCTATGGCCAGACGCCGATGCCTGAGAAAGAACCAGTGGGTTGGAGGGGAGAGAAACCACCGAAGAATACTGAGCCAAGCTCCTCGACTGCTGCTGAGCTGAGCGATCTGGGTTGATCCAAACCAATTTATCTTCAAAGTTAAGAAAAATATTTTATATTTAAGTAATATATACTACAGCATCCCCCTAAAATTCAGCGAGGGTTCAGGAATTTTTTGTTTGGAAAGAACATCATAATGATTATAATGATTTTTACTCTATAATTGGTAAAGGGATTTGTTCATTGTACAATGCATAACACTTGAATGAATAGAGAACATATGATTGTCGCGGACGCCACATAAACTTTATAGAAGTTTTTTTTGATGAATCGGATAGAGCCAAACGGCTCCAGCCATTAAAAAATATATATTAATCAATAAAACATTAATAAGCAATACAAATAGTCAGTGGTTTTACAAGATGTAAAACAGAAATAAACGAGCAAGTAAGAAATACAATAAACGAGCAATTAAGAAATACAATAACAGACTCGACGTCAGCAAAGCAGAAGGTAGAACCTCAGCAAGAAACACCACGCCGTTATCCGAGAGCGGAGCAACCGGTCCTGAAAAGCGAGCAACGAGAAGGAGACAAAAGGCAGTCCGTCGTGCTCGAAAAACCCCAAGAATAACGACGCTATAGGGCGGAAGACGTCCTGCCGCTCCAAGATGGAAGAGCTACACCCACAAAGGCTAGCACCCGCAGGACCTAAGGAACCGCAAGCGAACAAGAAGCCAGGGCCACCACTAAGCTTGAAGATGGGAGCAAAAATAGAAGAAGATAGCCAACAGGCGGGCAGAAACTCAGGAGATCAAACAGCCTCACGCAACTGCACAAGGCCCAACCTGCAAAGAAAAACCGGATAGCCAAATCCGAGGCGAAAGAAAAATGCCAAAACTCAGATGCGCGCAAGAGGAAGCGCCGACCCTGAAGATACTTTTTTAGCTAATAAACGCGCACTCACGCGAATAGGCAAGTTAGAATAAAGTTTCTTCTTATAAGATCTCTTAGCGGGGGGAGGGTCAACTTCCACCAGTGGGAGCAAGGTCCTGCCATGGACAGGCTCGGTGGAGTCGATATCGTTAAGGCTCTTAGAGGGGGAACAGAGACTGGTCGATACAGTCGAAAATAAAGGTCTGAAATTAATTTGAAAAGAATGACGAGAAATGAAGGATACTCCACGATTCAATTGGTGTACTAACCCAATCGAACTACGAAACCAAGAATGGCAAGCCCTAGATGGAATACGAGCATCAGACTTCTTAACCTGATTCAAACGCATCGAAGGCCTCACAGCACAGAAATGGGGGCGAAGCTGAAAACAACCTGACCGAGGAAGGGAAACAAGATTCATGAACTCCGAACGATCTAAAAACAGGGACGCAAAATTAGGAAACTGACGAGTCGCAAGAAAAGCATCATGAGCAACGAAGGAATGAGTGGGGATAGTAGGTGGATAAGGCACCACTACAGAGGCGCCCAACTCTTTTCCAGGCTCTCGACTATTCTTCCTCACAAGGCATGACTGAAGCATGCTCTTAAAGAGGGGACAAATAAGAAGGGAGAGACGTTCAGCCGGAAAAGATCTAGCCAATACATGATCCTTATCCAGACTCTTAAACGGCGGTGGCCCCACAACTTTAGAAAGGGGACGAGCCTGATAAGAACCCAACCGAGGGAAGGAAACAAGTTTCGAATGAACCTTTCGATCCTTAAATAGACTAGAAATATTGGGAAGCTGAAGAGTGCCAGAAGAAGCATCACAATCTGAGAGAACATTGAAAGAATTCGTATCTGGATAATGAGCATCCGCAGTGGGGACAAAATTCTTTTTAGACTCAAAACTAAAGTTAAACTAAAGTTAAACTTTATAGAAGTTAAAGCCTAATATCTCTATCTCTAATATTATAATAGAAAAAGACCTTAGTGTCATTTGTCAATCTACCAATCCGTGCATTGTACGTACATAACTAATATGAAGGATGTCTCAAGTTCGAGTTCTCACTATGTCAGATTTTTTTACTTTCAATTTTTTATTATATTAAATGTGCATCACACGTGTAAATTACTATCTATCTATTGATCTATCTATCTATATATATTATAATACATAATAACTAAATCTACCTACTTACGTACAATACACGTACAACTTTAACTCTCCCATTATAATTTTCACATTTACTTTTAAAATATATAATCATATTTATTAAGACATGCATCACATGTGTAAATCAGTGTTTACTTTAATTTTTTTTTAAAAAGTTAATAAGTGCATGACAGGTGTATATTACTAGTGTTTCTTAATCATCTTGTTTATACCTTTGATTTTGAAGCTCTACTTCAATTTAGATATTGTTAGCTGTTTGCTTTATGCCTCCTGCATATTAATATATTGTAACAATTACACACACAATGTGTGAATGCAGAGGACAAGAAGGATGCTGTTTTGCCATTGTTTAATTAATTTAATTAATTAATGCATTTTTAATGTGAATTCCAACTAATATCCAATGTACTTCACATCATTTTAAAAAAAAAATCTTTTTACGGTGCTTTGAGACGATCGATAAGGCACATGTTGTTATGAATCCCTTGATAGCTATCTAAAAGTTTGTGTTAGTCTACATTGAAGTTTATTGAGAAAAATAGACAACTATCAACCAACAGTTGATTGTATCTAACCAAAAACTAGTTGACCAAAACACATCATCAATAACGCATATATGATCAATAACATCAACTGATTGAAATCTTTAGCTGCATCAACCTGCAAACCATTTCTTATAAATAAATATATGTTTGATCATTATTCATCAAATCACAGCTACTGAGTTATACCATATGAAAAAAAAAAATGGCAGCAAATTGAAAAGGTTTTGTTTACAGTTGGGAAAAATCTCATTTTATTTGGTAGTAGATTTTTAAAATTTGACAACATATTCCGTTTTTTATTTTTTAATCTATAATTTTTTTTTCCTTTTATTCGGTCTTTGTTTTTTTTTCTTCTTCTATTATGCTTGACATTTCCCGTTTCCACCATTTTTCTTGCGTATCTTTCAGTTTCTTTAATTTGGTGACAAATTTTAATATGTTTTAAAAACAATTTGGTCAGAGAAACTTTTTCTAAAAAAAAATGGCAATGGATTTTTCAAAGTTTGACAATAGATTCCTTTTCCAATTCTATTTTGGGAACTAAATCAATCTGTTAGTGATACAATGGAGGACATTTAAACGGAGAGGAAAAATACGATTGACTTCTACCAACAATGGCCTTATTCCACCTTTTACCTCAAAAAAAAAAAAAAAAACAATGCTTTGAGACGTAAGACACATACTGTTACCAAAATTTTGATGGATGGCTAACTGAAATTAAAAGCTTGTGCCAATCTAAACTTGCAGAGTACTAATAGATCATAGAAAAGGATGTCAAATTTTGTTCTCAATAACAGACAATATATTGTATTGTTTTCATCATTATTCATACATAGCTGTCGAGTTACATATATCATTTATTCTCTGAATTTATTAATATATATATATACAGCATTTTTTATTTCACTTAGTGTTGCAGGGTTGGAAGCACCAGCAGCGGGACGTTGTTGCTGGATTTCTATGAACATCGCAGGCACCATCTCTCCACCCACCGATTTTGCAGACTGTGGCACAAATGTCGTTGTTGGGGCAATATGTAGGCAAGGTTGTACTCGGGCGCTGACAAAAGTCTAGCTGAGCCTCAGAGAAGAGAAGAGCACCAATGACACTGTTACGACAAATTACGTACACACAGCAAAAGGTTAATACCATATTCGACATGTAGAATCCAAAGGTAATGAATGTTTTTTGTACAAACTTCTATCACCTTATAAGCTGAAAATTAGATTAATTGTTTGATACCTGAAACAAAAATGATCAACAACAGGAACATCGAGCAAATGGGAGAACCCTTCATCTTTATCCTCCAAAGTAACTCCTTGATCAACAGCAGCTAATTGGAGGAAAATATAATGAGATGAGTGAATGTTTCTATTGGTGCTTTAGGGTTCAATCGAGCCTCTATATATACAAAGTCACAATGGTTGTAAGTGTATTCAATTTAGATTTTCTTTCTAATTTTATCCTACAGGTTCTTAATGTTTTGGATTAAATTTCTTTATTTTAATTCTGACAACAAAATCCTTTTTTTAAATTTAGATTTGAACGGATTTTTTTAAATTGTAGAAATTTATTGCACAATTTTAGAAAAGGAAAGAAATATATATATACGTTGATATAGCCAGTAGAGACATGTACAACCATTAAATTTTATTTTATAAAAAAAAACCACATTAAATGATTCAGTATCAGTGTGAAATGCATATTATATATATACCATTTAAATAGTATAGGTTCAAGAATTTTTGTGTTTGGAAAGAAAGTCATGATTATGACTAAATCTGTTGCTTGACAATGAAGAGAGAGAGAGTATGATTGTTTGTTAGTAATGCTTGAGCCACTACCAATTTCACTACCATTCTCTTCACTATCTTAGGTGGCATACTCCTATTGGAGAGTTCTCCCACCTACTCTATCTTTCCCTACCTATTGGAGTGTGCCACCTAAAGTAGTGAAGAGAAATGTAGTGAAATTGGTAGTGGATGTAGCATTAATTACTCTTGTTTTTAGGAAAAAGATGGAGAATAGTCACTCTCTTTCATTAATAAGAAGTTAACAAAACAAATCTACCTAATCGGGAGAATGTACATAAATACCAACAAGAAATAAAACATAATACCTCCAACTATATAGGAGGGTGAGACGAGAGGTCAGACTAAGGAAAGTAATCTACATAACGAGTATAAAGATATGTAGGCAAAACAAATACATAAAACGAGGTTCCTCCCAACATGTCCCTGGAGGGTGGGAGAAATGGGCACCTCAATCCAGTGTTGGATTGATCAAAATCTCCTCATCGTCGTACTCGTCCACCTGGATGGCCCTGACAGTCATACCTCTAGGACCCGATGCTGCTGCAGAAGTCCAAAGAGATATCAGATGCATTATAAGAGTTAAATTACCATAAATATTATTACGAGTTCCACGAAAGTAAAAATTATTTCTGTCTAACCATAAAAACTAGGTGGTAGCGGAGATAGCAATGTACCATGTCTCTTTCATATTGTTCTTCTGGGTAGCCAATCGTGGACCAACCCACAAGTCCTCATATACATGGGGGTAAGTGGTCGTACCTAGGGCTCTCAAAACCTCCACTAATACCGCTTTGCTCCTAGGACAAAACACAAATAGGTAATCTCTAGTCTCCATTTCACTTGCGCAGAAACCGCAATTGGTAGCAATGCTCAACTGTCTTTTAACGAGCTTTTCTCATGTAAGGATATCATCGTTAAGGACCAGTCAGAGAAAGACTCTAACCATAAGTGGAGCATTAGCCTTCCAAAGAACTGACATCCAGCTCGTTGTACACCCTCTAAAGTGTATACATTCATAGAGCGATCACACCAAGAAAGAACCGTTCTTATCTAGTTCCCAACCTTTACGGTCTGGGCCTAGGGAACATCTGACCCCATACTGAGTAATGTAGTTTTTCCTCTCCACAAGGTTCTCATGTGATTCCGATGAGAGTCGTGATTTAAAAGGGGGTCTCCCATATTGCCTTTTTCCTGCATTGGGTTACCGTAGCGTGGGGTTGGGATGTGTGTGTGTAGAGGACTGGGAATAGATCTTTAAGGGGGTGTGCAACACTACTTGTCCCACCAAAACTTAGTCGAGCAACCATTGCCAATGAAGGATGCAACACTGCTAACAAATGTGTCATGGGCTTTGGTTACTCCCTACCAAAACCAAGATACTTTCAGGCCTACCCGGAAACCCAAGTTACGCGTCCCCTACCATGAAGATAGGATCGTACAAAATTCTGCCAGTCTTCCCCGTCAGGGTGATACACTTTCCACCACCACCTACCGAGGAGGGCAAGATTCATGTCTCTCAAGTCTATAATACCCAGGTCCCCCATGAATTTTCTTCATGTATGCCTTCTCCCATCTGATGAGATGGTAACCCCCCCCCCCATTCGTCTCTGTGTCCTTCCACAAGGATTTTTTCAGATTCGGCCGATCCTCTGGATCACCCATCCAGGAAGTTCAAAGAATGACATGTAATACGTCGGGAGACTATGTAGGATATTGGCTCGATTCTGGTTCAGTTTGTTTATATCCATCGTATCTGCAGCAATTGAAAGTTTCAGTACATCAGTCGACTGACTATGGGAACCAGTCGACTGTCCAGAGAGAAGTTTCAAAGGCTAAGGATACAGCAGCAGCAGTCGACTGAAGATGTGTCTCAGTCGACTGTCCAGAACTAAAGACCAGTCGACTGGTAAGAAGACCAGTCGACTGTCGGCGGGTTTGTAAACCAGAATATGCCCATTTCGAAAGGCCCAGTAGTTTCCTTATAAATACACCCGTTAGGGTTTTGTAAAGAGTAACACCTCTATTCGAATTTTGCAGCCGTCATCTTTGTAAGGGTTTGTTTTCACCCATTGGTGATTATTTGAAGAAGAAACCCCAACCGCCCTGTGGATGTAGGCACTTGTTTGCCGAACCACGTAAATCTTTGTGTCCTTGTATTTGTTTGTTTTCTGGTTTCCCTCGCTATTTCTCTCTTTGATTGGTGGTTCATTCGTATTCCGCACAACAAGTGGTATCAGAGCTTTCGGTTCGACCTAGAGGGAGATGGCGAGTGAAGCAGATGCGACCAAGGATGTTGCGGGATCAAGTTCTTCTAGAACAACGATTCACAACGTAAAATTTGAAGTTGAAAAATTTGATGGAACAAACAATTTCGGGATGTGGCAGTGTGAGGTGTTGGATGTTCTGGTTCAACAAGAACAAGATGTTGCTTTGGAGGAAGAAAAACCAAAGAATATGTCCGATGTAGATTGGAAGAAGTTGAACCGAGTTGCGTGTGGGACTATTCGGCTCTTTATCGCGAAGGCTCAGAAGTACGATTTGATGAGGGATACCATTGCTGCGGTGTTGTGGAAGAAATTCGAAGACAAATACATGCGGAAAAGTTTAGAGAATCGGCTGTATTTGAAGAAGAGACTTTTTCGCTTCACCTATATTGAAGGTATGTCTATGAACGCTCATGTTGAATCATTTAATAAATTATTGGCTGATTTGTTAAATTTGGATGAGCAAATTAAAGATGAAGACAAAGCCCTAATTCTGTTGAATTCATTACCTGAATGTTATGATCATTTAGCAACTACTTTAATATATGGAAAAGACACTGTTAAATATGAAGATGTTGCAAATGCTCTGTTGAATAATGAAACTAGGAGAAGGGATAAAATGGTTGATAGAGAAACTTCTGAGGCATTGATTGTAAGGGGCAGAACTGAGACCAGATCTGAGACCAAATCTGGGAATAAAGGAAACAAATCTCGTTCCAAATCGAGAGGAATTTCAAAGGACAGAAAGATACCAGCCAGAGATGAATGTGCTTTCTGTCATGAAAGGGGGCATTTGGAAAAAGGATTGTCCTAAGCTACGAAATAAGGGAAATTCGACTGCAAATGTGATTGTTGATAATGTAGATAGTGACGATGATTTTTCTTATGCACTTGCAACTAGTCCCTCACTTTATCAAGAAGTATGGTTTCTTAATACAGCAGCCTCCTATCATATGTCTTGGAGAAAGGAGTGGTTTACTTCCTTAGAGTATATGGATGGTGGGGTAGTTTTGATGGGAAATGATGCACCTTGTAAGAAGGTAGGAATCGGGAAGATTGAATTGCTAATGCACGATGGTCTTATTAGGGAGCTTTCAGATGTATGGTATGTTCCAGATTTGAAAAAGAATTTGATTTCACTTGGTGTTTTGGAGGCCAGTGGATTGAAATTTGCTAGTGAAGGTGGCATTCTGAAGGTGACTAACGGAGCACTTGTGGTGATGAAAGGGCAAAGGAAAAGGAACTTGTTTTTCTTGCAGGGAAAAACATATTTGGGTCAGGCTGCCAGTGTAACTGAAAGGCCTAAACAGGTTGTTCCCGACTCTACTAGGTTGTGGCATATGCGACTCGGGCATGCAGGAGAAAAGGCCTTGCAGGGGCTTGTGAAGCAAGGGTTGCTTAAAGATGTTAAAGGTTGCAAGTTGGAATTTTGTGAACATTGTGTTTTGGGTAAGCAAACTAGGGTGAAATTTGGTACAGCTGTACATCAGACAAAGGGTATCCTCGATTATGTGCACACAGATGTTTGGGGCCCTACTCAGACACCTTCTATGAGTGGTAGACACTGGTTTGTTACATTTGTTGATGACTACTCCAGACGAGTTTGGGTATATACCATGAAACACAAAGATGAAGTTTTGACATTGTTCACAAGTTGGAAGAAGAAAGTTGAAAACCAGACTGGAAGGAAGATTAAGGTTCTGAGATCAGATAATAGAGGGGAATACAAGAACGATCCGTTTCTGAAATTGTGTGAAGATGAAGGGATCCAGAGGCACTTCACAGTTAGGAAGACTCCACAGCAAAATGGGGTTGCAGAAAGGATGAACAGAACCTTACTTGAGAAGGTGAGATGTATGCTAGCACAGTCTGGATTGAAGAAGACATTTTGGGCAGAAGCTGTTATATATGCAAGCCACATCGTCAACCGTTTACCATCAGCAGCACTTGAAGGCAAAACGCCTATTGAGGTATGGAGTGGTAAACCTGCATCTGATTATAGTTTTTTGCATATATTTGGTTGTCCTGCTTATTTTCATGTAACTGAAACTAAACTTGATGCAAGAGCCAAAAAGGCTATATTTGTTGGTTTCAGTACTGGTGTCAAAGGTTACAGGTTGTGGTGTCCAGAACAGAAAAAGTTAGTAATCAGCAGGGATGTTACCTTTGATGAGACCGGCATGATCAGCTCGGGACAGTCGACTGGTCCTCATAAGCAGTCGACTGGTGATCCTGATCAAGAGAAGCAGAAGATTAGCTCGGGACAGTCGACTGGTAGGTGCTCTCAGTCGACTGGTGCGAGAGTTCTCCAACAGGTGGAGTTAGAAAAGCGTTTAGTTGAAAATTCTACTCCTGCCCAAAATGAAGATGATGTGGTTGATACTGAGAATGAGGAAGAAATTCCTATCCAAGACCCTCCCCAGCAAGAAGAATCAATTGCAACAAGAAGGCAAAGAAGAGATATCAAACGACCATCTCGCTTTACAGAAACAGTTGCATTTGCTCTTCCCATTGTTGATGATGAAGTTCCCTCCAACTTCAAAGAAGCCACTAGAAGTTCTGAAAATGCAGATTGGAAAGTTGCTATGGATGAAGAGATGAACTCTCTTCATAAGAATAAGACTTGGGATCTAGTGCAATTGCCAAAGGGGAAGAAAGCTATCGGTTGCAAGTGGGTATATACGAAGAAAGAAGGTCCAAAAGGCAGTGTTCGGTTCAAGGCTAGACTAGTTGCAAAGGGGTATGCTCAAAAGGAAGAAATTGACTATAATGAAGTGTTCTCTCCGGTTGTGAAGCATCCTTCTATTCGGATTTTGTTGGCATTGGTAGCACAGTTTGATCTTGAATTGACACAGATGGATGTGAAGACTGCATTCTTACATGGGAACCTGGATGAAGAAATTTATATGTTGCAGCCAGATGGGTTTAAGACAGCTGGGAAGGAAAGTTCTGTTTGCAGGTTGAAAAAATCACTACTTGGAAAGTTCTGTTTGAGGGATAACAATATTAGCAGACTATTGGTGGGTTATGTTGATTCTGACTATGCAGGTGATCTAGATAAGAGGCGGTCTACTACAGGCTATTTGTTTACTATGGCTAAGACACCTATAAGTTGGAGGTCCAATTTGCAGTCCACTGTAGTGTTGTCTACTACTGAGGCTGAATACATGGCTGTTGCTGAGGCCATGAAGGAAGCTATTTGGATTCATGGACTTTTGAAGAGCTTGGGAATTCATCGGGAGAAGGTGGAGGTACACTGTGACAGTCAAAGTGCTATCCATTTAGCGAAGAACCAAGTTCATCATTCGAGGACCAAACATATTGATGTCCGTTATTATTTTGTGCGTGATTTGATAAAGGATGGTGATATTCTTCTGGTGAAGATTGGAACAGCTGATAATCCTGCTGATATGTTGACCAAAATTGTTGGGGCAGCCAAGTTCAAGCATTGCATGAACCTGGCTAATATTTTGCATGCTTGATGATTTGGCATGGGCGGTTGGAATGGTGCTTCGCTATTTGGTTGGTTAGTATGTGATATCATACTAAGGTGGAGTTTGTTTTGTTGCATATGATGATGAGCATTTGTTCTTGGAGTATTTTGGAGATTGCTTGGGCTACTTGGAAGATCTCGCCAAGGTGGAGATTGTAGGATAATGGCTCGATTCTGGTTCAGTTTGTTTATATCCATCGTATCTGCAGCAATCGAAAGTTCCAGTACATCAGTCGACTGACTATGGGAACCAGTCGACTGTCCAGAGAGAAGTTTCAAAGGCTAAGGATACAACAGCAGCAGTCGACTGAAGATGTGTCTCAGTCGACAGTCTAGAACTAAAGACCAGTCGACTGGTAAGAAGACCAGTCGACTGTCGGCGAGTTTGTAAACCAGAATATGCTCATTTCGAAAGGCCCAGTAGTTTCCCTATAAATACACCCGTTAGGGTTTTGTAAAGAGTAACACCTCTATTCGAATTTTGCAGCCGTCATCTTTGTAAGGGTTTGTTTTCACCCATTGGTGATTATTTGAAGAAGAAACCCCAACCGCCCTGTGGATGTAGGCACTTGTTTGCCGAACCACGTAAATCTTTGTGTCCTTGTGTTTGTTTGTTTTCTGGTTTCCCTCGCTATTTCTCCCTTTGATTGGTGGTCCATTCGTATTCCGCACAACAGACTAGACAACGCTGAGTTAATCAAATGCACTCTCCCTCCGATGGAGAGAGTCTTACATTTCCATCCTACTAGTCTAGCCTCCACTCTGTCGATGATCGGTAACCAGTCAGATTTCAGTAATCTTCTTGGTCTAAGAGATAAGCCTAGGTACCTAATGGGGAAAGTCTCAGTTTTAAATTTAAGTTGTCTGCATGCGTCTTGGCCTCCTCTTTCTCCATTGCAATATGAATGAGTGCACTTTTGTGAAAAATCACACGTAGTCCAGACCATGCCTCAAAATAATATAAGACTCCTTTAAAAGCAATTGTTTCTCCCATGTTCCTATTTCCAAAGAGCAATGTGTCATCGGCATACTACAGAATCGTACAACCTGCGTGACTACACCCTCTATCCACTGGAGTGATCCAGCTCGCATGCGTACAGTTGTCCATCATGGATTTGAGAGTGTCAGCTACTACAGTAAAAAGTAGGGGGATAGTGGGTCCCCTTGTCTCAAACCCCTTCTGTAAGAGAAGGGACACCCAACCGTACCATTCACATTGATAGAAGTACTACTTGTTGACAGACAGTGCCACCGGATCCATCTCACTCCAAAGTCTTTGCCTCTAAGGGCTTCAAGTAAACAGTCCCATTCGACCGTGTCATTTGCTTTCTCGAAATCTAGCTTTAGTAAGTAGCTACTGCAATTCGAAATATGGCACTGGAGTATCGTTTCCTCAGCCGTTGCAACACAATCCAAGATACAACGTCCTTTAATGAATCCAGTTTGTTCGCGACTGGTCAGACCGTCAATCACCTTCCGTAGCTTGTTGGCAAGAATCTTAGTAATGATCTTGATCGAACAGTTAAGTAAACTAATTGGTCGATAGTCATTCACACTGAGAGAATCCTCCTTCTTTGCAATAAGAACTACTTTCGTGAATTTTAGTCTACCTAGTTTCAATTTGTGATCAAAGAACTCGTCCATAACTGCCATAAGATCATCTTTAATATCTATCCAGAATACTTGGTAGAACAGGATAGGGAAGCCATCTGGGCCTGGAGCTTTATCCTTGCCTAGATGGAGGACAACCTCTTTCACATCCTCTTCAGTGAAAGAAACTTCAGTGGATTGAATTGTATGCCCCAAATACGGTGGGTCATGGCGCCAGAAATCTGCGCACAGACCCGCTAAAACTTAGCTTTGGTTCCCAAAATATTTTTGTAGTGTGTCTGAAACACAATCTTAATTTGATCCTCCTCTTGGACAACCTCGAATCTGACTGGACTGAAAGAATAAGGTTAGATCTCCGCCGATTACTAGCCACTCTGTGAAAGAAAGTCGTATTCGCGTCTCCCTCCTCGAGCCACGTGATTCTTGACCTTTACTGCCATTTGATTTCCGCAATTCTATAGAGCTAAGAGATTTCCTCCTTTAAACTGAGCATCTGGTTTTTCTCATCTTGAGTGAGATCTCTAGTCTTTTCCAATCTTTCTAGACCCTCAATACTCTCCAGAATGGTTTCCTTGGCTCGCCAGATTGTTGAGAATCTAGAGTGGTTCCACCTCCTGAGTACGAACCTGAGTCTGCGTATCTTTTCACACCACAGCCACACAGCGACAACCTCAGTCCCACGGGTTGGTAATGACCAGCTACCCATGACCACGTGGTGAAAACCCTAGATTTCAAGGCAAACCTTTTCAAATCTAAATTTTGGAACCTTCCGTGGGTGGTGTTCTCCTGAGGATTGCACAATGAGAACATGATTGGATGTCGGACTAGGGAGTGATTTAGTACTGACGAGTGGGAATTTGGTCTCCCAGTCCACAGGGACCAAGATCCTACCAAGCTTTGTCATAATAGGGGAAGCCTCCATATTAGACCAAGTGAAGAGTCTATTTTGAATAGGTAGTAATCTTGAATATGAAGCCTGCATATCAAGCCTGCACTGACAAGATGGTATGATTGTTGCACCCTGATACTTAAATTTTGGTTGTCTTAGATCGGAAAAATCAAATTATGTGACTTCTGAAACATGTATTTTTAAACCAAATATACGCAACATTTTAAATAAGGTTCTTCATGGCAAAATTGGGAAGGAGGAAGATCGCACATATGAGCAAATTAATCTTGATAGCTAGCTAAAGCTTGGGTTAGCTAAATTCATGAGTAGCTTAGCTTGCTCACTCTAGTAATTTCTTCACAGAGGAATTAAGAGAAAAAAAATTAAAAAAAAACGACAACAAATTATGTTTCAACCAGAGTGAGAAATAGCACACTGAGACAAAGGTCCAATTATAAATCAAGCCCTCTTGTTCAACATATTATCAAATTACCAACATAATAAAATGCAGGAAATTATTGCTCTTACACAATTTTATTCATCTTTTTCGCTGGCCTAATTTAAGTTTTACTAGCACCTCTGACAAGCGCAGGTGTGAAGGAATGTGCAATGCCCACCAGACCACCCCTCAGTGAGGCAAACCTGCGCACAGTTAGTGTCGCTAATGCACAGACCCCTGAACGATCCACTACGGGCCACACAAATCCGGGCCTCGGCCATAGGCACCATTATCATCCTGCAAATGAAATTCAGATGAATGTTATATGGGTAATATATCAAAGAAACTGAATAATAATAGTGAAAGATTGTTTGTTACCCGGTGATGACTAGCAGTAGGGTTACAAGCGAACTGAGAGCTCCATTCTTCATCATCATCTTCTCTATGCTATAGATTTTGAGGCTCTGGTCATATATATATATTTATAGACGCGGTTTGCTTTTTGCCTACATTGTAAAACGTATGTGAATGCAAAGAACAAGAAGATGTGCTTTGTTGCTGTTTAATTAATTAAATTAATGTGCGTTTTAATGTGAAGATGTTGCTTTGATGGATGGTTATTTGAAATTAAAGTTAGTGCATCTCTAAATTCCATGGAAATCACAGAAAATGATGTTGAGGCTTACTGAGAAAATAGACAAAACAATTTTATCTCCTACGAGTATATTTTCTACAGTTAGACATATAATCGGTTCGTATGACATAATCTTTAGCGCCAAGATAAAAACATCATTCTATAACTAGATCTCTGTAAGTTGAACACCAACTAGCTGAACCTGTGATCCTCTTCATGTTTGTGCTTCACTTAATTATATGTTCGTACCTCTATGATCGATAACATCAATTGATAGAAACCTTCAGCTCTAACAACTCCAAACTACTCCTTATAGATAGACATGTATTTTCATCATTATTTCATACAAATCATAGACATGTATTTTCATCATTATTCATACAAATCATAGATACCGAGTTACATCACATTCATTTTGTTTGATCTCCATTGCAGTGGACAATCGGTCGACCCGTGGTGGATGCAGATCCTGGTATAAATGTCATGTACTAAATTTATTGTAAACTTAACCCTAAATAGAGAATTTACAAGAATATCAAAAGATTATGTTTACCAACATATAATGTGGATCAAGTTAGAAATTAAAAATGTTAATCGGTTCGATGGATTTTTAAGAATTGAATTAGGTTTAACAAGCCCAATTAACGATTCAGTTTTAACAATCAATAATTATATACCTAAGCATTCTTATCAAGTAAAAGATGCAATAATGATTTGTACTCTAATTGGCAAGTAGAAGCACACTCTCAATATTTGTGGACGACAGATAAATCAAATAATATTATAGTTAGCATTGGTATCGGGTCGGGTCGGTCGGGTCGGGTTGGGTCCTTCACTACCCGGACCCGGTCCCCTACGGGTCAAAAAATTGGACCCAAACCCGGACCCGTGAGGACCGGGTCTGGTTCCGGGTCCGGTCCTATTAAAATATTCCTACCCGTTCGGGTAGGAGCGGTAGTGTGAGCGGCGAGTGAGGGATTTAGAATAGAGGGGAGAAGAAAAAGGCATGAGCTTTGAGTTTGAAGATGAATATTTAGAATTGAGGAGGAAGGAAGGGAGGGATAAGGATAGAATATTTATTTTTATGTTGATTTTTTGGATTTTTTTTAACGGGTCCGGGTCGGGGTCGGATCTCTTTTGAGCGTACCCGGACCCGAAAGTACAACGAGTCTTATTTTAGGATCCGGACCCAGACCCAGATAGACTAGGTCGGTTCCGGTCCAATGCTGGGTCCAGGTCGGGTCCGAGTCGAATCCGGTTTTCGAGTATTTATCCCAATGCTAATTATAGTGATGATAAAGTAGTAACACAAATATTTGAGAAGTGGAAAGAAATTACCTGGCTCGAAGAAATTCTCGTGAACAGATCATGATTGTTGCGCTTGCGGTGGGGGTACAGGGGAAAAAGGCGTTGGTTGTGACTGCGGCCGGTGGCGGGGGCGGCCGGTGAGGAACCGTCAAGAAATCAGCATGAAGAGGAGGATGGCGCCAGGGTTGTGCTGCGGTGAAGGAGAGGCGACGGGGAGGACGGTGCTGGTTAAGGGGAGCGCAATCGACGAGGGTTGTAGTGGTGGTTGGTTGCAGGCAGTGACGGAGGAGTCACGGTCGACGAGGGTGTAGTGGTGGTTGAGGAGTAAGGTTTTGAAGTAGAGGGATTTGGGGATTAGGGTTTTGAAGTGGGAGATTGGCGTCGACAGGAGTAATGGAGTGAGGAAGATGGTGGAGGTGCGGGGTGCAGAAGGGAGACAAGAAGGAAAGGGGGTCGATGGCGGCGCCGAGGTGGTTCGGGGGTTGTGGTAAGGCAGCCGATGGGTTTTGGCCAAGAAGAAGAAAGGGAAAATGAGAAAGAGGGGGAGTTTGGCGGCTAGAAAGAGAGTGAGAGGGTTAGGGTTAGGCTTAAATATTAATTTGGGGATTTGGAGGGTGTAGTTAGAGTTTATCACAAACCCTAAAATTATATCTCAATGTCTCACACAAAAAGATTAATGAAAAGCAAAACTCAATCACGGTATTTTTTTTAATCAAGAATAACATATTTTCTCATTATTCTTAATACATATATATAAGCTCAACAAATCTTCAAATATTCTAATGCATAAAATAAATGGTGTAAATTGCACAACTACTACATAAAGCTAAATCTGAAAATAAAACAAATAGAACCAATGTCCTCATCAAATTTCCTTGAAAGTTTCCCTCACGGCCTGACAAACTCAAGAAGGCTTCCAGTGATAACAAATTAAATACAATACAAAGTTGGTTCAGTACTATATTATAGACATGCATATGCAGTATGCAGAAAAAGAATAGGGCAATGCTAATTGTAAAAAACATCTATAGTCGTATGCTAAATATGTATATTATGCATATTTTGTATTTTAAAAAAACTCGCTGCAGTCGTCTGCTAAATATTCATATTATACATATTCTGCTACAGTAGATCGCTATATATGAGAGAGGATATGAGACTTATGCATATTATACAGGACGAAACTTGAAGTTGCGTCCGACGAAAAAAATATTTTTTTAATTCGTCAGACGCGTCTTGAAGTTGCATCCGACGACTTTTAAAAAAAAACATTTAATAACTTAAAACCAAAAGGAATTACATTTAATAAATTAAAACCAAAAGGGGGAACTCCTTGGACCCAAAATGAAGTTGTGTCCAATGGAGAGGCCCACTTTTTTTATTTATTTATTATTTACTTAAATGGTTGTTTTTAATTAATAAAAAAATCATTAAAAATTCTACAAATTCGTCCGACGCAACGCAAAGTGAAGTTCCGTCTGATTTTTTTTAATATTAAATAGGTAAAAAATAGCAATCTACGACTGCAGCACAATAGCCAAATGCTATATGCATTTATCCATATATGCATATTTTACATATTGACGACTGTGGATGTTCTAATGCGATTAAAGGAGATGGTGTCCCCTTGTTCTTCTTTAATGCGATTAAAAATCATTATTCATACAAATTATAGCTACAGTGCTTGAACGATTTTGAGCAATTCTGAGATTTCGGCATTTTTGCCCTATTTGTAGGTTGTAATCCACCAATATTGGGCGATTTCGAGCAATTTGCACATTTCATCATTTTTGCCCGATTATCTCGAGTTCAATAGTCCACCGACAATTTTGAGAGAATCTGAAATTTCGTCATTTTTACCTGATTTTGTAGGATATAGCCACCAATTTGAAACGATTTTGAGAGATTCTCAAATTTCAGCAATTTGACAGTGATTCCATGGATTATGATTTACTAATTTGGACGATTTCCGATATCGACATTTTATCATTTTCGCTTGATTTCGTGGGCACCTACCGATTTTAGATAACTAAGATTCCAAATTTTAGCATTTTCTCTCGATTTCACAAGTTATAGCCTACCGTTTTGGACGATCTCAAGTGATTTTTTCAGCTTTTTTTTCCTTCAATTTCATGAGTTATAATAGCCCACGGATTTGGACAATTTCAAGTAATTCTAACATTTCATCATTTTCGTCCAATTTCATGAGTTTTAGCTCACCCATTATAGTCAACTTTGGGAGGTTCTAAATTTTAGGATTTTTTTCTCAATTTCCTGTACAATAGTCCATTAAATTTATGTAAGACTGATTTCTAACTAGTGACTCCCACTAAGACTGTAGTATTTGAGAGTTACAATAAAAACTGCATGCATTATGAAATTTTTATAATCACCTTGATTTAAGAATTATTTCATGTTTTACCTTGAATTAAGAATTATCGCATGTTTTCAAAATTTATTCCGACCAACACCTGCTAAAGCAAATCAGAGACGTGGAAATCCATGTCATCTTTCAAATTTGACATTTAAATTCGACAACTTGACATGCATTAGTGTCTTTCACAAAATTAATTGATCTCTAACTTATTCAGTAGAAAATCTGCAGTCTCTTAAATCACATTTAGAGCATCCACAGTCGTTTGAGATAAAAAAAATTGGCAAAATACATATTTTATCGTTCCATTTCGACGAAATGCTGCAGTCATCAAAAGACAAAAAATACATATTTTCGTTAAAAATAAAACAGGCGAAACATGATTAAAAAATCATTTAGTCGGAAATTGAAAAAATATTAATAAAATATACCAAAGGAAGAAGAAAAAAGTTGCAAAAAGGAGGTTTTTTGCAAAAAAAATTTGCAAAAACATTTACAAAATTACAGAAACAATTTATAAATTTGCAACATTATTTTTATAAATTTGCAAAAAAACAAATAATTGCACCCAATAACCAATGACGGTAATTTGCAAAAAAACTCTTTTTAAAGGAAATTGGAGTCCGGCCATTATATGCATATTTTTGGGTTTTTTCTTTGTTTTTTATTTTTTTTAATTCAGACCAAACATCATGTCCTCTATAAAATGCATTTTGTTATATCCATTGCTATTTATACATTTCTAGTGTAGCGGAATTTGTAAAAACTGACAATAACAAAATAGCTGACAAGTGTATCGGCTACAGTGTCTAAAAATACATAAAATAGCAAACGACTGTGGGTGCTCTTATGCATGCAAGTTGACCTAGCAAACTCACCTTGGAAAATACTAACAGTTATTAACCTCCTCATATCAAAATCTTGATCAATGATATACTATGAACAGCATGAAAAATCTTAAGCCGAAACCAAATAACATATAATTGTTAAGATTCACAGAACATACTGGGCGTTCACGTTTACCAGAAAAGGTTACAAAGAGATCAAAGAAACTACAACGCAAATAAACAAAACTTTCAGGTCAAATCATCTGTTTTGTCTCTCAGCAATATTTCAGCTCACTAAAACCCAATGTTATTAGTAGCATAAATCTCTACCAGTCTCTCCAATCAACGAGAGCGCGCGCACGCACACACATATATATATACTCTTCTCAGTGCCTGAAGTGTCTAATGTTCGTGAAGTAGAGATGGACCCCATACTTGTTGCAGCAGTCAATGGCATCTTTGTCGCGAATACTACCACCAGGTTCTACGATGACTGAGATGCCATTTTGGCATGCGTGCTCGACCGCATCCCCCCAGGCTGTCATGAAAACAAACAATTAGTTGTGAAAAGATAAGAAGAAAAAAGTTGTGACGTGAGAGGAAAGCTTTTCCCATTTAGACAAGTTAGCTTGAATAACAGATTTTCTTCTTTTTTTCCTGCTTTTCATGGTAATAAATGTTAGATTTTGTGAGAAATTAACAATTGGGAATTAGGGTTTTATCTCTAGATCTAAGTTGCTTGAGATATTCACCATAGGTATCAAGATTGGAATACCTAGACTGCTATCACAAGCCAGTATTTATAGCTAAATACTGGTTTGGGTATCGGGTTATAAGCCCACAAACCCGCGTTCCAATATCCAATCAATTGTACGTTCATTACACGTGTTACACATATGCACGTGCTATATTTATATAGAGAGAATATACCAATATATCCAACAATCTCCTCCTATATTCTCAATATATAAAGTACAGGATTATCTCATCAGATCAGTATACAACTGACTGGCTGATAGCAGTCCATAAAGGAAAAGCATCATAAAGGTATAGTTTCATAAGAACCAATAGAATTATAAAACTGAATAGTTCAATCAAGACTAAACCAATATAATTAACTAGTTCCAAACCATATCCAATTCAGAATAGTTCACAAAGACTAAACCAACTGGAATAATCTGTCATAGTTTCAAAATCGAACAAAGCAAATAAACTTCAAGAACAAAATATGAGTTTTAAGCTCATGAACACAGGAGTCTTAAACTCAACAGAAGTTTTACCAAGCAAGTGACTAATTTATTCTCAAAAGAAATAAATTGAAAATCTATCCTTGCACACTGCTTTATGTTTACTCCTCCATTTTGAGCAAATCATTATTTTTGAAATCTATGTTGACAGATTCAACTCCTCCATCTTTGCTAGCTTATTGAAATCAAGAATATCAAGAGACACATCTCTAAGAATTCAAACAATTTCGCAAAGTATCTAGTTCCACAAAGGAACTTAGTACAATTCATAATTAGCTTAGCAAAAATGTAACGCAAGCATCACAATCAAGTATCTTTAATAAGTAAAGTACATGAACTTTATAGTTTCTACACAAGAACCATACTATGTTTCATATTGGAATGAAAAGACTGCCGTTTCAATCATGGTTTAACATTGAATCATCAAAATTGGAATGAAACATGTATCCATAAAAGACATATCATCAAAATTGGAATGATATTTAGGACAATTTAATCATCGGAAACACATCGATAAGTTTTCATGTTTCGTATTGGAATAATATGATTATTCTAAGTAAATTTCCTAGATATATAATACCATCAAAATTGGAATGACATTATATATTTGCGGAATTTATGTCGAATCATCAAAATTATCTAAAACATGTCAACTGCCTAAAATTGATGCTTAAGTTTGAACTTCTCTATGGCTCCAATTGGATTCTAAATTTCAAAACAACTTGGATGTTAAAGCTTTTTACTCAATAGCTTTCAACTCCACTTTCCCCCACAGTTTTGATAATTAGATCACTTTCAAGTCTCTTAGCAAGAGCATTAGCCATACTTGTCGCAATTGCACTTTATCTATGAGAAAGTTCAACTAGGCTTCTTTAAGCCTTAATATACTCCTCTTACTATTATAGAGTGAGTTATGAGCTACAGTGCATTGTAGCTTGATAGTCGCATAACAGAATTAGAGAGTTACTTAAACTTCTCAATGGATAACTAGCAACAATTTATTCAATCCACTCAGCCTTTTCCCCTGCAGAGGATTACACATAGAGGTCTGATTTCATGGATGATAGCACAATGCCTGTTTGCTTTTTATTTCCATAACATTTCTGTTTCTCCTAGTGTAAACACATATCTACTAGTTATCGATTTTCACTAAATTCTGAGCATCATAATGCATCAGATCAGTCATTCATTCGAAGAATGACTAGAGTAGCACAAAGCAAACTCTTGAATACCACTCAGGTATCTCATTAGCCTCTTAAGGGCACTCAAATGTGTATGGGATTATTAGTGAATCTGCAGATCATACCTACCTCAAAGGCTATGTCTATCCTAGTGCAGATCTTTGTATACATGAGACTGTCAATTCCTTTAGAATGATCTACATGTCTCATAGTTGCACCATCATTAGGTGTCAACCTTTTATCATAATCATAAGGTGTTTCAAAACACACTTTCAATCACTATATCCGCACTTTTGAAACACATTTTGATTTGATGAGTTTGACTAAGAGTTATCCCTTGCCAACTGAAAACTCACCCTTATACCTATGGTGTCCACGGTACCTAGGTTTTTGTATTGAATTCTTTGGATAGCATAATTTTAACTTCATTTATAATAGAGAGGTCACTTCCAAGAACTTGCATGTCAACAGAACAAGCAAATAATAGCCACTATATTTGACACACCACAAAGTTGAAGGCACTGATCTGAATTACTTGATTCATATACTAGGCTCTTTCAAAAAAAATTGTCAAATTATTTATCTGTTGGCTATACATGTTTTTAAGAACATACAATGATTTTACTATATTGTAAATCTTGTTCACTAAACATATTAGTTCAAAACTTTCCAGTACAAAACTGTTCAGTCCAAAACATCAAGGGCAAAACCTTTTAATTATTCTTTATGAATGACAAAATTTTCAATAGATGTAAGGGTAAGAAGAATACTTATTGTAGCAATATGACAAACATGTGAGTAGACATCAAATAAATCTACCCCATTTTTCTCAGTCAATCTGTTAGCTACTAAAAAGCATTAAAATTGCTACTGAACAATCAAAATTAAGTTTCTTCTACAAAACCCCACTTACTTACTATAGTTTTAGCCCCTTTCGGCAGATCAACTAAATTAAAGTATTATTGTATGACACAGAATCATCTCATTGTCTACTAAAGACTCTTCTTAGCTCATTTGTCATTCAGGTTTTTTTTTTTTTTTAAGTGTCAGTAAGGCTGGTTCTTGATTCCAACTGTGAATCATTGAACATGTCTGTAGGACTAGATTATTTCATACATTTATTTTTGATGAACATATCTTCAAAGAACTTTGCAAGTCTAGATTCTTCTAACACAAATTAGATAGATCCAACATCTGTCCACAGAGCTACATTTTGCACTTTCTAAGCACACAAATATTTGTTGTAGGTCCTACTTTAGGCCTTCTAGGGTCATGTACTCTAACAAAAGTATCACAACACACATTTTCTCTTTAACAAAACTATTTGTGTTTTCATACCATGATTTACAAGGTGTATTCAATTTAGAGTGTAGTAACACATTAGAGATATGATTAACAATACAACATCACTCATAATTACACAGACAAACAACAGTCAATAATATAGAATTCAACATTTCACTAAGTGTTTGATTCTAACTTTTATCAATACCGTTTGACTGTTGTAAGTAGAGTGCTCTAGAGTTATGCCCAATGCAAACTTCTCTAAAGTTGTTAAAACATATTCACCACCTGTATCAAATCTGAACCCTTGATTTTTAGCATTTAACTATAATTTTTTTTTTAATTCATTAAGAATAACAAGTGCTTCATTCTTCATATATATGACAAACTTATATTACTAATCTACAAAAGAGATTAAATACTTCTGACCAACAATCGTTTCATCTAGTCACAAAGCTACTGAGATCACAAATATCAGAATGTATTGACTCTAGAAATTGTGTGCTCCTAGAGACCATACTAAATGATTTTCTAGTGATTATAATCTGAGCACAACTTTCATATTTGTCATATTTTAATGGAGTGTCATTTAGTAGAGTTATGAGTTTTAACAAGAACAAACAAATTTAATATATAGTTCATAGTGATTCTAAATTTCAAAACAACTTGGATGTTAAAGCTTTGACTCAATAGCTTTTAACTCCATTTCTCCACAGTTTTGATAATTAGATCACATTTCCTCACAAACAATTGAATATATATAGTTCTCAAATCTTAGCCAATTATGCTATGTTCAAGAACACAATTAGAACTATTATTATTAATTGTCTCATTTGTTAAACTCAACTTATACATGCGATTGACACTATATGCACTTTATAAGAGTTAATACAAAATTACTCTATCACATTTTACAAAAATTATTTGCTTTCTCTAATGGTTCTAACAATGTCACTAGCTCAAACACATTGAGCAAAGAGTTCTTTCCTTTACTCGTTCTTCATCATCTTCATAACGCTAAATGAGATAATGACTAACATATTATAATTCAACTTTGCACACCCAGTACAATGAACGAGAGGGAACACAACGTAACTAGTAGAGTCATATTCTACATTAAGAGATGCTCTCTCCTAAGTTACAGACATTTGTTATACATCTTATACAATTTTATTTTATTTTAAATTTTAGAGAAGCAAATATGTCATCTCACACAAACAGCAAACAATGGATTTGTCAAAATATCTATACACATAGTATGATAAAACACTTAACAACCCTAAACGTGCTAGTTTTCCAGAGCGAGAATAACTATGATCTAAAACTCTCAATCATATGATCAAACGCACAAAACGTTAACACATTCATCACATGAAAAATACTGAGAACATCAAAACAACTTGGATGTTAAAGCTTTGACTCAATATCTTTTAACTCCATTTCTCCACAGTTTTGATAATTAGATCACATTTTCTCACAAACAATTGAATATATATAGTTCTCAAATCTTAGCCAATTATGCTATGTTCAAGAACACAATTAGAACTATTATTATTAATTGTCTCATTTGTTAAACTCAACTTATACATGCGATTGACACTATATGCACTTTATAAGAGTTAATACAAAATTACTCTATCACATTTTACAAAAATTATTTGCTTTCTCTAATGGTTCTAACAATGTCACTAGCTCAAACACATTGAACAAAGAGTTCTTTCCTTTACTCGTTCTTCATCATCTTCATAACGCTAAATGAGATAATGACTAACATATTATAATTCAACTTTGCACACCCAGTACAATGAACGAGAGGGAACACAACGTAACTAGTAGAGTCATATTCTACATTAAGAGATGCTCTCTCCTAAGTTACAGACATTTGTTATACATCTTATACAATTTTATTTTATTTTAAATTTTAGAGAAGCAAATATGTCATCTCACACAAACAGCAAACAATGGATTTGTCAAAATATCTATACACATAGTATGATAAAACACTTAACAACCCTAAACGTGCTAGTTTTCCAGAGCGAGAATAACTATGATCTAAAACTCTCAATCATATGATCAAACGCACAAAACGTTAACACATTCATCACATGAAAAATACTGAGAAAATTAAAGTAGATCATACCGACACTTCAAGTTAGAAGTGGTTTTCCAAATTCGATGGAGAAGCCTGCGTAGTGCAGACTTATCATACCATGATGCAAATCCATCGTCTCCAACATACACAATTTGTAGGTAACATTAAAGTTCCTACATTCATCAAATTGTTAAAGATTAGCCAATTAAACAAATTATTAGCACAATCTAATTCTCAACAATTTTATTGGAGATCCGAATTTTATAGTCAACATACAGTTTAACTTATCAAAATAGATATCTTGTTTTAGCATATAGCCAAAAACAACTGTTCAACTTGTATTTAATTAAACAAATGATTAATACGGTCTTGAACTTAATCACTTAGCAAGATATTTAACAGAAATTTAATACGAGGAAAGTAAAGAACTTATCTTTCACTGTCTCTTCCCCTTCAATTGATTAGACTCATGTCTGTTGGGAACAAATCCAAACGACAAATCATTCAGAGAGGAAACAGATGGTGCTGGTATAACCTCTGGCTTTGATGGCTTCACTATTGGACGAGGACCAGACCAATTTGGACGAGGACCATCATATAAGTAAGAGCATTGGGTAAAGGCTGATCCCACTCCACACCCACCACCAAGAGCAACAGATGCCCATCTGGCAGTTCGGCTCCGGAAGAGGAGGAGGCCGACTAGGGTTCCGGCGAGCGTCGAGTACGCGACTCGGCGGATGGCCAGGTCGAGACACGCATCGCGTTTTGCAGCATCGAAAACAACACCGGTTTGGCTTCGATTATTTTCCTCCGCCATTAACGAACCAGAGTTGAAGAACTTGTCCCAGTTCTCTTTGGATGTGAAGTCAGTTAGGGTTTCGAAGATCTCCTCTTCTTTGATTTTGGATTTCGCCATGGCTGAGCTTGAGAGGTCTTGGGGTTTGGGCGACAGCGTGAGTCAGCATCAGCAACGGCTGCGACGGCGAGTGTCGATGCCGGCGATGGTGGCGGTTGGTGACGACGACGACAAGATCCCGACGAACGGTGATTTCGACGTCTACCCTCTCTCTCTTTCTTAATCTCACAAATTGATTAATAATATCTCAAGATTGTTAGATTTTGTGAGAAATTAACAATTGGGAATTAGGATTTTATCTCTAGATCTAAGTTGCTTGAAATATTCACCCTAGGTATCAAGATTGGAATACCTAGACTGCTATCACAAGCCAGTATTTATAGCTAAATACTGGTTTGGGTATCGGGTTATAAGCCCACAAACCCGCGTTCCAATATCCAATCAATTGTACGTTCATTACACGTGTTACACATATGCACGTGCTATATTTATATAGAGAGAATATACCAATATATCCAACAATAAATACATAGTTTAACAGCACACTCCATTGAAATACCCGATATTTTCTTCAATTTCTATACATATTGGTACCATAACACAAACCCCAAACGTGCAAGAGGGAATGTACATGCTAAAACCTACATATACATGTCCATATTGATAGGGAGTGACTTGAACATCTCGAGAACTACAATTAAACACCAACAGTAAATGCATATGGATACATTATATAAACATGCACATAATATGCGACTCGGATTGTGATTGTAGTGTGAAGTCTAACTAAAAAAGTCAGTCCTCCGTTATGCACTCTGCAACTCATATCAATATGCAACCACCACGTGTGCATGATGAGTACACATGCAGCAAACGTATACAGGTATACTATAAGATATTGCACATGATATGCGACGTGTCTATTCTTAATATCAAGCAAATCATGGAATGTGTAAGAATATGATTGACATATTGCAGGAAAGGAAGATATGCAGGTCAAAAATCATACGGATCCAGCTCTTTTAAAGAAAGTTTTACACTCGGAACCTAAAAGGTTTTCATTGGATTAAAGGAATAGTGAAGGAATATAACAAAAAAAAGTGAGCTGTTTTACATATTCAATTGAGATGAGAGATTAATGAAGATGAAGTGAAAATCAAGTGTAACCTAAGTAAAATGGAAAGCAATAATCGATCGATCCACTTGAGTTCTGTACGGTCAATGCTACGCCTACAATCCTACTCAATCTTCATCAGGTATTGAATACTAGGTCAAATGTGATTGTCTTCTGTTGAAGTTTATGCTTCAAAGTCAATTGTTCCTTTTTACTCTCAAATTATTAATTTTCAAGGCCAGATATCAAAAAATTCCTGGAGTTTTGACCAAAAATTGATGAGTAATGCTTTAGCCACTACCAATTTCACTACCATTTCCTTCACTATCTTAGGTGGCATACTTCTATTGGACTCTTCTCCCACCTACTCTATCATCCCCTACCTATTGGAGTGTGCCACCTAAGGTAGTGAAGAAAAATGTAGTGAAATTGGTAGTGGCTCTAGCATTACTCAAAATTGATTGGCCTCCTTACTTACCCCTCTGACTTTAGATACTTGAACCAGAATAAACCCTCCAAAGTGAAGAATCCAATTTCCATGCCCTTGACTAGTCTTTTGCCTTTTGGCCTTGCCCCCCCCCCCCCCCCCCCCCATATCTTTAGGGCTGCAAGAAAACTCGTGAGATTTGGCTCCGGTTCGGCTTGATAAAAGCTCATTAATAAATAAACAAGCTTAAACAGAAACCTTCCGTTCATTTAAATAAATGAACGAACATGAACAAACCTTGTTTGAGCTTGGCTCATGTTCAAGCTCGGCTCAATTAAAAACTCATATAGACTCGGGCAACTGGCCTCGATTTAGGCTCGAGCTCGACTCGATTCAAATCGTGAGTCGTTAGACCCGTGTTTGTTTAAATTTGTACATGTACTAGGTATGCCCGTGGCACGTGCCTACGGCACGTATTCGGAACTGCATATAAATTTTGATACTGTTTGTTCTGGGTTTACCAAATTTGATACTACATGCTCTGTTTGTATTTGTTATGAGCTTACAAAATTTGACACTACATGCTCTGTTTGTGTTTTGTTTTGTTCTGAGCTTGCAAAATTTGATACTTCATACTGCATGTAAATTATAGGGAACCAACTAATCTCAATTCTGATCCTCCACTCTGAGAAACTGAGATCCAAGCCCTGAACCTACGACTAACTTTCCATTACCTTGGAATTGCGACAAACTATTTATGATATTCACTGATGGCCTCCAAGGAACAATTTTATGAAGTCCGACAATCCTTACATACAAAATGGTAGGGAATCAGAGCGAATTCATAATTTTCTCAAGTACTCAAAGAAGAGAAAAATATCCATCATAAAGCTAAAGTTAACATGAGTCAGAGAGAAACCATTACATTTAGGATAACCTTTACCAATAAGTTCGCAAACAGACAATATCCAAAGTTAAAAATTAAAAAAAAAATTAAAAAAAATTAAATGATACTTCAATTTGATAGATACAGCCCAGCCCGATCCAATCCAACATCATGTTGGATAATAGTAAGTAAGACAGTGTAGCCTTTAAGATGTATGGGTTGGTTTGAGGTGACCAACTGACCATCAACAATTTGTAAAATAGATAAGATGATTATTGATCACAATCAGGCAAGAGCCTTTGTATATATAGGCAAAGTGTACAACTCATGCATACACACCTACATATACAACCATACATACACCCAATATCTAACTCATTCAACAACTTACAATGACATTTAGGCCTTAGCCAACAAAATTTAGAGTAGTTTACTTATGATTAACCATCATGTGGTACTATCATTAGGCAAACATTGTAAATAAACTTATCTAAGTAATTACTCCAAATACAGTTACTTACATCATCTCCCAAAATGCTAAATATTACAATTATTAACCCAATAGATCTTATTTTAACCCAACAAGATCAAGCAATAAACCACCACCCCATGATGAAGTCAGTAATCCGGTTTGATCTGTGGACATTAAGATTGCAAAGAAGGTGCCTTCAATTCCTAGTGGGCAAAGCTTTGCGCTTAGTAATAACATAGGCATCCTCTGATTCACCCAATCATTTGAGAGACACTCTCATCCTCCACAGCAAAGATGTGATCAGGTTTTCCAAACGGAGAGAATGAAGCTAATTGTTCCTTGCAAGTCATAAAGTAAGAAATGAATTGATGGTATATATAGAAAGTTGTCAAAATTAAAAGTTGTACCTGAGAGAAAGATGGGCCAAATTTTGTGTCAGTATACACCAATAAAACATTGCTTCTTGGATGTTTAAACTGAGTGCAAGCGATGTCTACATGAATACACATGGCCTCCACACTTGAGGGTATTTCATTGTTGTCCACATTGTGCGATTGGCTTGAGATACATTACGATGAACCTGATTTGAGTAATGGAAGGCAGGGATATAATGTGAGATGATCTTTTAATTTTGATCTTTTAATTTTGAAGCCTTAATTAAGGTGATTATAGTTATAATTTGCAATAAATAAGCATTTATCATCTCTGATTACATTTGGGGAATTTTTTGTGTTGCTTTATCTGGTAATTTCAGCTAATTGATTTTTTTTTGTGTTTTATGGTTTTTGGGTTTTTATAACTATACCTATTGTTTTTGGCAATTTTAGATTATTTAGTAGTTGCTTTTGAATTTTCCTGAGCCTTCCATTATGGAATATATAATCTATTCTCTTCTTAGTTCCATTAGTCATATAAAGATGTCATTTTTTGGGCTGCCTATTTGGTTAGAAAAGTTGAAAACAGTGAATGTAGAAAAAAAATGGGTAACTTCATTTGGAAGTCTGGTTTAGCTCTACCTTGTACTAATTACTTCATTTAGGAAACATCATTTAGTTTATTCCAACTGAAAACACCAATGCAGCAGGTATGCTCAGTAATCCTAGCACCTCTTTTTGAACATTAATTAAGAAATGGAATTACAGAAAAGTTGAATAAATAAATAGGTGTTAAGTTGTTTTAATCTCCTTAGTTGAGACTGTGATCTTTAATTCTTTAGCCTCGCCATCTTTCATTTATGCATTGAACCTACAACTCTTATTAATTAGCTTATCCCAAAAGCTAACCTTAGATCCAAATGCGTGCAACAGAAAACTACTCATGGAGAAACCTACATCACTCTAGAAATGTTCCGCAATGGCCAAATTTTTACACAACTGAAATGTACCTTTAACTTTTTCAATCCCTATTCACTCACCAAAGAAACCAAAAAAGATATTGTCAAACTCAACATTGTTTTAAACATTATAATCAGCTCAAACTAAAGAGTAATCGCTATAAAAGACTAATAAATCAATTAACCATGTTTAAATGACAAAATAGCTTAGAGTAAGTATCAGGAGGTATTTGACGTACATCTAGGTATTTTAACTTTCTGTTTCGCATTTACTTCAAAGTTTAGGTACATCAAGATAGTTAAACTCCAAATTCCAGTAATCCAGAGTTAATCTAAACTGCACTCCACACTAATAAGTGACAATAAATCAATTAGAATAAAATTTCTGTGTTTCTAACTCTAATCTGTTTAGAGTTCACTGTGGAGACAAAATGCCTCCAGTTTTAAGATATTAAAAGACCAAAAGCTACCCAAACTATAATCCACCTTCAATTTTTCCTTACCTCCACCCTAACTCTCTTTTTTTCCTCCTCATCTCAACTTAGCATCCAAATACATATGAAAAGATGAAATTCTCCATGAATCTAAAGGTACCCAAATGACGTCCAAACCACTCACCTTCCGCTCGAAAACAAATCAACTAAAGCTACACAAACTAAAGACCACTTACAATAAATCAATCAACTATTTAAGATGCAAAATTATGCTAACAAAACTAAAGCTATATAAAACTATCTAACAATGCTCTAGTTATCTTAACCTTGACATATTTACCTCAATTTTATAAACAACTATATTATAAGAACATGTACTACCAACATGCCAAATTAAAGTTTCAGAAATTTCCAGTATAAACAACTACACCAAATATTGCATGCAACGCGAAGGTAAAAATTGAAGTGAAAAGAGAAGCACATGCACTCAATACCTCGGGCATCTAGGAGGAGGCCAGAGTTGCTATTCTTTTCTCATTCAGCTGGTATGTAAGGATGATGCAAGCCCTTTCTTGTAAACTATCTGGTAACCTTCATAAAGGTGCTAGGTTTCTACAGGAAATGAAGTGAAAAGAGAAGCACATGCACTCAATACCTCGGGCATCTTTTTGCGAAAGATCACAGCAGTAAAGATGTACCTAGATCAAAGAACAAAGACAAACAATAGATGAAATGCTTATTGGTATTGTAGAACATAAACAAAGGATTATTTCATTAAGAATTTCTCTATATTGATATAACCTCCAAAAAAACTCGATATTCTGTAAAATTTAAGTGATGTAAAATAAATCTACCAAAGAGAACAAACTCCTATCAGGTAAGCTTGTTTCGGTCACTTTTGTGTGTATTTGACACTTCATGATGCTCATATTAGAGTATAAATTTTTGTGAAGGCTGTGCTAGGTAGTTACAAACATTTTTGTGTAGAAAGAGCTCTCTACAAAAATATGTATTTGTGAAGGACATCTAGTTAGTAGTTACACACAATTTTAGATAGTCATTTTGGCACCAACATTATTGTAGAAAGAGCTCTCCGTATAGATAGTCATTTTGGCACCAACATCATTTTAGATAGTCATTTTGGTTCACGGAGCTAAAGCAGCTTCGAAGGATTTATCCCAGCTGTTTCAGATTTATCCCAACTGCATCTAAAATATAGGGTTGTGCTGTTTCAGATTTATCCCAGCTGAAGCGTTTGAAGCTTAATCTCCAGCTTCTCGCTTCACTACGCTTCTACTACTTTACATTACAATCTACAATTTCGTCAAATTGGTGTGCATTTGAATTGTCCCAAACAAAGCCTATAAGCTACAATTCTAAACCTATGAGTGAGCATCAAAATTGAGAATGAGCATCAAAATTGAAGGAGCATCAAAATCGCTCCCCTATCAAATTATTCCTGTCCGCACTCCTTTAGGACTTGAATTTGTGATCACATATCAGCATATAAATTCGAGGACTTTATTCGCTGATATATGTAATCCTTGCACTTTGTGATATTCATAGAACCATGATGAGTAGTAGTAGTAACCGAACAATCTTAACTCTGAAACCATCAAGTTTAACTAACCCATAAGAACAGGAGAATGAGCATCAAAATCATATCTCAAACCATCAAGTTTAACTAACCCATAACTAACCATCATGATGAGTAGTGATGGGTTTTTTCCGTCCAATCTATACACTTGATAGTTTTCTGCTAGAACAGTGACCTTTATTTGCATCATACGTGCTTATGAAGTAGCTGTATAAAAATTAAGCAAGCAGTTGAATCTGAAATTTAAATGAAAAGTTGGATGTAAGGCTAAGCTAAGCAATTCACAAATCTGCTACCATCTAAATATCTAATCCAGACATCAAAATCTAATCAAAATCTGAATTAACTCGGTCAATCAAGAATTTCGATCAATCAATCAAAGAGCTTATACACCCAAATTCTTCAAAGGAGGTGGAGCTTCGAAGGAGTAAAAAATTTCAATCAATCAAGAATTCATGATCGATATCATATCCCATACACCCAAATTCAACTTTAATCTTCTAGATCTCAAATTCAATGAAATTCATATTAATTTACTAAGGTGAACTTACAGTGGGGGGTGGGTTGACGGAGCTTCGAGTGCGGGTGGCGCTGAGGTGGAGGTTGGGTTGACGGAGCTGACGGAACTTCGAAAGAGGTGGAGCTTCGAGAGGAGGTGGGGGTTTCGATGAGGCGGGCTGACAGCAACAATAGTCATCCATTAGTGTTTCTAAAACTCTGACTGTGCTCCTACACACGTACATATCAAGTTATTGCACATGCATCAAAAAGTGATTTTTTTTAATAATGTGAATTCATTATTTCTCTTCAAAAGCCTTACGGATCAAGTTGTCAAAAATCCATGGTCACACTCCATCTTCGAAGACTTATCCCTGCAGATATAAAAAAAAAGCAAAATCAATCCAGTGTATAAAATTGAAAAATATTCAACAAAAGGTAACCAGCAAAAGTGACAGATCCACTCAAACTTTGTTATACCAGGGAACCTCTTGAATAAAATCAAACAGTTTAGACTTCTCTCCCATTCTACAAACAGATCTCACAATTTGAGTCAAAAAACAATAAATCCGGGAAAAAATGAAATACAAAATGTTCGGAACGACTTCAAATTTGCCTAGTTAAAATGAAATAAAAAATGAAATAGTGTAGGATCTTAATAAGAGAAAATATAAAGAAATGCCTAGCTAAACATTATTGAAGAAACAACTTCAAATTTGTTTGCTTTCTTTATAAGGTCAACTTGGATTGATCTTAACATGTTTTAACTTAATACTTTTAGTCGAAATCAGGCTCAAGAGGACATAATGCTAGCAAGGGAAGACAAATGACAACACTTTGTTTCTCAATTATACATAAAACAACATATGGGATTTAGGGTTAAAATTCTAGGATCAAATCAACGGGTAATAATATTTCTCCAAGTTAGATAGAATTCTTTGGATAGAGTTAATATATATCTTGAGTTGATTATAACTTTTTCAAAATCTTTCATGTAAAGACATCATGTTCAAGCTCAATCTTTGACAAATTGAGCTGCCTAAAACTTGGAATAACGGTAGATATTTGGCACTCACCTTCATGTAGACATCGATATCTGGATCTGGCTTAATGTTTGCTTCCTTCTCCCGTTTTGACAATTCAGTGAGCATATCTACAATTCAACACAATTTGACATTAAGTTTTGTACATAATATCTGTGATATTTTCACCTGATTGTCTACCTCTCTAACTTCGTGAATTCGCTTACGATATCGAGTTCCAACACCTTGGCATCTTGCAGAGAAATCCAAAGTTTCTCTCACCGTCATCTCTCCGATATGAACATCATGCTGACCTATATAAGCCGAGGTTGTTTGGGGGACGAACTCATTTAGCTCATGGCCATTGTAACTAACCCTCCCTTCTACCTGATTAAACAGTTGCAAAATCCTTCGTATGAATTATCATTTCAACTGGGTAAGTTTGAAATTTCCAGCCAAAGCCAATAAGAAAGTAGTCTTCTTTTTTTATGTTTTAAATACCTTTAGTGTCGAATTGAGCTTTCCAGCCAAAGCCAATAAGAAAGTAGTCTTCCCAGACCCTGGAGGGCCTAGAAGCAAAGTCATTCTGCACACAACATACAACAATGTTCAAATTTAGTGAACTTATATTTTCTCCAAAAATTTAATATTTTTACAAAAAGTTCTATCTAGGATTTGCTTCTTAGAAATTTAATGTAACAATTTCATTCGAATTCCGCTTCTATGCTGACCTGCAAGGCCTGATAATTCCACTGATACCATGAATGACCGAAATTGGCCTCTTCCCACTTGGTAAAATGTGAAGGGAACTCAAAAACCTCTGAAACAATCAATTTTTGTTTAGATATTCAGATCAAAACATTCACTGGTCAAAACATAACATGCTATAGTAATAAAAAAAACCTCTTACAGTGAGCTTGTTAAAGAAAAAGTTGAGGAAGGTCGGAAATCCCTTGTCACCAACATAAGCCTCTCCATCTATGTTCAAATTCTCATATCTCACTTCAATCGTCAGGTTATCAATTCCAACACTGTAAAAAACAAACACAGAATTAACCCAAATTCTCAATCAAACACGAACCAATTTAAAAAGAAAGAAAAAAAAAAATCAAGAACCAATATTCATACCGTTCCATTCTGTTCCTAGCCAATAAGAAAGTAGTCTTCCCAGACCTGGAGGGCCTAGTCTCCTAGAGGCAAAGTCATTCTGCACACAACATACAACAATGTTCAAATTTAGTGAACTTATATTTTCTCCAAAAATTTAATATTTTTACAAAAAGTTCTATCTAGGATTTGCTTCTTAGAAATTTAATGTAACAATATCATTCGAATTCCGCTTCTATGCTCACCTGCAAGGCCTGATAATTCCACTGATACCATGAATGACCGAACTTGGCCTCTTCCCACTTGGTAAAATGTGAAGGGAACTCAAAAACCTCTGAAACAATCAATTTTGGTCTAGATATTGTAACCCCTGTTTTCATTAATACGTATTTTCAAAATATTTCTCCATATTTAAATTCTCAGTATCTTATAAATATTTTTCTCTCATTGATTTTACTATTTAAACTATTTTTATAAACCCAATTGTTTAATTCTTTATTCTAAGCCCAAGTTTGCATTTTGATTTCATTAACTATTAATGTGAGCCCAAGTTGTATTTTGATTTTGTTATGTATTATTTTGAAGCCCAAAATTTGTATTCGATTTTGTTAAATTAATCCAAAGCCCAAACATGTATTTTGATCTTATTTATTTATTTAATTAATCTAAGCCCAAATTGATTAGCCCAATACATTAATTACTCATTTAAATTTTTGAGCCCAATTATTAAAGCCCACTAACCCAGAACCTATATGCATGTACAGATTAATCCTACATCTATCCCTATAGAATCCTTTCTCGTATTCCCCACTCTTCAAACCCGTTCTCCAACTTCCCCCACTTTGCATGAACAATCCCCACTATATCTAACTACCCTTATTTAATATTATTTTATTATTCTTTAACGATCCCCCACTCTCCACTCTTCCCGTTATTACTCTCTCCCTCTCTGTTTCTTTTCCCCAACGAACAGAACAAAGAACCCAAAGCCCCCCGTTCACCTTCTCCATCTCCTTCCTCCTTCATCATCGAACCACCAGCTTCGCCGTCTTCTTGCTCGAACCCGCCCTTCGAGCTCCAGCCCCGCCTGAACCTCCACAGTCATCGCCGACCTCAGTCGAAGCTTCGCCTCGCGTCTTCCATTTCCTCTTCCTCCCGTCGCCATTCCCCTCATCACCGAAGCACCGCGACCACTCATCAGCCCCAGTGTCGCCCTCTCAACCCCGTTCGCCCCGCTGCCACTCCACCGCCGAAGCTCGTGTCGCCATTCTCTCTCGCTCTCAGTTTCGTCGAAGAAGAAGAACGAAGAAGAAGACAGCTGATTAGCGGGATTGAATTTGGACCATTCGATCGCTTCAAGATTTGTGCTTCCTTGATCTGTGTTCGCTGTTCTGCCACAGCCGATCCGAGATCGCTGTTTCCTGTTCTGGATTGGATCCAGTGTGTAGAAAGGATCTGATTGGGCCCTGACCGCTGTTCTGTGTTCTACCCGCGCCAAATCCAACTGCTGTTTTGCTGTTTTGTAGCTGATCCAGTGTGGGGAAATCAACTCTTGTTGCTTGCTTTTGGAGTTCTACGTACGTACCTTTGCACGTGCCTCTTGGGATTGTTCCCCGGGATACTGATCCCGTTATTCTTAAATTATTCGAATCAACTACTACAAAAAGGCAAGTCCACTTGAACTCTCTTATTTATTCTAGTTCAAGCTTATTGATCTCCTGCAAGTAGTTCCATTTTTAATCATCTTAAATTGCCTTGTGTCCCGTCTCGTTAGGAGTATTGAGGGTTTACACGAGCTAACCCGACGTACTCTTGACCTCCTATAATTGTCCATTGACTCAAACCTAAGCCCATGTAGATATAATCGATATGAATAAAATGAATAGAATTGTGTACAAAGGAAAATGAATGGTAATTGTATACATTGATTGAATGAGACAATCGTGATTGGATTAATGACTTCATAAATTGAATTGTACACAGTAATGGACATTCTAATTGCTATATAACAGTGTAATGCATTTCATGATACAATAACCTATTGTTTATCGACTTGAATGAACATATATGTTATGGCTTTTTATGAATTACTGCTGCATTGTCTGTCTTGTACTGAGGTTTCGACCCAGTTATAATTGGAATTAGTTAAAATAATAAAAAGAGAATTGTTGTTTTAAATTTATTACTTCGTGTTTATTATTTAGCAATGCATCATGTTGCTGCATTATTATCGTCTCCTTGACATTATTATATACACATTTACATGGACATGAATGATTTAATAAGATACTAAACAAGCCGGGGTTATAAGGGTTGACCTAGTAGTGGAAAATCTCAGAAAATGTACTCGAAGGCCTATATTGAAATGGTATTGAAATGGAAGGAGAAGTAATGAATGTGAATGAATGAATGAAAATGGTAAATGATTGTTATTGAAACCGAGTACACGCTCTGTAGACCCCACCACTATGTCTCAAACGTACACTGTTTTGCGTGCACCGAACCTGTGGTACGACACACATGGGACACAGAAGTACGTGCACTAGATAGGAGAAATGACACTCTAATGAACATAAATTGGCATATATATTTTATTAAGACCGTTGTTTATTATTGCCATTATTGCCCTTGCAAATTTGATCTTGATTCATATTCCTACATGTAACCTGTTCCTTTACTCTCTGTTTCCACTACTTGCTGTCCGTACTTGCTCTAAGGACAAATTTTCTTCTTTTTAGATAATCAAGCACAGGTGCATAAAGAGAACTTCTAAGAGGCATTGATTAGCAGATCTTCTACAATTGGAGTATGAGTCTCTCAAGTTATTTGGTAAGTCTTTATTTTCCAGATTGGTTATTGAATTTCATTCTCGTTTATGTGATTATTATGATTCCTGTGTGGTTGTGACTCATTTTTTCTCATATTGTTGATTAAGACTGGTACAGCTTATGGATGATATGAGTTGGCGTACTTATATCATTCGCTGGGCCTCAGTTACGAGCCTGTATTTCCGTATACCGGGAAACGGGGCGTGACAGATATTCAGATCAAAACATTCACCGATCAAAACTTTAACATGCTATAGTAATAAAAAAAAACCCTCTTACAGTGAGCTTGTTAAAGAAAAAGTTGAGGAAGGTCGGAAATCCCCTGTCACCAATATAAGCCTCTGTAAATTCCAACACCTCAAATTCTCATGTCTCACTTCAATCGTCGGGTTATCAATTCCAACACTGTAAAAAACAAACACAGAATTAACCCAAATTCTCAATCAAACACGAATCAATTTAAAAAGAAAGAAAAAAAAAATCAAGAACCAATATTCATACCGTTCCATTCTGTTCCTAAGCTTAAGAAAAAGTGGGTCGGATCGATGCGAGAGAGAGAGAGAGAGCAAGGGTGCAGACTTAAGTATACCTGAGATGTAGAGACGGTGAAATTTGTGATGGTGGTCGGCGATCGAAACAGGGAGGGGTTTGGCGCTAGGGGGTCGCGACTGTAGGAAACAGGGAGGGGATTTGCGAGCGGAAAGGAGCAGGGGATTTGCGGCGTCGGGGTCGGCTGGGTGGCGTCGCGATTGGCGGCGAGCGGAAAGGAGGAAACATGGAGGGGATTGGAGGTGGGGGGGGGGGGGTCGCGACGGGAGGTTGGGGGGGCGCGAAAGAGGCGTCGGGGTCGGCTGGGTGGGGTCGCGATTGGCGGCGAGCGGAAAAGAGGAAACATGGAGGGGGTTGGCGCTGGGGAGTCGCGATTGGAGGTGGGGGGGTCGCGACGGGAGGTTGGGGGGGGCGCGGAAGAGGCGTCGGAGGTGGGGGGCACTGAAGAGGCGCCGGAGGTGGGGGCGCTGAAGAGAGAGAGGTAAGAGAGAGGGAGACAGTGAGAGAGGGAGACAGATGAGAGAGACAGTGTGAGAAAGAGAGAGTAGGGGGTATTTTGGGAAATAGAGAGGAAGATTGTGTGGGTTTTGAAATTTTTGGGTTTGGAATTTTGGGCAGGAAAATATGTTTTGTGAGAGTAGATCTGGTCCATTGATTTTGGGATAGATTGAATGTGAGCCACTTGATAGCTTTCTTTGTGTTTTATTATATAGATAATATAAGTGGATCCATTAATTTGATATGTGGTTAATTTCATATAGATAATTAAATATTTATAAATATACTAGATTTGCCCATGGGCACATGCCTACGGCACGTCTTCGGAATGATACAAAAGCCTTGTAAACAGTAAAACAACAATTATGTAAAGTTTGAATAGTATGACAATAATTAGTTGTAAATAAAAGCCCATGTTTCCATTAGTATATGTTGAAAAATAATTATAAATGAGAGTATAAAATTCAACTTTTTAGAACTTTGAGGGTGGAAAATAATGAAATTTAACTATTGAAGAGATATTTGTTATTTTCAATGTGACATGAGCAATAAAAAAACATTAAAAATCTGAAAATTTACAAACCTAAAATCTGAAAATCCAAATTTCTGAGTAAATAGAGAGAGAATGAGAGAGAAAAAAAAATTTAAATAAATAAATGAGTTGGCTTTTTTTTGGGGGGGGGGGGGGGGGGGGGATTTGAATTCGAGTTTTGGAGTGTGAAATTTTTTTGAGGGGGGAGGGGGGGAATGTGTTTTGTGATGCTAGATCTGGGCCTTTGAATTTGGGGGATCGAATGAGAGCCACTTGATAGCTTTCTTTGTGTTTTATTATATCGAAAATTTACAAACCTGAAATCTGAAAATCCAAATTTCTGAGTAAATAGAGAGAGAATGAGAGAGAGAAAGATAATTAAATAAATAAATGAGTTGTTTTTTTGGGGGGAAATTTGAATTTGAGTTTTGGGGTTTGATTTTTTTTTTTGGGGGGGAGGGGGGGAATGTGTTTTGTGAGGTTTGATCTGGGCCTTTGATTTTGAGGGGATTGAAGGAGAGCCACTTGATAGCTTTCTTTGTGTTTTATTATATAGAAAATTTACAAACCTGAATCTGAAAATCCAAATTTCTGAGTAAATTGAGAGAGAATGAGAGAGAGAAAAAATTAAATAAATAAATGAGTTGTTTTTTTAGGGGGGAATTTGAATTTGAGTTTTGGGGTTTGAAATTTTGGGGGGAAAATGTGTTTTATGAGGTTATATCTGGGCCTTTGATTTTGGGGGGATTGAAGGAGAACTACTTGATAGCTTTCTTTGTGTTTTATTATATAGATTACTAAGCAATATAACATAACCCTTAGTACACTAATTACAAATTTCCCTGGCACTCCATCTCTTCAAACCATAAACTCTTCTGCTCAGGTCCTGGGCTAGCTTAAAGACTTTTGGTCTAACCGATAGAAAAAAGTTATATCTACTAATTTAGTTACCGTATTGTGTAATTATACCCTTAAAGCTTAATTTTGCACTTTTAACATGCAATTATACTTATACCAAAAATTATTCCATAATTTATACTCATGTTATAGTCAAGCTCTAAATGATCTCAAACATAGCTTAATTTTGAGCTTGGATTGAGTTTGTTTAGGGCTTGTTTAGAGCCCAAAAACAAGCTCAAATCAAGCTTTAAACGAACAATTTCGCGAGCTGAAATGAACCAAGCTTTAAACAAGCCTATGAACAAGCCATGCTTTAGCCGAACATGAGCTAAGCTTGAACAAGTGTTTTGCTTAAAGAATACGAGCCAAGCTTGAACAAGATTTTTACGTACAAGAGCTTACCAAAGCTGGGCTCGTGTTTGGCTCGTTCGGCTCAATTTACAACCCTACCTATCGTCCTAAACAACTCCACTAAATCACACTACATTTAATGCAAGAGGGGGTGCTTTGATTCAAATATCAAAAGTTCAGAGGGGTGAGAAGGGAAAACCAAAAGATGAGGTTAATTGAATTTTCATGAAAACGGATGGGGGGTTTCTTTACCCTTTCTTTTAAATTTGTATGTTCATTTTTTTACTTTCTCCCACCAAATTCAGTTAAGGTAATCAGCAACAAAAAAACATATATTATAACTCCCTGTTCCTCTTCTTTCCTTTTGTTTTTGTTCCAAACTCAAACCAAAGAAGGAAAAAAAAACCTCACTTACCAAATGGGAAAAAGGCATCGCTAGCCAAAGCAGCGCCCTGAGCTTCACTTCCAGCTTTCTTGAAAGCAAGATTTAGACTCTCTTTCCTATTTGGTTGTCCACTTCCCATGCCACAATTATTCTGCAACAACAATATAACCGTGTTTCAGTTAATCAGACATTAAATTAAACAAAAATGACGAGATTTGGAGACACCTTCGTAATAGGAATAAAATCGAGTGTATTAAGTTAAAGAGATTAAGATGTAGTGTGGTAAGTGAATATGGAAAATTCTCGTGGGTAAATTTTACATTTCGAGGGGGTTATCTTAAAAAGCATGAAAAATAGAAGTTCAGGTGTGAAAATCGGAAAGAATAAAGCAACAATGTAGATGCTACATTCTTCAAATTCAAGCTTAATCTGAGAAAGCCTCTGAGATCAGAACGAAAAGAAGTGGCAACAACTCAAAATCCTTAAGGATCTTTTCGCTGAAAGACAAGACTTTGGCTTTTAGAGCTTTTCGCTGAAAGAAACGCTAGTGTTATTTAGAAAATAAAATAAATAAAACACATTAAAAATTAATAAGAATACAAATCATAATAATCAAGAAAGCACATAACTGCTAAAGCAATTCATAACCTTCAAACTATATATTTGCAGAAAATAACAATATGCAGTCTCAGAAAAGGGTATATTTACTGTAAGTCTTGGAGTGAGGCTCAAGCACTCCAAAAAGCTCAAAGGCTTTGGTGTGTGCTATCCCTGCCCTAATGCTGCTATATTGTTTGTATATAATTTCACATCAAAGTAAAGAAAAAGCACAAACCTTGGCAATTACAATGGCATTACTCTTGACATGTTTAGCACAGAGAAAAGCAAACTTTGCATCACTTAGGTCTTCAATTTCCGAAGTTTTTTCGGTCATCAAAGTGAATTCCATATCTTGGGGGGTTAAATCATCGGAATCCTGAGCTAACCATCCACCACTAACTTGTCTCAGTGACAGAGTTCCCTTCTCACTCTTTTTTGCCTCAAGTATCCTCAGATCTTTTGACTTTCCACGGAGAACTTCAAGCCCTTTCTCCGTATATTTAGGTGCAACAACTATCTCGTAAAACATCCTTGTTTTACCATCCATGGGATTCCTGTACTCTCGGATCTCTTTCGCCAGATCCTAGAAGATTTTATGATGAAAGAAATGTTAACATACAACAAAGGGAAAATTTCTTTCATACTCCTGTCTTGAATCCAACTGCTTTTACCCACATAGTTTTAATTTCGTGGGAATACGCTTGTGTTCCAAATTCATATTGTTTTATGCCGTTGTCTAGTAATATTAGGACAAAAATCACAAATTTAAGCATGTTATCACATTAGTAAGCTCTTAAAACTGTTACACATAACAGATGGATATGACCTTTGTCCTGATATTGCTAAATATGGGTATATAACTCTAGACTTTGAAAGCATATACACAATTTTGAAAATTAGCAGGTAAAAAAGTGAAAGGTGTTGGGAAAGAACACAACTTTCCCTTTCACCAGATTAGCAAGAATGCGAAATGTAAGCTAAAATAGCACACACAAAAATTGATAAGGAATTCGGCACAATTTGGTGCCTATGTCTCCGGAGCTGCTGCAGATCTTTACTGTAGGGGAGAAAATTATACAAAGTGTTTTTCCTCACAAAACACTCAAAAAATACTCACAACCCAAAACTCCAAGAATTTTTTCTCACAAAAATTCTCTCTCTACAAAGTGTTTACACACTCAAAAAAAACCAAACCCAAATTTCTTTTAACTCTCTTTCTTTCTCTTCTTCTCTTATGAGTGAGGATGGGATGGATAGAAAGAGAGGGAAGGGAGGGCATATATAGGCTAAGTATGGGCAGCCATAACTGACAATGTAGGCAGCCATATTTGACAATGGTGGGGGGTTTGGTGGGGGAGGGTGCACCAACCAGGGGAAGGTGTACCAACTACATGACAATCTCCCACTTGAAGACGAATTTCAATTAGTCTTCACACCTCGATCAATGCAGCAGCTCTTTCCGGTCTCATCATTCGTGTAGGCTAACTGAAGCTGAGCATAGCTTCAGTTTGTCAATAGTCACCATCTTTGTTAGCATGTCCGCCGGATTTTGACTTCCACTGATCTTTTCTAACTTCAAAATCCCATCTTCCAGAAGAGACCGGATGAAATGATATCGCACTTGTATATGTTTTGTTCTGGAATGAAAAGACGGATTTTTTGCCAAATGGATAGCACTCTGACTGTCGCAATATAAGACATTGTCTTCTTGTTTCTGGCCCAGTTCTTCCAAGAAACTTTGTAGCCAAACCATTTCCTTGCTGGCTTCTGTAACGGCGACATATTCTGCTTCAGTTGTAGAGAGAGCAACTATCTTCTGTAGCTGAGAGACCCAACTCACGGCTGTACCTCCTAGAGTATAGACATACCCTGTAGTGCTCTTTCTGATATCGACATTTCCGGCGAAATCAGCATCCACATAGCCTGTGAGTGTCATATCTCTACCTTTGAAACAAAGTGCTTTATGTGTGGTACCTCGCAGATATCTAAGGATCCATTTAACTGCTTCCCAGTGTACTTTGCCTGGATTATTCATGTACCTGCTAACAGCTCCCACTGCTTGAGCAATATCTGGTCTGGTACAAACCATAGCATACATCAGACTTCCAATTGTTGAGGCGTACGGTACCTTCTCCATGTGTGCACGCTCTTCTTCCGTCTTCGGTGACTGTTCTTTGGAAAGTCTGAAATGAACACCCAAAGGTGTGCTCACTGGCTTAGCATCCTGCATGTTGAACCTGGAGAGTACCCTGTTAATGTACTCAGCCTGCGATAACATCAAAGTCCTCGACTTCGTGTCCCTCTTGATCCTCATTCCAAGAATCTGCTTTGCAGCGCCTAGATCTTTCATTGCGAATTGCATCGACAATTCCTGCTTCAGATTGATGATCTCTTGCATGTCAGGACCTGCAACAAGTATATCATCTACATACAATAATAGTATAATGAAGCTATTATCGAACTTCTTGATGTAGCAACAATGATCTGCATGGCATCTTGTGAAACCGCTGCTGCTCATGAAGTAATCAAACTTCATGTACCACTGTCTGGGAGCTTGTTTTAAGCCATACAAGCTCTTCTTCAGTCTGCATACGAGGTTCTCCTTGTTCTCCTGTATGAAGCCTTCTGGTTGCTTCATATAAATCTCCTCCTCCAAATCACCATGAAGGAAAGCTGTCTTTACATCTAACTGTTCAAGATGTAAATTTTCTGCAGCTACAATTTTCAATACCAGTCTGATTGTAGTCAGCTTCACGACTGGAGAAAAAATTTCGTTGTAATCAACACCTTCTTTTTGCTGAAAGCCTTTGACTACCAATCTTGCTTTGTAGCGCTTGCTTCCATCGTGCTCTTCTTTGATTCTAAAAATCCACTTGTTATGGAGAGCTTTCTTGCCTGGTGGTAGTTCAGCTAACTCCCACGTCTGATTTGACATGAGCGAGTCCATCTCATCTTTCATGGCAGACTCCCACTTGACTGAATCCTCCACTTGCATTGCTTCATCATAACACTCTGGTTCTCCACTGTCAGTTAGCAATAAGTAGTGCAAAGAAGGCGAATAGCGCTGGATTGGTTTAGGAATTCTGGAGGAGCGTCTCACTTCTGGCGTGCTTGGTTCTTCATGAACTGCTTCAGGACTAATCTGGACATCACTTCCAGATATCTCCTCGAACTCTACGAATTCCTTCGTTTCAGCATGTGTACTGGAGCTACTTGATTCTGCAGTTGATCTGTCTTTGTACATCACATTCTCATTGAATATGACATCTCGGCTTCTGATGATCTTCCGATTTTCGTAATCCCAAAATCGGTAGCCGAACTCGTCACCACCATATCCAATAAAAACACATTTATTAGATTTCGAATCTAATTTACTTCTTTCAGCAGAATCAATATGCACATAAGAAATACAACCAAACACTTTTAAGTGTGAAAGGTTTACCTCTTTTTTGCTCCAAACTTCCTCTGGTATTCCACCATCCAAAGGTACTGATGGCCCACGGTTGATCAAGTAGGCAGCAGTGTTGACGGCTTCAGCCCAGAACATCTTGGATAAGCCGGCGTGTATCCTCATGCTTCTGGCACGTTCATTCAGAGTTCTGTTCATGCACTCTGCTACGCCATTCTGCTGCGGTGTCATGGGAATCGTTTTCTCCATCTTGATGCCGTTGTTCGCGCAGAATTCTCTGAATCTACGATCTGTGTACTCTCCACCATTGTCAGACCTCAGACGCTTGACTTTCAAACCAGTTTCATTTTCCACCATGGCTTTCCATTTTCTGAAGGTATCAAAGACTTCTGATTTCTTCTTCAGAAAATATACCCACACCTTCCTTGTAGAATCATCAATGAAGGTGACAATACAATGAGCCTGCTAGAGATTGAAAATCGGAAGGTGTCATAATACAATCATCAATGAAGGTGTCATGTAGTTGGTACACCTTCCCCTGGTTGGTGCACCCTCCCCCACCAAACCCCCCACCATTGTCAAATATGGCTGCCTACATTGTCAGTTATGGCTGCCCATACTCAGCCTATATATGCCCTCCCTTCCCTCTCTTTCTATCCATCCCATCCTCACTCATAAGAGAAGAAGAGAAAGAAAGAGAGTTAAAAGAAATTTGGGTTTGGTTTTTTTTGAGTGTGTAAACACTTTGTAGAGAGAGAGAATTTTTGTGAGAAAAAATTCTTGGAGTTTTGGGTTGTGAGTATTTTTTGAGTGTTTTGTGAGGAAAAACACTTTGTATAATTTTCTCCCCTACAGTAAAGATCTGCAGCAGCTCCGGAGACGTAGGCACCAAATTGTGCCGAACTCCTTATCAATTTTTGTGTGTGCTATTTTAGCTTACATTTCGCATTCTTGCTAATCTGGTGAAAGGGAAAGTTGTGTTCTTTCCCAACAACTGGTATCAGAGCTCTGGTTGTGATTTCTGTCGAAGAATAGTCAGAAACGATCCAGAAGAAGCCAGATTCGAGTGGGAGCGATGGCCGCAGATGAAGGGAAGGTGAAAATTGAAAAGTTCGATGGTGCGGACTTTGGCTTTTGGAAGATGCAGATTGAAGATTATCTGTATCAGAAAAAACTGTATCAACCTCTCTCGGGGAAAAAACCAAAAGACATGGAGGAGGTGGACTGGGCTCTTCTCGACCGACAAGCCCTTGGAGTTATCCGGTTGACGCTCTCCCGTAATGTTGCTTTCAACATCGCAAAGGAAAAGACCACGGCGGGTCTTATGGCGGCTCTCTCCAACATGTACGAGAAGCCATCGGCCTCAAACAAAAATTCTCTCTCTCTACAAAGTGTTTACACACTCAAAAAAAACCAAACCCAAATTTCTTTTCACTCTCTTTCTTTCTCTTCTTCTCTTATGAGTGAGGATGGGATGGATAGAAAGAGAGGGAAGGGAGGGCATATATAGGCTGAGTATGGGCAGCCATAACTGACAATGTAGGCAGCCATATTTGACAATGGTGGGGGGTTTGGTGGGGGAGGGTGCACCAACCAGGGGAAGGTGTACCAACTACATGACAAAAGGGTTTCAAAAGAGGGTGCAGAATAAAAGAACATTAAATTAAGGAACTCATTTACGTAATCCCTACCTCGTCTATAGTTGTATTAAAGGGGACTATCCCACCAAAAGCGCTTATAGGGTCAGCTTTTACAGCCAATCTATATGCTTCGAGGATATCTTGCCTTGATGCTACACCACATGGATTTGTGTGCTTAACAATCACGCAAGTAGGCTTTTTGAACTCTGACACGCAATTCCATGCAGCATCCGCATCTAAATAGTTGTTGTAAGACATTTCCTGACCATATCAAAATTCAACAGGTAAAATGTCAAAATTTAACATGATGCATGAAAATTGGATCATAATGGCCAAAATAATGTGGTAATCAAGATGACAGAATCAAATATATAAGATTGCGAAAAAAAAAGAAAGAAAAACTGACTTAAACAATGAGATAAAAATGAGAAAATTGGTCTAATGAATAATTGATCTAAAAACAGCTTGATACCTTCCCATGGTGTTGAATTGCAGTGGCAATACCTCCAGCATTCACCATAGAAAGACTCTTGTCTTCATAAAATGCAGCCTTTTGATGAGGATTTTCACCATATCGGAGTCCACTTTTTAAGGAGAGAGACACTGTGAAGCTAGAAGGAAACCTATTGCCTGAAGAAAGAACATCCAATCAGTCACAGAAGGGAGCACTACTTAATGGCCAAGGGAGGTAACCAACCTAATAATTTTGGAAAAGTTATTCTAAATTACTACTGGCACATATACCTTAGAAGTCTTGTATATGACCCTGAAACTTATTTACACCTGACATTATTCAACATAAAATTTACTCAAGATTTTTTGAAGTAAATAAAAACTACCCCCAACATAATTTGACAAAGATTCAACTCTCTAGTTTTCATACAATTATTTTCATAAACATTTGTTCATGTTATTCTTAGAACCCCTTAGGGAAAAAAAAGAAAGAAAAAAGAAACACTACTACATTAAAATGTGTATGGATTATATTAGATAAGATTACCTCCCAATTGCTTTCCTAACCACTCAGAAACTGCAGAATCATATGAAGCGCAATGCTGAAAAGCTTTCCTAGCCAGCTCCCTTCGGAATTGCTGACTATCTTGATTTCCTTTCAGAAATTCCAACAGCGCAGGATAGTCATTATGGTCCACCACTACTAAAACATCCTTGTGGTTCTGTTGAAATGTGTGCCTAAGTAAAATTACGGCTAAATTTTTAGAATAACCACTGAACTTTGGGCCATTTTTAAAAAAAACGCACTAAGTTTTTTATAAAAAAAAAACGCACAAAACTATAGTTTAAAAAAACTCACTTTAACGGAGTTAGGTTTCCGTTAGGCTAAATTTAAGAAAACCACTTTCATCTTTCATTTGTGTTTAAAAAAACATCACTTAACTAATCAGATGTTTAAATACTTAACTAATCAGATGTTGAAATAAACCCCACTGAACTAACCCTAACCCTAACCTTAACTCTGTCCGTGTGAGTTTTTTTAAACTATAGTTTTGTGCAGTTTTTTTATAAAAAAAAAAGTCTTAATGCAGTTTTTTTTAAAATGGCCCAAAGTTCAATGGTTTTTTTTTTAAAAAAATTTTGCCTAAAATTAAATGAGAATTAATTTGAATTGCTTAAGATTTTATAGTTCTACCTTAGCAGCAGCTCGGATCATGGTCGGCCCACCGATATCAATTTCTCAATGCCATCTTCGAATGTAATTTCATTTGTAGAAGAAACTTTTTCAACAAACGGATACAAGTTCACCACTACTATATCAAATGTCCCTGTGTAAATATTGTGTTAGTTAAAAAATTACAGTGTATGATAATGCTTGGTGATTATGAATAAAGTCTTCCAAAACTCACCGATGCCGAGCTTCTTTAAAGCTTCCATGTGGTTCTCAAGATCTCTTCTTGCAAGAATGCCACCGTGTATGCTAGGATGTAATGTTTTTACTCTCCCATCAAGCTGAAAAAGCCAATTAAAAATTTAACCATCATGTAAAGAGGAAATATGTATCCTTAGAGCATCCACAATGGTTTCTTATAAATGGCAAATTGCCATTTTATAAGAAACGGAGCGCTGCAATGGTTTCTCATTTTGCCATTTTATAGCAAACTTTCTATTCTGGTTTCTCATATATGAGAAACGAAATACCAATTCTCAAATTATAAAGGATGGGATATCATATCCCGTCGCTCCGATTTTATGATTTTTTAATCGAGTGAGACGGCAAAAGATATACCGTCTAAATAATTTATTTATTTTTTTTAAAAAAAATGGTCGGACGGGGAAACATACCCCGTCCAGGATATGATACTCCGTCTCTCAACTTTTAAATTTTTTTTTTTAAATACCTCCTCAGACGGGGAAACATACCCCGTCCGGGGTATGATACCCCGTCTGTGAAGGGTTTTTTTTTTTTAATTGATCACTATTTTTGACATTGATCACTATTTTTTTTTGACATTGAAACATACCCCGGCCTTCTTCTTTGACATTGATCACTATTTTTTTTTTAATTTTTTTGTGGGACGGGGAATGTTTCCCCGTCTCTCCCTTAAATTTTTGCCACGCACGCATATGAGAAAAAATTAACAAACGACCACTGCACGATCGTCCTCCATTTGCTATTACTGTAGCTGCCATATAATAGCAAATAGCAAATACCACTGAAGAAACATTACTATAAGTAGTAAAAGAAGAATGAATGATGCACTCAAACGTAGAAGACAAGTCTAGAAATCGCCCACATAAAAGAGCTAGTGTTCACATTCACAAATTAAATATCTCGACTCTCAACCTAAATGTCTAAATTACTACAAATAGGATAAAATTTTAAAAATCGTATTGACATTATTTATAATTGCCAAAATCTTAGTATATGTAAGCGACAAATTAAAATTTAACAAGAATACAAGATGAAGACAATAAAAAAATATTACCATTTCAGGGAAATGAGTAATCTCTTCAACTTTAGTGACCGACACTCCAGCATCTTCTAATGCAGATGCGGTTCCACCAGTTGAAAAAATAGTATATCTACAAAAGCACTAAAAATATATATTTAATAAAGATTATGTATTTAAAGAAACTAAAGGCTTCTACTGAAAATTAAGTTACCAGATTTGCAAAGGATAAGACAAATTAAATTACAACAAACTCAACAATGAAGACATGGTTCAAATTGTGTTTACTCATACTGTCTATTCGAACATAATAATAATAATAATAATAATAATAATAATAATAATAATTTAATAAATCACAATCAAGTCTATGATCTAGTGTTGCCAGATTCTAAAATTCATTGGTGGTTCAATTCATTCATTTCATCGGATCACAATGCTTTGTCTATTGCTACAGTTAGCTCATGAATGCATTTAAAAAGCATGACAAAGATGATGACAGCATGAGTAGATCTTTTTTTTCTCCCATATAGCTCCGTGCTGGGTCCACTCCCTTGTAAAACTAACATTCCTCATATCCTTTCACAGTTTCAATCCCACAACCCATGTTTGTTGTCTAACCCTCGGCCTACTCTTTACCCCTCCCTGAACCACGATCCTATTACTCTAAATAGCTATCCTCCGTGTGCCCATACTGTCCCGAACAACTCTCGATAATTTGATCCTCAATTAAAGGTACCTCCAATTCTTATGCAATCTTTTCTATCCTATCATTTCATGTTTCTTGCACTCATCCACGTCAATGTTCTCAAGTCAGTTGCTTTTGTTATTTTTGAACATGTTTCTGAATTACCTAGTGTTCTTGCTAGTGAAAGTATAACTCCCACAACAGTCTAAAATTCCCAACTTCAAAAGTATGGTTACACTGCACTCTAAAGATATTTAACCTTCCTCCTTTAGTTCTAGGCAGAAGATCCTCTTCAATCTAAATCATGATGAATAATCGAGTAACCCTTCTTTCTTATTGGAGTTTTGCAACATTGCATCTCATGTATGTTTATTTCAGTCACGCTACTTTTAAATCTTATACTGTATCTTTCCAATTTTTTTTAACTTTAAAACTCATCCTTCATCTAGTCTTATCTAGTCTTATCAGTGCTCCCAGTTATTCGAAATGAAGGCTTAATTAATGCTGTAGTAATCTCATTAATCAACAAATAACATTCACCATAGACCTCACCCTTATCATTTATATTTCTACTGAGTTAATCAGAAGTTCAGAACTCAATACTTGAAGTAAGAATATCATAATAAGGAATGGATATTCCTTCCTATCTCTGCTTAAAATCTTCCGAATCCCCATAATATGCATCCATGATTATGTACAACTGCTACATCCTGATTAATTTTTTACCACGTACCATATAACCTAAGTAGCTCGATCACAATTTTTTTCAATCAATGAGAAGCATATATACATCCATTTTTTTCCACTGAATCTAAAGTAAGTCACATTAAAAAGTAAGCATCCTTTACTGTAGACCTCACTAGGGAAGATAAGTTGCAGGTAGATAATGTAGTTGTCAAAATTGCATTTAGCTTAGTTAATGTATAACTTGAGTTTGCACCCAAATAATGAATTATGAAATTCGACCAATATAACTATATAAGGTTGTCACCCACCCAAAAGAAACTCAAAAGCGCCCAACTTTGGCAGTTACGATCTATTGTCCAACTAATAAACTTTAAGTGTTTGAAAAAGTTAAACCAATAATGAGTGGTTATTATTGTAATACCCCGTATTTCTGAAATATATATATGGTTTGAAATATATATAATTAAAAAGGAATTTGACTTTGTCCTATAGAAATACTCTATAGGAGGGATTTATATGAATTAATTGATTTGAAATGAAAGGATTCTTTGGAATCCGGTTTGTGAAAGGTGGGGGGGACCCACCGGTTAGAAGAAGCACAGCATAGTGCTGTGTATTGTTGAGAATGATTCTTCTTGTAGGTGACGTGGCACCTAGGGGGTGAATCATTCCCTGGGTGTGCACGGGTTGGGAAAAAGAGAACTAAGTAGTGTGAAATGATCCCATATCGGATATTTCACATAATAAAATATAGTATAAATAATAAATGCCAAGGATCAAGAGTCACCAATTCGGTTAACCACCTTTTGAGAGGCAGCCTGTGGTGGGCAGTTGTACTACATAGTATCTAATTTGTCTTATAAATTGTATAAATTGTCCGAGCCCGAGACAGGGGTGTTACAAATGGTATCAGAGCCGACTTTCGACACCGAGTGTGTGAGAGCAGTGAGTTATGGACTCCAGGATGATCGGCGGAGTGTGACAGACAATCCCCAGAAGTCTGGGACGATGGACAGAGATCCACAAAATGATCCGCAGAGTGGGATTGGTCTCCAGAATTCCAAAGACGAGAGTGACGCTCACAGAAATGCTCTACATCGGCTAGAAAGTAGATCCTGCACTAGATTGTGCATGCCCCGTGCTCATCAGCGAGGACGCTAATTTCTGAAGGGGGGGTGTATGTAATACCCCGTATTTCTGAAATATATATATGGTTTGAAATATATATAATTAAAAAGGAATTTGACTTTGTCCTATAGAAATACTCTATAGGAGGGATTTATATGAATTAATTGATTTGAAATGAAAGGATTCTTTGGAATCCGGTTTGTGAAAGGTGGGGGGGACCCACCGGTTAGAAGAAGCACAGCATAGTGTTGTGTATTGTTGAGAATGATTCTTCTTGTAGGTGACGTGGCACCTAGGGGGTGAATCATTCCCTGGGTGTGCACGGGTTGGGAAAAAGAGAACTAAGTAGTGTGAAATGATCCCATATCGGATATTTCACATAATAAAATATAGTATAAATAATAAATGCCAAGGATCAAGAGTCACCAATTCGGTTAACCACCTTTTGAGAGGCAGCCTGTGGTGGGCAGTTGTACTACATAGTATCTAATTTGTCTTATAAATTGCATAAATTGTCCGAGCCCGGGGCAGGGGTGTTACAATTATCATTGTCCTCACTATGCTTCATATATGTCAAATATTTCAAATACTTTCATTCAAAAGATACACAAGTAATAATCAGGAAAAGAAAACCACTGTGCGAATTAACTGGCGCTCATTATCTATGGCATCTGATTATATATACATAAGGGCTTTCCTGAATAACTGATGAGTAACAAAAAATTATCAAAGTTTTTTACCCCACACGCAGTTCTTTGTACATAAACTCTTGTATTATCTAAGAAAATCACGGTAAAGATTGTTTGCATCTATTATACAATGTCGTAAATATTTAGCTAAAAGTTAACAATTAAAAGACTAATTATCATCTATAGGACTTTTAACATAACTATGTTTAAAACTGTTCCAAGACAAAGGGGCATGACTTAATGTGCCTATAGAGGGTGATGTGGCTAAAAATAGGGGTTTAATCGAGACCGTCCAAACTGGATACGAATTTTGAAGCCCAAGGGTAAAGCGGTGATCTCACCCACAAGCAGGTCTGAAACGGGCACTGGGTCTCCTCCTCACAGACCCAATGACCCGCGAACGGATCCACTTCAACCAGAAACGGGTTTTAACCCGCTGCACACCTCACCCAACAAGATAAAATCAGGATCCCTGACCAATCTTGATCAACGGTCCTGATGAACGTCAATCTTTTCACTGGGATTTGGGGATTAAATTCCTTATCTGATTACATGAATATACCTTATCAGATTACATTCCTAATCTGTCTACAAGGAGATTATTCTATATCAGACCACAGGGATTACATTCCTAAACGGTTCTCTAAGACGCCTATAAATACCCCCCATCCATCTCCATTAAGAGGTAATCAATCTTTCACCAGTCTTTGCGCTCTTTCATAGTCTTTCAGATTACTGACTTGAGCGTCGGAGGGTGCGTCGCCGGGAACAACCCTGGTGTCTCGCACTTTTTGCAGGTGCACGGCAGGGACGACGATTGGCGTCCGACGGAACAGGTGCGCAGATTTTCTATTCAGTTTCCCCAAGAATCCACAAGTTCTATCTGTTTGCCCCCACACCGAATTTAGCGGCAACAGATTGGCGCCGTCTGTGGGAAACTAACGAATAGAGACCTCTCCTCTTCCCGGTGAACAGCTTTTCTCCAGCCATGCCGCCTCGCAAAGTTAGGTCAAGAGGGTCCAACCGAGTGCCCAACCCTGACCAGCAAGAAGTCCTTCCTGATCCCGCTCAGCAACAAGGGCAGCTCCCCCCTACCATGGAAGAGCCGATCCAACGGAACCCTCCACCTCCTGATCCAAAGGGTCCTAACCCTCAGAAACAGCCTCTTCATCAAGAGAACCTCTCCATCCACAACGCCTCCAGTGCCTCCATGGCCTCCCATCATCCCCGAGCCTCTGGTCGCCACAATGCCCCTCCCAAACGCCCGGAAGATGATGACCTTCGTCGTCATCTGGATGAAAAGCGGGCTCGAGGGGAAACCTCCCGCCAGCAAGAGCTATCCCCCCGTCACCGAGAGCGCAGGAGGTCCCCCATCCGAAGAGGGAGAAAGGACTCCCCCGATCATTACCGAAGGAGGCACTCTCCCGCAGGTCGGCAGCAGCCTAGGAACAATGAGGCACCCATCACCCGTGCCGAGTTCCAGCAATTCCAAGCAATGGTACAACAGGCCCTCAACCTCCGTCAAAACCCCAATGAGCCGAGGGCCCCATCCCCTCCTCCGGTCCGAAGCCCTCGCCAACGGTCCCCTTCTCCTCGACCCGCTCCTACCAATTCCAGGCGCACCCCAAGTCCTCGTCGTTCTCGAAGTTACCATCGCCGCAGCCCTCGCTCCCCCTCATACGAAGACGAGTCCCGTGGCTCGGCAGGTTACCGTCGGAGAGATGACACCATGAACCGCCGTCTAAATGAGGTGAAAAAACTCTTGGGACAGATAAACCGAGAAGAGGAGCTTAGGGGGAGGACCCTATGTCCTAGCCGACCCCCGTTCTCCCGAACCATAGTAGATGCCCCTGTTCCATTCGGTTTCAAACCTCCCCAGTTCAAGAACTACACTGGGGAGACCGACCCAGTTGACCACATCGAAAGCTTTAAGACCTTGATGCTCCTCCACCAAGCTTCCGATGCCCTCCTCTGCAAAACATTCCCTGCAACTCTTAAAGGCCCGGTTCGGGAATAATACTCTCGCCTCGCCCCAGCGTCGATATTCTCCTTCGAACAGTTCGAAACCCTGTTCATCACCCATTTTGTCAGCAGCCGAAGGGCCGAGAAGACCAGCATCTCACTATTACACCTCCGTCAACAGAAGGGGGAGAAATTGAGGGACTACGTGAAGAGGTTCACAGCTGAGGCCAGAACTATAGCATCCCTCGACCAATCGGTCGCTACCGCGGCGTTCCAATCCAATATCCTCAATTCCAACCTCCGCTCCTCCTTCGCCAAGAAACCACCGCATGACTTTTCTGACCTCCTCCTCCGCACTAAAAAGTACATCCGAGCTGAAGAGGCCGAGGAACAGCCCAACTGGGAAGGAACTACCTCCGGGTCCAAGAGGAAGGGAACGGAAGAAGGAGCAAAGAAGTTCCAGAAGGATAATGCTGGCCAGCGCCGACCTCCCCCTAGGTTTGAGAAGTTCACTCCCCTCACCACAAACATCTCTGCCATTTTCATGGAAGTCGAAAAGGAAGGGGTCTTACCTCCTGCTCCGAAGATGAACACCCCTGCCAAGAGAAGAGATAGAGAAAAATGGTGCCGCTATCACCGGGACCACAGGCACGACACCAACGATTGTCGTGCGCTAAGAAACGAGATCGAGGCCCTTATCCAGAGGGGGCAGTTGGCAAAATTCGTGAGAAAGGACCAAGCCGAGCTTCCTCCCCAGCCTCGGGGGGCTAACAAACGTCCGGAACGAGAAGAGACACCAGAGTTTGAGGAAGAACGAGTCCTCCACCTCATCCATGGGGGTCCAATGGGGGGCTCCTCGAACTCTTCTAGGAAAGCTTTTATTAGAGAAGTGAACTCGGTCCGAACCACCCCTCCTCCCAAAGGCCTCGGAGTGCCCGTCACCTTCTCTGACGAAGATCTCGAGGGTGTCCGCACCCCTCATTGTGACGCACTTGTCATCAGTCTTCACATGGCCAATTTCAAAGTCGAGAGAATCTTAGTGGATAACGGTAGCTCCGTTAACATCCTCTTCCTTGACGCCTTCAAGGGGCTGAAGCTCTCCCGAGACAGACTCAAGCCCGCCGGCTACACGCTCCATGGGTTCACGAGAGTGCCGGTGACGATTGAAGGGGTAATCACCCTCGACGTCACGGCCGGCAAAACTCCTACTACCCGCATGGAATCGATGGATTTCATGGTCGTAGATGTCCCAGCGGCCTACAACGTCATTTTGGGTCGGCCCGGCCTAGCCGCCCTTGAAGCCGTCCCTTCTGCCTATCATCTCAAAATGAAATTCCCCACTCGGGCTGGAGTGGGAGAAGTAAGGGGCAATCAGGAGCAGGCCCGCAAGTGTTATATAACCTCCACCCTCGGACCCGTCCTCTCCTTAGAAACACTCGAGATCCCCCAAGATGCTGCTCGGCCAACTTCCGAGCCGGTAGACGAGTTGGAGGAGGTACTCTTCTCGGAGCAGGTGCCGACCCGCAGGTTCTTCGTCAGCAAGACCCTCCCCTCCGCCCTATACGCGGATATTGTAAAATGCATCCGAGCCAACCAAGACCTATTCGCATGGTCAGCTGCAGACATGCCCGGTATCTCCGAAGAACTCTTGGTCCACCGCCTCAGTGTTGATCCGGGGTCCAAACCGGTCCAGCAGAAGAGGCGCAAGTTCGCTCCCGAGCGTCAGCTCGCTATCAAAGAGGAGGTAGATAAATTGTTGAAGGCCCGATTCATACAGGAAGTGAATTATCCTGAGTGGTTGTCAAACGTAGTAATGGTGAAGAAGTCCAACGGAACATGGAGAATCTGTATTGATTTCACTGACCTCAACAAGGCCTGCCCTAAAGATCCCTTCCCTCTGCCGAGCATCGACACTCTGATTGACGCAACCTCGGGACATGAGCTCCTCAGCTTCATGGATGCTTTCTCAGGTTACAATCAGATAAGGATGTTCCCCCCGGATATTCCGAAGACATCTTTTGTGACCGACCAAGGACTCTACTGCTACAGAGTCATGCCGTTCGGCCTAAAGAATGCAGGGGCAACATACCAGCGCCTCGTCAACAAGGTATTCCAGGCCCAGATTGGCCGAAACATGGAAGTGTATGTGGATGACATGCTTGTGAAAAGCATCCGAGGCGTTGATCATGTGGCCGACCTCCAAGAAGCATTTGATGTTTTGAGAAAGCACAATATGAGACTCAACCCGAACAAGTGTGCGTTCGGCGTCTCATCAGGCAAGTTCCTCGGCTTCATGGTTAGCCAACGGGGAATAGAGGCAAATCCGGAGAAGATCAAGGCCATACTGGACATGGCCCCGCCTAGAAATGTCAAAGAAGTTCAGAGATTGACTGGTCGCCTAGCCGCCATTGGGCGCTTTCTGTCGAAATCTGGGGAGAAGTGCCTCCCGTTCTTCAAAGCCCTCAAGGGGGCTAAGGGATTCGAGTGGGGGCAACAACAACAAGACTCCTTCGACCAGCTTAAGGCTTACCTCGTCAATCCACCTCTTCTCAGCAAACCCATACCGGGCGAACCACTCTACCTCTACTTGGCAGCCTCCGAACAGACGCTTAGTGCGGTCTTAGTCAGAGAAGAAGAAAGAACTCAGAAGCCCATTTACTACGTCAGCAAAGTGCTCCGGGACGCCGAGCTCCGGTACCCGAAAATTGAGAAAATAGCCTACGCCCTGATAATGGCTGCGAGGAAGCTTCGGCCCTACTTCCAGTCCCATTCGATGGTCGTTCTTACCGACCAGCCGCTGAAACAGATCCTTCACAAGCCAGAGACTTCCGGTCGCCTCATGAAGTGGTCGATCGAGCTGAGCCAACATGATATCATTTATCAGCCTCGGACTGCAATCAAGGCGCAGGCGCTGGCCGAATTCATAGTTGAAACAACTATCCCCGACTCCGAACAAACAATGAAGGGACCGCCTGTCTGGTCGGTCTATGTCGATGGATCCTCTTGCAACGAGGGGAGCGGGGCAGGGGTCATCCTCGCGGGCCCAGACGACTTTGTCCTCCAATATTCCCTCCGTATAAACTTCAAAGCCTCGAACAACGAAGCCAAATACGAGGCGCTCATAGCCGGCCTTGGGATGGCCCGAAACGCAGGAGCACGACGCCTGCAGATCTTCAGCGACTCTCAGTTGGTCGTCAATCAGGTCCTCGGCGAATATGAAGCCCGTGACGACAGGATGATAAAGTACTTGGCTAAAGTAAAAAGCCTCATGGTGCTCTTCGAGGAGGCCCTTATCCGAAGAATCCCCAGAGAAGAAAATGCCCAGGCCGACGCCCTGTCCAAACTAGCTTCCTCATCCCTCCAAGGCCTTGAACAAACTGTTCTGATAGAAGTCCTCCTAAAGCCAAGCATAGAGGACGAGGCTCTCAACTCCGTCGAAACATTGCCAGTCCCCCTCGAGGACAATTGGATGAAGCCCCTCGTCGAGTTTTTAAGAGACGGACTCCTCCCCCAGGATCCGAAGGAAGCCCGAAGGATAAGGACCCGAGCCGAGCGTTACATATTGGTCGAAGGCATTCTGTATAAGCGCTCCTTCACCCAGGTGGATGGCCGACCCTACCTAAGGTGCCTCTCCCCCGGACAAGCCGACTACGCCCTGCAAGAGCTCCATGAGGGCATCGGCGGAGCCCACTCCGGCTCCAGAGCCTTGGCGCGCAAAGTGTTGAACTACGGGTATTACTGGCCCACTCTCCTACGGGACGCCGAACAACACGTTCGGCAATGCACCTCCTGCCAGAAGTATTCCGACATCCGACGCCTTCCACAAGCACCACTTTCCTCCCTATCAAGTCCGATCCCCTTCGCAATGTGGGGGATGGATTTACTGGGGCCATTTCCACCGGCCCCCGGACAATTAAAGTTCCTAGTCGTGGCAGTCGACTATTTCTCGAAATGGATAGAGGCCGAGCCCCTGGCTACAATCACCGAACATAGAGTTGTTCAATTCTTCTGGAAAAATGTAATCTGCCGATTCGGTGTTCCTCGGGTCGTAGTTACGGATAACGGTACGCAGTTCGCTGGAGCTGCCTTCCGAGCCTTATGTGAAGACCTAGCCATACAACACCGCTTCTCCTCTGTCTCTCATCCCCAGTCAAATGGCCAGGCCGAGAATGCCAACAGACAGATCCTCTCCGGCATCAAGAAGAGACTCGACAAGTGCTCCAAGGGCTTGTGGGTCGATCAGCTGCCCAATGTGTTGTGGAATTACCGCACCACGAAGCGGACCCCGACAGGCGAGAGTCCGTTTAATCTCACCTATGGGTCCGAGGCCCTCATCCCTCTAGAAGTTGGGATACCCTCTCCTCGTTTGATAGCTTTTGAAGAAGAACAGAATGCCAAGGAGCTCAGGACAAGCCTAGACTTGATAGACGAAATCCGGGAAAGAGCAGCCATACGGCAACAAAGTTACCGGAGAAGAATCGAACTCGCCTACAACAAACGGGTCCGCCCAACAGACCTGAAAGAAGGGGATCTGGTCCTCCGAAAATTGGCCATCTCGTTCCCCGGACAGAAAAGCAAACTGGCCCCAAATTGGGAGGGACCGTACAAAATCACCAAAGTGATCCGCCCCGGTGCATACAAGCTAGGAGATCTTGAAGGCAGAGAAATTCCCAGGACTTAGAACGCCGACCATCTTTTGAAATACCAAGAGAAGGCAGCAACGCCTATCTAAGTAACTCAAGATGTCGGACCACTCCTCTCCTGCTACTAGTAATAATTTTTCCTTTGTTCTTTTTTCATTGTAATAACGGCTAGCAACTTTAGAAGCAGCCGACCTTTAGATATTAATAAATAAAGTTTTTCATATTTTTGATACTATCGCATACCTCAGCCTCCAGTTTACTAACCACACGATGGTTCGGAGTCCAGCACTCGGCTCGACTCTCCCTCCTCGGCTCGTCTATAGACGAGCCGGGAGTAGATCGCCGTTCGAAATTGCTCCTGCAGCCGTTGAATGGATCGGAGTCCAACACTTGGTTCGATTTTGCTTCGCAAGTTCGCTCCTAAGCGGACTAGAAGCAGTTCGCCATTCGAAACTGCTCCTGCATCCCTTAAATTAACCACACGATGGTTCGGAGTCCAGCACTCGGCTCCACTCTCCCTCCTCGGCTCGTCTATAGACGAGCCGGGAGTAGATCGCCGTTCGAAATTGCTCCTGCAGCCGTTGAATGGATCGGAGTCCAACACTTGGCTCGATTTTGCTTCGCAAGTTCGCTCCTAAGCGGACTAGAAGCAGTTCGCCATTCGAAACTGCTCCTGCATCCCTTAAATTAACCACACGATGGTTCGGAGTCCAGCACTCGGCTCCACTCTCCCTCCTCGGCTCGTCTATAGACGAGCCGGGAGTAGATCGCCGTTCGAAATTGCTCCTGCAGCCGTTGAATGGATCGGAGTCCAACACTTGGCTCGATTTTGCTTTGCAAGTTCGCTCCTAAGCGGACTAGAAGCAGTTCGCCATTCGAAACTGCTCCTGCATCCCTTAAATTAACCACACGATGGTTCGGAGTCCAGCACTCGGCTCGACTCTCCCTCCTCGGCTCGTCTATAGACGAGCCGGGAGTAGATCGCCGTTCGAAATTGCTCCTGCAGCCGTTGAATGGATCGGAGTCCAACACTTGGCTCGATTTTGCTTCGCAAGTTCGCTCCTAAGCGGACTAGAAGCAGCTCGCCATTTGAAACTGCTCCTGCATCCCTCGAACTAATCTAACGATCGGATCTCTCCGACGACTTGACCCAATCTTTCCGACTCGCCCTCGGTCGGGTCAGAATCAGGTACAAATCACGGCCCTCGCGCGCCGCGCCGAGGCACCGGGGTACCGACCCTCGTATATGGCAAAAAATTACTCCGAGGCGAAGCCACCGTCAGATCATCTCAGAAAGTGCGCTAGGGCGTGATGAACGAATCTCATTCAGCCACGTGCCCGCAAAACGACAAGATAGTGTTTTCTTGGAAACTGGACCCGCCTCGAGATCCGTGCAAACATCAGACGTCTCTGATTAGGCCACGTGGCCGCAGTCGGGAAGCAACTACGCGCCGAGCCGAGGTACCGGGATACCGACCCTCGTATATGGCAAAAAATCACTCCGAGGCGAAGCCACCGTCAGATCGTCTTAGAAAGTGCGCTAGGGCGTGATGAGCGAATCTCATTCAGCCACGTGTCCACAAAACGACAAGATAGTGTTTTCTTGGGAACTGGACCCGCCTCGAGATCCGTGCAAACATCAGACGTCCCTGATCAAGCCACGAGGGCGCAGTCGAGAAGCAACTACGCCTTAACAGCCAAACCAAGCCTATAGCTCATAAGCGCAGCGAAAAAGGAAAATTCGAGGCCAAGGGGTTCGGCGAAGTGAACACCAGCCTCGTGGTTCGTCTCAAGCCTACTCTAGTTGACACAACCATAGCACAGATAAGAAGACAGCCGAGGACAGTTCGGATAAAACAACTCCAATTCCATTAATAAGTTGGATAAAAGTTACAAAGCGGATTACAACAGCAAAAATTCGCAAGTAGATTACAACACAAAGGCACGACCAGCCCGTCACTTCCGAGGAAGGGGAATGCTCCGCTTTAGAAACACTTTGGGTCGACGCTTCTTGACCTCCGAGCTCGAATCTAGGCCGACGAACCGAGACGCCTCCTCACCACTAACTCTGACGGTTGCTCCTACCGAAGCACCACTTGAAGACACCGCCACGCCGCTCTGGGCATCGGCGGCTGACCTGCCTACGAGGGGAGTCCGGCTCGCCGCTTGGTAGAACGTGATCCCTCGCTCGATCTCTTCGCGAGTGCACGAGGTGCTCCGGACGTTGGCCCTCACCGGCTGAGGCTTGAGCCGAGCAACTTCTTCCTCTAACTCGACGATGCGATCCTTCAAAGTGTCATCCTTTACTATCACCTTAAACCGAGGGAGTTTCGCCGAACCAGGGTATTCGGCGCTGTCGGAGATAACGCGATGCAAGTGGGTCACTTCGATGCTCTTGTCGACAGTCACCCTCTGCAACTCTTCCACCTTCTTCGCCAAGCCGTCCCGTTCGACTGAGATTCGAGCCAGTTCCTCTTCCCTAGCAGATAGCTCGGCCTCGACTATCCGTAGGTGGTGCAGTTCAACTAAAGCATCGCTATGCCTTATCTCCAAGTTATGAAGTATTCTCCTCGTCAGGTGAACCTCACCCTCGAGACGATCCTCCCGAGATCGCTTGAACAGCTCGGCTCGGCGCTGTTCAGCCGAGGTGTTACAAGTCGGCTCGGCAATCTGAAATAAGAAAGAGATAGCATTGGATACTTTTCATTCATTACCGAGCCAAACACTTAGACAAATTCCGGAGTCAAAATACTTTTCATTCATTTAAACGCGGTGGCCAGTCCGCAAAAGGCATTACAACGATCAAAAAAAAAAACTACAAAAACTTAGCAAGGGGATCAAGGGTCCACCTTCGTCGCCGCGTCAGCCACGGGTGCATCGGCGGAGGGTCCCTTAACCGGGCCGTCCCCCACAGTCTCTCCATCCCGTCCTCCCTCGCCTTCGCCTTCGGCCTCGTCATCTTCGCCTTCCTCCTCTTCATCGTCCGAGGTCGGCGTTGGAAACAGTTGATAGCCGACCCGCTCGAAGCCGGGGACGCGTTCCTGAACGTGGTCGAGGGCCATCTGATAGGACTTCTCCATATTTTCGGCCATGTGCTTCTTCGCCTCTTCCTCGACCTCCTTCTCCACCTCGGCCCGGATCTTCGTCGCCAGGGCCTCCTTATCCGCTCTCTCTTCGGCCAAGGACTTCAGTGCCGCAGCTAAGTCCTCGGCGGCCTTGGCGGCCTTGGCAGACTCCGCGTCGAACCGCTCCTTGGCCTTCTCCAAGTCCGACCAAAGATCCGCGACTCGGACTTCCAAGGCTTCAGCCCTCCTCTGCTCGGCCTCAAGTTCTTTGACCGCCCTGACCTTCGCCAACCTGTCCTTGTCGCTGGCGGACCTCAGCTCCTTCTCCTGCTCGGCAAATGTCTCGAGGAGGTGGCCGAAGTGGCAAGTAGCCTACAGAGACAACAGTCAGTAATACACATGCCGAGTTGCAGACGTAAAGAAATTTGCATTACACTTACCGAAACGAGTGACCGGGCGACTTCATAGGTGTCGTCACCAACCGTCCCCGCCCTCAGCGCGGCCCTGTCCTTCGGGGTCGCCAAGTGTTTGACGACCTGCACTGACATCTGCGAATTGCCGAGGAACCCGTCATGGTTCTTAACTCGCCAATTCGGCACGAACAGCTGCTTGTGCTGCTCTGTCAGAATCTCTTCGGCGGCCTGGGTCAGCGGTGGTGCCTCGATTGACAGCGCCGCGTTCACGTCGAAGATCCCCTCGATCACGCCAGGGACCGAAGAAGACGCGGGCTCCTCGGCGACGATGACTTCCGAGGGCACCTCCACAGCCGGGGGAGGCGGAGAGATGGTCGAAGCAACGGCAGGTGCCGGGGTGGACGAAACAGTCGCGGCTGCTCTCTTCCTCTTCTTCCCCCCCGGCCAACTTAGACCTGTCAGCCATCATGGAGTTGAAGTCAATCTTCATCGCTTCTGCAACGAGTCAAAAAAAAAGACGAGTCAGCAGCCCGAACCAAAAACTTAGATAAAAAATGAAAAAACGAGATGTCAGGAGCATACTCGGGTCGATGGGGCTTAGGCCGTACCCGAACAACACCTCCTCCGTCAAATCCCTCCAACTCAGTATCGGAAGGGCTGTTATCCTCCTCGCCATCTCTTCCTCAGCGTCAGACAAAACAGGGTCGGCGCGCGCGAAGTTCGGCACCTCCACTTTCCAACGGGTCGGAATGGGCCTAATCGCCTCGCCCCTCACTATGAAATACTTTTCCTTCCAACCCTTTATCGAGTCTGGGTTTTCTACAATCTTGACACCCTTCCTCGGCCCCAAGTAGTAGCGATACTCCGTCTTGTGCTGCCGGTTTACTCGATACAACCCCCGGAAGACAGTGAGATCCGGCTGCACTTCGGCTCGGTAGCACTGAAGCATAAAGGCGTTCACATGACGCCATGTGTTCGGCATGAACTGGGTCGGCGCGAGGCAATACCAGCCGAGGATCTCGAGGATGAATGGGTGCAGAGGGAAACGCAACCCGGCATGAAAGGAGTCAACGTCGAACATGCACATGTCCGAAGACGGCAACTTAGAATTCGCTCGTATCCCAGGACCTGGAAGAATCAGTTTGTACTCCGGAGGGATAGCAAAAGCCCTTCTAACCCGGAGCAGGTCCTCCTCAGATACCAACGTGATGAGCTCATCTGCTTCAGTGGGAAGGGTCGGGTTAGGTTCTTCGACGATCTTAGACTTTCCATAGATCGCCCTCTCCAGCAAGTCGCCCTGGTACTGCCTGACCCCCGAATGACCGGATAGGACGGAAGGATACCGTCCTATCTCGGGTGCTTGCTTCGGATTCTCCACAATCACCTCCACAATGGGGGATTGGGTCTCCACCCTCCTCTTCTTCTTCCCCTTCTTCGCCTCGGCTATAGACGGCTCGGCAGCCTTCTTACCCTTCCTCCGAATCTCCGACCTCCTCCTCTCCTCGGCACTATCATCGCCCGAAGACGAGGCCCCACTCGACGAGTCCACTCGAGACATCTCTAGAAAAATTATTTAGACTAAGGGAACTGACCTTTTGAAGTGACGTTTACGGTCGGAATACTCTCGCCGGAAATCGCCTGGCCCACGCGACAGCTAACGGCAGCGCCTTGGACGGAAAATTGCCACCGACAGAGGACTCAGAGATCGGAAGTAAAAAACTTGAGTAAAAAGTGGGAAATGAGCTTTGAGAGTAAGGGTGAGAGCTTTTAACCCCTCGCAAGTTGGGCCTCCTTGGGAAACGCAAAAAGCCCACTAGGGAGCCAAAGCGACAGGCGGAAAAGATACGAAGCCTACTCAAAGCAAGAGACTCCTAAAAATACCAAGTCAACATCTCGGCCACCTACAAGAAAGCCATAGGACGCCCCGGCTACATAACTCAGTACCTCGGCCAGACAGCTCTAACGCGCCGAGCCGAGATCCTGGGTTACCGACCCTCGTATATGGCAAAAAATCGCTCCGAGGCGAAGTCACCGCCGGATCTCTTCAAAATTCGCGACAGAATCTGATGGACGGTTTAGATCGTGCCACGCCCACAAAACGACAAGATAGCGTTTTCTCGTGATCTGAATCCCATCCTCGAGATGCGCGCCAAGATGGACCGCCCAGATCCAGCCACGCGTCCCTCCTTGCTGCCTGCCGTCGGTTCGCCCAGCCGAGCTACCGGACAGCTCAGCCGAGCCACCGAGCCACTAAGCGCCGAAGAGGTGACCCCTCAGAAAGTACCTTCTCCAAAACACACAACTTTGCTCCTCGGACAGACAGCCCTGACGCGCCGAGCCGAGATACCGGGTTACCGACCCTCGTATATGGCAAAAAATCGCTCCGAGGCGAAGTCACCGTCAGATCTCTTCAAAATTCGCGACAGAATCTGATGGACGGTTCAGATCGTGCCACGCCCACAAAACGACAAGATAGCGTTTTCTCGTGATCTGAACCCCATCCTCGAGATGCGCGCCAAGGTGGACCGCCCAGATCCAGCCACGCGTCCCTCCTTGCTGCCTGCCGTCGGTTCCCCCAGCCGAGCTACCGGACAGCTCAGCCGAGCCACCGAGCCACTAAGCGCCGAAGAGGTGACCCCTCAGAAAGTACCTTCTCCAAAACACACAACTTTGCTCCTCGGACAGACAGCCCTGACGCGCCGAGCCGAGCCGAGATACCGGGTTACCGACCCTCGTATATGGCAAAAAATCGCTCCGAGGCAAAGTCACCGTCGGATCTCTTCAAAATTCGCGACAGAATTTGATGAGTGGTTCAGATCGCGCCACGCCCACAAAACGACAAGATAACATTTTCTCGTGATCTGAACCCCCTCCTCGTGATGCGCGCCATAATGAACGGCCCAGATCCGGCCACGCATACCCTCCGAGACGCCCGCCACCGGCTCGCCCAGCCGAGCTACCGAACAGCTCGGCCGAGCAGCCGAGCCACTGGGCGCAGGGGAGGAACTCACGAGCGATACTTAGCTCAAAAATGCTAAACTCAGCACCTCGGCCAGACAGCCATGACGCGCCGAGCCAAGATACCGGGTTACCGACCCTCGTATATGGCGAAAAAACTCGCCGACCCATATCAGCCATTGGATCTTGTAAAAAAGCGCGCTCGTCATGATGGACGGCCCAGATGCTGCCACGTCCACTAAACGACAAGATAGCGTTTTATGGAGATCCGCGCTGAGATGGACGGCACAGATGACGCCACGTCCCTCGGATCGTCCGAGCCGAAGCGCCGACCCATCTAGCCGAGTTGACGAGCCGCCGAGCCGAGGTACCGGAGTACCGACCCTCGTATATGGCAAAAAAACTCGCCGACCCATATCAACCGTTGGATCTTGTAAAAAAGCGCACTCGTCATGATGGACGGCACAGATGACGCCACGTCCCTCGGATCGTCCGAGCCGAAGCGCCGACCCATCTAGCCGAGGTGTCGAGCCGCCGAGCCGAGGTACCGGAGTACCGACCTTCGTATATGGCGAAAAAACTCGCCGACCCATATCAGCCGTTGGATCTTGTAAAAAAGCGCGCTCGTCATGATGGACGGCCCAGATGCTGCCACGTCCACTAAACGACAAGATAGCGTTTTATGGAGATCCGCGCTGAGATGGACGGCACAGATGAAGCCACGTCCCTCGGATCGTCCGAGCCGAAGCGCCGACCCACCTAGCCGAGGAGTCGAGCCGCCGAGCCGAGGTACCGGAGTACCGACCCTCGTATACGGCAAAAAAGCGCGCCGAGGAACAGCGACCGTCTGATCGTTCAGAAATTCGCGCCTCACTCCGATCGACGGTCCAGATTCGTCCACGTCATAAATAGGTATTTAAAAATCAATTTTTATTTATTTAAATCGTTTTATTTATTTAAAAATTGCGAAAAATCGCTGAAAAATCGGGAAAATTAGCCAAAAATTCTAGAAAATAATTAAAAGTTCGTGGGGAGATTTTTGAGCCCCAGGACGAACAATTATTGCCTGGAACATGCAGTTAAGCCCCCCGAACGATTGGCTGATACATCGCAAAATTAAATAAATAGCCTGAAAAAAATAAATAAAGACCCAACGCAGCTTTAGAACATTACATGGCTTCGCAGAAGCAAAAGTTACCTAACTACCCGCTCAAAGATTCGATAAATCCCCCACTCAGGCTTCGATACAACCCCACTAGCCACTTAAACAGTTAAACTACTCCTCAAAGACTGACCCTCCTCAGTCTTTAGGAGTGGGGGGCTCGTGATGTGGCTAAAAATAGGGGTTTAATCGAGACCGTCCAAACCGGATACGAATTTTGAAGCCCAAGGGTAAAGCGGTGATCTCACCCACAAGCAGGTCTGAAACGGGCACTGGGTCTCCTCCTCACAGACCCAATGACCCGCGAACGGATCCACTTCAACCAGAAACGGGTTTTAACCCGCTGCACACCTCACCCAACAAGATAAAATCAGGATCCCTGACCAATCTTGATCAACGGTCCTGATGAACGTCAATCTTTTCACTGGGATTTGGGGATTAAATTCCTTATCTGATTACATGAATATACCTTATCAGATTACATTCCTAATCTGTCTACAAGGAGATTATTCTATATCAGACCACAGGGATTACATTTCTAAACGGTTCTCTAAGACGCCTATAAATACCCCCCATCCATCTCCATTAAGAGGTAATCAATCTTTCACCAGTCTTTGCGCTCTTTCATAGTCTTTCAGATTACTGACTTGAGCGTCGGAGGGTGCGTCGCCGGGAACAACCCTGGTGTCTCGCACTTTTTGCAGGTGCACGGCAGGGACGACGATTGGCGTCCGACGGAACAGGTACGCAGGTTTTCTATTCAGTTTCCCCAAGAATCCACAAGTTCTATCTGTTTGCCCCCACACCGAATTTAGCGGCAACAGAGGGTAAGGTCTTAAACAATAGAAGGTAATAAAAGATACATTTCTCTTAATAGTCCAAAAAGTTTGGCTCTACACCAATGTATTATTCTGCAGATGTATCCATACGCTTAACTCTCTATCCTTACTAATTAGTATTTCTTCCTTCTTCTTTTGATGCAATAATTAGTACCTTTCCTTAGAAAGGTTTCTTGTGATTTGTTGCATTGACCATCTCTAATATTATCGAGTTTGTGCCTCCACAGTGGCTGGCCGCTACTATACTATTAGATAAATGACCACATATCCTATGAGTGATTTTTTCCAGCCCAACAACACATTGAGGATTGGTTATAGTTAATCCATCGTGCATAGAATTCCCTATGCATGCTTGGAAATGTTCGAAAGAAAAAACACATTGCAGTGCACATGCAAATAAATCTCGTATTGTTCAACTTGTTTCTCACTCTCATTGTGGTGCTAGAGAACAAAATTATTTCTAACAACGGACTTAATATTCTGTTCCGATTACCAAATCATTTACGAAACCTTCATTACTGCACATATACTTTATACTTAATCAAATACTGGTGAAGAAAATGTGATAATAGAACAAATTATAGACACACATGCCTGCCTCACAAGAAATTTTGATGTAAGGTATACAGCTTAGATAATGTTATTTCCACTAGCATATATTTCAAATGATTTTGAAATATTTAATTTAAGGCAATAACAACAGCGCTGCTAACCATCTCCGTGGCCAAAAGTGCAAATTCATGTCAAGTTGGTAGACTTTAGATTATTTTTTTAAAAAGTAATGTCAACAAGAAAGGATCTCAATGAACTAAAGTCAAATCAGATTAAGTAAATATCGGTGTAAGGCCAACTCACCCTAATTCTTGAAGTCCTTTTGCAAGCAAAGATAGATCTTGCTTATTGGACAATGAAATGAGCGCACGCTTGGAACCTATGGAATAAAGAATATAAGAACCAAAAGTGACTTTACCTTTAAATAAAGAAATAGACAGAGTGAAAGTGTGTTGCATTGCCTTAGAACATCAAGAAGAAAACAAATAAGTTGAAGTATTAACATAAGCATACTTGTAAATCATTTGAGTGTATATCAGTGAAATCAGAGCCATAAGATTTTTTTCATGACCCCAACTAGAGACATAGCAATATGTGCCAATAAAATCTCATGCATAAACCAAACAACAACATCAAGATGATAGATTCCATATTCTCTACAACTATGAAAATAAGAGAGTGCAAAGCAATAATAGAAATATCTTTCACTTCATATAGTGTCTAATCAAAGCTAATATCGGAAGTATGCATCACTACCTATTTCAATGTAGTAAAAGTTTTCCTTGTGTCACACTGTTGTGGTGCAGAATTTACGTTGTGACTATTATCACTGTCTCGTGATGAAACATTGGCCTTATTCTGAAGGTTAATTAAATAGAAGGAAAAGATTAGTACTTGGCACAATATGGTGAAATATAAAAAAAGTACACAAAGTTTTGGGTCAGTTTAAAAAAAGTACACTAAGGTTTTTTTGTTTAAAAAAAAGGACACAATGTTTAAAAAAACCCCACTGGGTTAGTTAGGGTTAGTTCGAAGGGGGGGGGGGTTATTTTAAACATCTGATTAGTTAAGTGATGTTTTTTAAACACAAATAAAAGATGAATGTGGTTTTTTTAAAAACAAATGAAAGATGAAAGTGATTTTTTTTAACCCAACCCTAACCCTAACCCTAACCCTAACTAACCCAGTGGAGTTTTTTTAAACAAAAAAAAACTTAAGTGTACTTTTTTTAAACTGGCCCAAAACTTTGTATACTTTTTTTATATTTAGCCGCACAATATAGTAAAACTTATTTTCTACGTAGCACATAACCAAACCAATAGCACTCAATCCCTCGCCACCAAACTAAACTTTTAAATAAATTCCAACTATTTCCTTCACATTAAAATATTACAAAGCCAAAACTATTATGCACCATCAGATTCAACCAAACCAACCAAACCAACCAAACACAAAAAAAAATCACAACTCTATCCTGAAAAATAAAAACAAACTGTTAAAATATAGATAATAACCCTCAACCATTACCTCAACTTCGGAGTTTTGGTCTACTGATAGGGTCTTCAAAATTGTACTAGACTAACCCAGTTTCGAATCCCACAGACTGCGCTTAAAATGTGTATTAAAAAAGCATAAAAAATATTGTTACAAACAGTCCAAGTCTTGGCTCACAAAGATGGCCCTTAACCTATGGGGCGTGTAAAAATATCTATAATCTCTATACTATAATGTGAGTTGGGGTTGTCTACAAATATCTCTAATCTCTAATACCATAATGTGAGTTGGGGTTGTCATTTGTAGACAACCTATAATTTGTAGACATTCAACCAGCTAATCTCAACCATCCATTTTTAAGTGGGAGTTTTATTAACCATTCATTTACTCAACTGTTGTTGATTACCATAATACCCTCAAAGTTCAAATTTATTTATGACATAATTATTTACAAAAGTCTCACTCATATAAATAAAAGTTTGTACTGGGGGTAATTTGTAAAGAGTATGTGATGAGTAAAGAAAGGTTTCAGGTTCAAAACCATATTACGTCTTATTATTTACTATATATATATATAATTAATTAGAACATGCATCACACGTGCATATTACTAGTAAATACTAAACCCTCAATTACCACATCTTTATCTTTGGAGTTTTTGACATCATAACATCAACGAAAGAAATTATTACTATCCACAACCAGTCTCAAATTTCAATCAAACACACAAAATCACTCATAAAAATCACAACTTTATCCCAAAAAAAGGAACGCAGAACAAAGTAGTACAACCTGAGAGATCAGGTTTCTCCATCTGCGCTTCCTTCTGCGCCACTGCCCGAATCGAAAGCCTCGCAGATGGGATAGATGAGTTGAAGGAAAGTCTAGTGTTCTGAACACAGACAACACAATTACACATGGTAAGTTCCAGAAACATCAACAACAAAAGGAGCTTACCGGAAGTGGTAAGAAGAAGAAGAATGTAGGGGGTTACCGGAAGTGGAGAGTGGCGGTACCGGTGGGAAGAATGGCGGAGAAAGGTAGCAGCTTTGGCAGTGGTGATGGTGGTGGTGGCTATGGAGTCTGAGAGCAAAAGGGACATTTTTTTTTCCTTTTGCTTTTAACCTGCTTTATGTGGGAATTTTATAGGTGAAGAGTAAATGGGCCGGGTTAGTGGGCCATATTTTGTACAAGTTAACTGGGCCTAACTGAGCCTAACTATCAAAATAATTATATATGTATATGGATATTACATCATGTAACACAACATTGAACTTTGATATGGATAATAGAGCATCCACAGTTGTGATCGCTAAAAAACAGCAAAATGTATATTATACATATATCAAAGTTTCATTTGCTGCTGTGATGAAATGCTATATTATAACAATCTGACGCAACTTGAAGCTCTGTTGGAGGCAAATAAAAATAAAAATAAAAAATTCCCAAGGGACGGATCTTGAAGATCCGACCCAACCCCCACCTTTCACGGATGATTTGAAGATCCGTCCAAGGAATTTTTTTAATTCGGCAATTTTTTTAAACGAAAAAAATATCTGATTTCATCGGTCGATATAATAAAAAAAATTATTTTATTTTTGGGACGGATCCTCTATAATATGCATATTCTCAAATCATCTCTCAAATATAGCACACTATTGTAGCGATTTTGTCAAAATAAAAATAATAGCAAACGAGTGCATATGCTCAATTACTATATTATGGATAATATGGAAATTTAGCAAACGACTGTGGATGCTCTTATGGTAGTACTCACATCCGCACATCCGCTCGGTATATGATATAATTCAATTTCTTAGGAATTGATGAACGTCAATGTCATATTTATGTCGACTTTGCCATACCTTGGAAATATTTGATGTAACCCCCATTTTCGTTTATACAGAAATCGTCTGTATTCTTGTATTTTATTGTCTATAAAGTATTTTGTTTCCGATTGTACAGATTTTATTCCTTCTTGTTCTGTATTCTTGTATTTCAATTTTCTTATAAATTCTTCCTCTCATTCGAATTCATTTTTCTTGTACATCTCCTACTGAAATCCATCTTAATACTTATTTAAAACCCAAATTCATATTCAAGACTATAATCTTATTTTCTGTTCTTTTATTTATTTATTTTGAAGCCTAAACCAAGTCTTGTTTCTCTCATCATATAAATATTACTTTGAATTATTGAAGCCCAAATTTTAATGCAGACAATCATATTATTTTATTGATTATTTTTAAATTTCATGTGAAGCACAATTCTTCAGCCCAATATTATTATTATTATTATTATTATATTTAAATCTTGAGCCCAACTATTGAAGCCCAATCTTTAACCATCTTATTGTTGGATCTCTTTTGGATACCCAAGCAAACTCATTAACCCAAACCCAATTTTCCTACTGTCTGCCTATTGACCATACCAGATCAAACCCCCTCTCTCACGTTCCCCCACTGATCTCTCTCGCGTTCCTCCACTGATCTTAACTACCCCATTAATCCCCTGATTTCTCTCACTTTCCCTCTTCTTTATCTCAACAGCAAAACCCCAACCCTTCACCTTACAACCCCACATTATTATATTATTATATTATAACCCCCCCCCCCAAACTGTTTCTCTCTCTCCCCGCCTCCCTCTCTCCCTTTTCTCTCCCTTCTTCCTCTGTTCCAAAACAGAACAGAGTACTGCCGCTCGCCAACTCCCCATCACCCTCGACCTCGACCCCCGCTGCTCCTCCTCCTCCATTCCCTCGAGCGCTTCCGACTGTCAAGCGCTCCACTTTCAGCCGCCCCTTGTCGCTACTTTCATCTTCTTCCCCATCACCACTCTTTCTCGACCTCATCACCGCAACCTCGATCGTCCTTGCCGACACCCGAGCTCCTTTACTGCCGTCCCCGCTGCTCCTCGTTACTGCTCCTCCATCGACAGACCTCCGACCTTCCATCGTCTTCTTCCTATCCTTCAACCGCTTGACTGCTCCTCCTCCGCAACCTGCCTCACCATCATCACCTCCGGTCACCTTCACCTCGCGACCACAGCTCATCACTGCTGCACTATCGACACCCCACCCTGCCTTCATCCTCGCCCAAACCACTGATAGTTCACCTCCTCTGTTTCTCCCTAAAACCCCCCACCAGCCACCTGTGACCGTTGTGCACCACCAGCACTCGCCTTCAGCCGATGCCTCCTCGCTCCACCATTGCTGCTCTGTGTCGCCGTGATGTCATTGATGTGTCCATTGCTATTGTTGCTGTGTCTCGTTGTTATTGAGCCGCCTCTTTCTGTCATTGTTGTGTCCATTGCTGTTGTTGCTGTTCTCGTTGCATGTCGTTGCCGTGTTTGTACGTGTTGCTGTTTATGTCTTTTGCACGTGTTGCTGCCGGGACTTTTGTCCCGTTACTTTTTTACAATCGAAGTCGTCATCTCTAAGGCAAGTACCTTGTACATCTTTATCGTTCCGTACAAGCATTTCATTTGAATCCCCACATTTAGTAATTTGATCAATGTGTTGAAATCTATCATTCTTGTAGCATCCATGTTTCGTGATATTTCATATCAAGTTAGTCGAATCAACTCTTTTGTCTCCATGATTCAATGCCATCAAAAGATCACAGTTTCAATTGTCTCCACATTCATTGCACAACACGAATTTGAAATGTTGCAAGTAAGAATCGTTTTATATTGAACCGGCAAGTTGCTGCCCTGCGGTCTGCTAGAACTTGTAGCCATGTTTTGACCTAGATGTAGCTTAAATCGATTAGAACTTTGTAAATGAATGTCATAGCTCTGTGAATCTAGTTTCCATAACATTCGACAGATTTGGATATGAAATTATAGACAATGAGTTATGATGCTTTTCGTACTTTTAGGTCTGCACATTCCAGATTGTCACTTATAGTACATCATCATGTTTTACAATTTTAAATGCCATGTTAATAAGTGAATTAAGACTTGATACTTATCAACACACTATTAGACTAGACTTGATTAGGAGCCATAATATGATTTTTATGAGATTTTTGAATAGGTTTTTCAGACCATTTTATGGATGTGAACTTTACTCCAGAATACTGTACGTACACTAAACTAGTAGAGAACCCTAGTTTCGACCCAATATAAGTTAAAACCAACTAGGGACATATAAATAGAAGTTTTATCCCTCTGTGAGGATTTCGTAACACTTGACAGATTTGGAATCTGACTTACGGATTACAAGTTATTCTAATTCACCACTGCACTATTCACTGCTTAATTACACATCGACATGTTCTAATAATTCAATAAGTATATATATTTAAGAATTTAAACCTGGAAGTAATAGAAGTTTTTGTTGAATGGTCCCAGGAGTTGAACATAATTTTGTGGGAGAATTTAATAAAGTTTCTAGTTGAATTTTACGTAGTGTACTCTCGTGCTGTGTTGCTGCATGCGCAGTAAACCCAATAAGAACTGTCTGGTTGACCTATCTATTTAATTCATAATGTATCATGTAAATATGTGCTGGAACCGGCAATGAGTCTCGTTTCTAGAATCCTTGATGGAACCAGATTTGTTTTTCTGTGACAGCGAAAAAGTTAATCTTTGTACAGTGGCGTTTGACTGCCCAGACTTGTGACTTGTGTATGTTTATACATAAATATGATGTTCTTTGCATTTATGACTTGAAATACATTACATGCAGTGCATAGCCTTTGATGTCTCTCTGATCATGTTCCAACACTATTTCCATTGTTGCATCATGTTCAATTATTATAAAAGAATCACAAGCAGGGTATTGAGGGAAAGACCTAGTAGTGGACGATATAGGAGATTGTACTCGACAGGGGGCCCGTGTTTCCCGTGATGATGATACATGATTACAACTTATATGGAATTAAGTGTCACGTCATGGGTGACAGAGGCCACCTCTAGACTCCATTACATGAATACATGATTACACGTCGTATTGAACTAAGTGCCACGTCATGGGTGATGGGGGTCAACTCTAGCCTCTACGAGAGCCACTTACATGAGTACATGATTCCCGAGTACCTGACCCTATATGATTCTCCACTAGAATCTAAATGTTAACATGCTTGTATGCACCTGACCTGTGGTATGGGGTGCAGGATTGCGTGCATTAGTTAGGACTGATTAAACGAATAGACTTAAGATTAACATTGAGCACTTGCATATTCATGTTTACATGTTACATGTCCCGTTTACAAGTATATGTTTCTTGTTTATTAGATTCATGATTCCTATTTACATGTTACATGCTCAGTACTAGTTCATGATTCCTGATTATAAGCTAAATTTGCATGATCCTCATTTACATGTTGTATCTTCCTGTTGCATGACTCGTTTCCTATATAATTGATTCTCTTGTTATTAGGACTGTTCATACTTTGGTTAAAATCGATTACTGAATCGAACCGAACCGAAATTTACTAATTTGGTTCGATTTTTCGGTTTTCGGTTTTCGGTTCGATTTTGATCCAAACCGAAGTTTTTTTAGAGAGTTCAGTTCGGTTTTTGGTTGGCTTCTAAATAAACCGAACCGAACAAAAACTGAACTTTTTTTGGACCAAAATAAATTATACCCCTAGGATCCATCTCAAACTAAGCTGCTGTGCAGGTGCACTTCCAGCTAACAGTAGCATACCTGACTATGTGTGTGAAATCAAAATGAAATCAAAATACTACCAAGGCTATGTGTGCGAAATGTGAATCCTGATTCAGGGTGAATTATTTTAAGTGAAAAGAATAGATTATTACCATGTGAGCCACGCTGATGTGTAGCCTAATAAGACGGTGGTTCAATCTTCAACTTCTCAAATGGAGGACCAGCACCATTTTCATTCTGAGATAGTCTGAGGGATGAGAGCGAAAAGCATGAATATTTCTGACTCATTTGCCACTCTTTTGAGTCATAGTAGAAAATTAGTATGTACTAAAAATTTTGGTTAGTTCGGTTATTAACCGAACCGAACCGATAAAATTTGGTTCGGTTCAAACCAAATTTTATCAGTTTCGGTTCGGATTTCGGTTTCAAATATACCAAACCGAAAATTTCGGTTCGGTTCGGTTTAGCACCGATGAACAGCCTTACTTGTTATATTCCTACCCTCGTTTATTTGCTAGTACTACTTGCAGCCCGTTACTTGCTCTAACGGGGGTTCTCCTTCCCAAACTCGAATTGATGAATTTACAGGAGTGGGAGAAGAATTGCCAGAAGGAAATCAGTGATCACGTGTTTTGAAGAATGAAGATGGATTCCACCCTGCTTTTACTTGCTTTATGTTTTTATTCTCAGTTATATTTGTTTACTACAAACTTTGTATTCCGGGCATGTTGTCCCGCAGTTTATTTATTTCTGGATGTTGGTTATTTATGGACTATTGCATGATCTATTTATGTTATCCATGTTTATGTGATTATAAGTTGCCCGCGTGGATGTATTATTTTTCATATTGTTGAGTTGATTATAACAACTTATGAATGATGTGTATACATCATTCGCTGGGCCTCAGTTACGAGCCCGTATTTTTCATATAATGGGAAGCGGAGCGTGACATTTGCAATTATAGAACAATTGTCAAAGTATTTGCGTTTGTGGACTCAACAACTAAACTCGCTATTCCCAACAGCGAGTTTAGTTGTTTTATGCTCGCTGTTGGGACACAGCGAGTTTAGTTGTTTCATACTCACTGTTGGTACACGGCGAGTTTAGTGCTAATTTTTTGAGAAACTCACCGTTCCTAGTGGCGAGTTTAGTTCAAAATTTTCCAATGAAGACTCGCTATTCCCAACGACAATGACATTTATACTAGACTCGTTGTTGAAAACAATGAGTTTAGTTCAAAATTTTTAATGAAGACTCGTTGTTTCCAACGACGAGGACATTTACACTAGACTCGCTGTTGAGAACGACGAGATAAGTTCAAAAAAAAATTATATGGAGTTTTTTTCGAAATTTTCACTAAGTCCAACAGAATGTTGCACTTTCTGTGAAATTTTCTACATCATCCCTGTTCCCAACAATGAGTCTAGTATAAATGTCCTTGCCATTGGGAACGGCGAGTATTCTTTTGAAATTTTGAACTAAACTCGCCGTGAATAGCGAGTCTAGTATAAATTTCCTCGCCGTTGGGAACGGCGAGTCTTCTTTGAAAATTTAAACTCGTCGTTAGGAACGAAGAGTTTCTCAAAAAATTAGCACTAAGCTTGCTGTGTCCCAACGATGAACAAGGAACAACTAAACTCGTCGTTGGGAACGACGAGTTTAGTTGTTGAGTTCACGAGATGAAAGTGTTATAAAAAAAAACCCATTCTTTGTTGGTTTCTTTCAAAATATTTATTTATTGATCCCTTGGTTGTTGAGTATATCATTTTGGATTGCATAATCATATTTATGCATCACCTATCAAACTCACAATTCGAAAATGATAGTTATTAGCTTCTCATTCCAAAAAAATCAAGGATGTAATTATATTTATATTATATCTTAAGCTAATAGGACTATCCCCTCCATCTTTTCTCTATTTTGAAATAGAGAAAGGAGAGCAAAAATAGGAGTTCAAACTTATCTTACCACATGCAGACCACACATTCAACTTAATAAAACAAAATTAAAAAATATACAAAACACAAAAAACTCTTCCCTTATCCCAAATCCCCCCAACCCATCCTTACCCAAAACCCACCTGTCACCGTTCGCCGTTGGCAAATCTGCCCCAATCCAAATTGTCGCCGTTCACCGTCCACCAGTCCACCCAAATACAAGTCGTCCCCGTTCGCCTATCCTTGCCGTCGTCCCTAGCCCAAAACTCAATCGTAATCGTTCACCGTTCGCCAGTCCGTCCAAATTCAAGCAGCAGCCGTACGCCATACCCCAAATCCTCATCGAGATTAAGGTATTTAGGAAGTTGTAAGATCCTCTCTTATTTTGGATTATATATTTATTATTTTTTAGAATATTGAGAATATGAGATTAATGTATTGATCGTAACATCCTTTCTTATTTTAGATTGTATATATAGTTTAATTATTTGCTAAAGAGATAAAAATATTTGATGAATCTAAGAGTAATGTCTAAAGGTCCTTTGATTTATTATGTACGGCTTCGTCTTTCCATGTTAAATTCTTCAATCTTATCTATATTTACCATATGCGCTCATTATGTTTGATCAAATGCATGAATGAACTGAAATAAGTTAGTTGTAGGAGCCGGTTGTGTGGTGGGGGCATATGGAACTCTAGTGGATGGGTTTTAATTTTAAATTTGATTAGGGATTTATTCACCAATCTTCAAAATATAGGGTTCGGTAAGATTCTTATAGATGTGGGAAGGATCAAATTTGGGTTCAGGATTATCTTGATTACAATTATTTTCTCATTTGTGGTGTACACGAGGTGTTTGTGAAAATGCTCAAAAGACCTTTATAATTATTTGGCATTATTTTGATTCAATTTAGTTATTCAAATTACCTTCTTTCAGGTGTTGTCTTACCGACGAATATTAGATGGCTGACAAATGTGGATATAGAAGATAAAAGTCTACTACTTAGCAATTACATTTTTCGTGTTTGATGGTTTCCTCTGTAGTGGTTTCTCAATGCTGATGAACTTTGTGCTATACTATATCTTTTTGATCCATGCTCCAGTTTTATGGCAAGCATCTGTTGCCATTATGTAGGCGTGCAGAAAGGGGCTGCTTCATCATACGCACTGTATTAAAATGATTGATGTAAGTCTCTTAAGCACAAAACAATACATATATTTATACTTTTTTCTGACTAGCATTAGCACCTTACCAAGTTTATTGAGGGTATTTCCGAAAAGAAAACCTATATCTTGATTAAAGTTGCTTTACTGTTTTACTTCAATTTTTATTAAAGTTGTTTTCTTTTGCTGCAATCTCAGTAAATTTTCTACTCAACATTGATCTATGGTATAATTACTGTATTGGAATCTTACTTGATAAACAATGAAGATATATATAATCGTCTGATCAAATATTGTTAAAATTAATTATTTTTTAAAATTATGCATACGGTTATATATATTATACTATTAGGAGAGAGAGTCATTCCTCCATCAAATTAGAGCAATTAAGGAGAGAAAAATTAGAAAACTAGCACGTGCTAACACATGAGAAAAAAAGAAGAAGAAACGAACATGTACTAACACGTGCAGTCAATTTACAAAATAAAATAAAATAAAATAATAATAAAAACAACCACTCGACTTCTGATGTTGATTATGTTTTATTTCGAATGGAATGATTTAAGATGGAGGGCTTGATTTGAGAGGGAAGACAATTGAGAAGCATACTGTGGAAAATGAGATAGCAAAGTACATCAAGGAGGAGTCCAAGAAGAGCCATATCCCCACCTATTACTGCATTGTAAGCTTGACTTCGGTAATTATTCGATTTTTTTTCTTCTTTCCTTTAGAAATATAGAATGATGTTGGTTGATATGAAAATGTGATTTTTTTTTTTAATTTGTAGATTTGTCACCTTTTAATTATATTGTGATCGAAATAGTTAAGGGGCATCTCTAAATTTAGGGATCTACGGTATAACCATGTCTTAGTGTTGTGTCGGTGTTGAATAGGGTCACCTTTGTCCTTTAATGACTTTTATGTTTTTGTTTAAGAAATAAAGTTAATGTGCATGTACATGTTAATAAAAGAATACGAACTAATGAAATATCCCTTAGTGGTTTCAAAGAATTTGACCGAAATAGATAAAAATATTATTATTTAGGTTTTCTAAACAAGAGTAGCACATATATTAAATAAGATAAACTGGAAAAAAAAGGACACAGAGATATCATCATTGTATTGTTTAAGTTCTATAGAGTCTGTTAAAAGTATTTTAGTCTATGCAGTTTGCACAGGGTCTGCTTATCATTTTGATAAAAGTTGTTAAATATTAGGCAAAATTTGAAGGAAAAAAAAAAAACTTGAACTGCCTCCTTTATGTAGAAAACCTCACTGAACTTTTTTTTCCCGCAAAAAAACACACTCAAGTATGGTTGCAAAAAAACTCCCTGGAGTATATTTTTAAAAAAATCCATATCTAACTTTTTTGCTTGTATTAGATAACACCATCATCTTTGTAAGTTGATTCAGAAAACATCATGCATCTTTCTCATTATTGTCAAAAAACTTCACTCAACTTTAGCAGAAAATATTCCTTCAAAAAAAAAAACTTTAGCACAAAGCTCTCATGCCGTTGGTGAGTTTTTTTGCAACTATACTTGAATGTGGTTTTCTGCACACACAAAAAATTCAGTGAGATTTTCTGCATGAAGGAAATAGTTCAAGGTTTTTTTTTTCTTCTTCAAATTTAGCCTAAATATTAACTTTTTTATTAAAAAAATTTGGTTTTAGAAAATCATAATTTAGGAGAAAATTCAGAATTTTATGATTTTATTATTTCAAATATTATAGGTGTATCAGGTTATTGAACTCAACAACCAGCGGATCAAGTGTCATAGGTGTATTTCAAATATTATAGGTGTATTTTATGCTTTTATTATTTCGATCATTGTTATTGAACTCGCTGCTGTTGAAGAGACATAGTTCTATCTTACATGCGCGCAACACAATTAACACATATACTAACAAGATCATAATAATATCATGTTTTCAACAAATCTGTCCAAAAGTAGACCGGCATGAGAAATTGGTTGACATGATTAAGTGTTCACTAGCTAGTGTCCAATACATGAATGGAACAGAGAACCAAATGAGTTATTTCAGTTGCCCCCACTTGATTCTTATCGTGTGCATGTGGAAATGGAAACAAGTGCATTGTGCCTGCTCAATATTTCAGTTAAGCGAGAAACAAAAAGAATGACATGCATTGGTAAATTATAATACTAGAGATCACTGTTTGATTGCATTGTAAAATCAAATTAAATTAAACTTGAACAAGCGATTGTTTGTTAATACTAGAGAGTACTGTTTGTTGTTTCATGCTGGCCCCTCCTTCTTGGTGATGGTTTATTTCATTTTGGATGTTTCTCGGTGCTGTTCAGGATGTTGGTGTTCGCTGTTTCCGGTATTCAGGCTGCATTGGAAGGCACTGTTTCTCATTTAGTGTGTCGTGTTCAAAGCATAATGATACTTTTCTTTGTACTTTTTGTTCTTGTTCTCTCTTTTTTGTTAGTGGGGATTTTTGTTCCAGAATTTCTTTACGACTTTGATGGGGTTGACAGCGAATATCATGGATTTAGTGTGGTTATATATCTCCACTACTATAATGGGAGAAGACTTGTGTAATTTGTCCATATTCCAATCCGTGCAACGCACGTGCTGGTAGAATTTTTTTTTGTCCTTTTCATTCCCTCGAATTTTCCCGCACGTGTATAATACTAGTATTTATATATATAACAGGCTTTAAGCTTCATGCTCTATCTTCACTCCAGAAATGATATTTATTCAGTTATTACGTCGAGAAAATTTAATAAAACTGACAAGTCTGACATTGAAAAAAAAAATCAATGTTGGAAATGATGGCTGTAATGTATTAATCCTTTTGAAAAATGGATTTGAACATGTATTTTTTTAGTTTAATGCAAGTTTGGCTAGAATCCCTTAGGATTCTATCCTTTGTTAAATAATAAAAAAAAATGCATTTGAACATCATACTCTTCCTGATATAGTGATATATATTGTTTATATTGCCTGTAAACATGATCAGGTATTCAACTGAAGGATCCTTGTCAACTGAATTGCGCAAATAGTGCATCAAGATTCAACAACTTCAAGCATGGAGCCTTTGACTTCTAATCCTGTACCTGATTTCAACTTTGTGTATGTGTACAAATTGGATTGCTTTAATTTTGTAGCTTCCCAAAACATTAATAGAGTAGTAGTTCTTTGACTCATATCTACATATATACCTACTCTTGTTTATTTTTGAATGAGAAACTGTTTTATCTAGGGAAGGCTAATTTTTATTTTTTAATATTTAGTTTTAATTAGTCATCTTTTAATATAAAACAAAAATATTTAGTTTTAAGTAGTGTCATTCATATGATACAAAAGAGCATCTACTCATATAAATTATGAATATTCTTCATATATAATCATGTTTATTAGGAAATCTGCATTTTAGTTTTTTTTTTTTTGGGGGGGGGGGGGGGGGGGGGGGGGGACTGTTTTGAACTCCTCATTGAGAACTTGCTTGGAGGGGTTTAGACAGTTGGAGTTATATGCTGCAGTAGTAGGCAATTAGGGTGAAAAATATTCTAAGTAATTTGTTTTTTGGAAAGTAATATTATAAGGTAATTAGTACTGTTTCTATAGGTAATAGGTACAGTAGAAAGTTTTTATAGTACAGACAAAATTTACCTTGAAAAATGTGTGGCAATCACCTTCCCTACCAAGTTGATCACATGCAAGCAATGTGGGCGTGTCGAGGAAAAAAGTGATTTTGGGGATCTTGACTTTGGTCATTTGATTATTTGGAAATTTTAACATAGATTGTCAGAATGACTGTTTCGTTAATTTCTCTTTAATGAAGCGATGACTTAGTCATCTTTTAATCAAAAAAAACATAGATTGTCAGAAATGGTAGCTCTAGTCTAGAACTGAACAATGGAGAACTAGTACAGGTAGTTTGGACATGTACAACAATAACTGATAATGTATCGCTTTAGTGGGAGCGATAGTGTTCTAGTTAGTGGAGTAAAGATAGAGTTATATTAACTTGTTGGATTGATTTGATAGAGGAGAGACAATCTCGATATAATCAGATGACGGAGGAATTTATATGACCCGCGCAAAAGATTTGGAATAAAGACATTGTTGTTCGTTTGAACTTGAAGAGTCCTCTCAATTATTAGAACAAATGTAACCTGGTGAAATACTGCTTCACTGCCCATAGTTCATGTCAATTTCCAGTAATATACTGTATCAGAATTGTAGGATAGGATTGTTGATGTGAGTAATCAAATGAATCCTATCAACCAAGAGAGTTGTGAAAAGGAATAATGTACAAGGCCAACAATTAGAGTTTCTATTCCTAATTAAGCAAACCTACAATCTAAATGAAGAATGTAATCAGCAACTGATTGAAAGAAGATTTGTATTCTTTCTTGTATGCTGATATATGTCTATAAAAAAAATATACACTGGAAAAGTATTTTGGAGGTATGCATATGATGGGGTTTATTTTGGATTATCCACTTATGGCTTTATTGCTAAAAAAAATTACAATGTGTGAAGTGGTGTGAAAAGTATACTTTCACTTGTGAAAGGAATTGAGAGAGAAGAAGGACCACCTAGGAGAGGACCATCACATGTTAAGAGATTGAAGAACTGATTGGGTGGTTAGTCTCATACTATTTTATATCTGTTGTTAGTTTTTTTATTAGTGAAAGATTGTGTCAGAAAAATACATAGTGAATCTCCCTCCTCTTTGCCACTTTGTTGATTGTAGCCCTACTTCCATAAATCTCTTAAACAAAAATGAAAGTGTAAGAGAATCCTAAGAATTACAACTTATGAATACATTTGACTATGGTTCTTGATTCATGTGAATGGGGGAGTGGCCTCCAGTATCATGTGTTGGACACATGGGTAGGCCCCTATTGCCAATACTTTTCAAGGGAAAGAAAAAAATACTAGTAATCATGGTTTATAGAAGCACTAGATTTGCTCGTGGGCACGTGGCTATGGCACGTCTACGGAATGATACATCATATGAAAATCTTGTAAACAGTAAAACAACAATTATGTAGCTCAAGTTTGAATAGTAAAACAATAATTAGTTGTAAATAAAAGTCCATATTTTCATTAGTATATGTTGAAAAATACTTATCAATGTGGGTGTCAAATCCAACTTCTTAGAACTTTGAGTGCGGAAAATGATAAAATTTAACTGTTGATGAAATATTTGCTATTTTTAATGTAACATGAGTAATAAAAAATGTATAAAAAATCTGAAAATTCAAATATAAATTTATGAGTAAATAAAGAGAGAAAGAGAGAGAGAGATAAATAAATAAATAAAGGAGTTGTTTTGGATTAGAATTTGAGTTTTTTGGGGTGGGGAGAACTTTTGGATGGGAAAATATATTTTGTGAGATTAAATCTGGACCATTGATTTCAACCATATCGAATGAGAGCCACTTGATAGCTTTCTTTGTGTTTATTATTTAAAGTTCTATATAAGAGACATATCTCAATGCAGCCGGCTCATGATGTCCTCAAAATTCAGAAAGATTATGCACCAGCATTCATTTCGAAGAACCTGAATTTAGAGAACCTCTAAACTTTGAAGACATTACTGCAGATGCTAAGGGTCCTTGTTATTTGGACAACTTTCAAAGTCCTAGATCCATGTATGCAACAAATTCAACCACATATACATCCCCCATAAGTCTATCACCATACAAATATATATATATATATATGAAAACTATTCTCAATGAGATGCTGCATTATCCAATACACTTCGATGCCATAGGCCACGTGAGTGGGACCAATTGTTGATGAAGTGGACTTCTTACCTGTTAGATTTGAGAGCATCACTCTCTCTCTCTATATATAAACTCACTCACTGTGAGAATGTATGTATGTTATCTCTTCTTTCATCTCATTCTAAGAGAGAACAAGTTTTAAAACAGTGTGTGTGTGAGTCATGGCTCATCATGAAGCCACCACTACCACTGCCACCACTGCGGCCGCCTGCGGCTGCATTGGAGGGTTGATGAGGAAGCTGAAGAAGAAGAGCAACAAGATGGTGTGCTCGGCTAGTAGTAGGCCAAATCCAGCATTTGATTTCCACTATGACCCTCTTAGCTATGCTCGGAATTTCGACGATGATTCTTCACACATTTTCTCCGGTTTCTCTTCTAGGTTTGTCGCAGGAGCGAAGCAGCCACTTTGTTCAGAGCAATAAATATAACTAGATGACTATTAAGATCTATTTTTTTGCTATTTGTTTTTATTTTTATTTTTTAGGCTTATGAAGGGGAGAAGATTGATTGTTCAAGAAGAGATGGTATAATTGATTAGAGGTGTTCATATATGTTAGTAGATTCTTGTGTGGGGATCTTCTAGTTTCCTCACTATTATTTATTTTAGTTGTTAGTTTCTCTCTTACTTTGATCATTTTCTTTTTGGCCTCTCTAATTTAAAGATTCGCAAAATTTCTGTCAGGAATATAATCAAACAGGCACAAAATTTTGAATATTTTTACATTTTTTTCCTTTTTCTTTTTATAAAAAAAAAGACAAATCTTTTGGGGCTGTATTTGAGTTCTTATTTTTGTCACGCCCCGCTTCCCAAAACACGGAAATACGGGCGCGAGACTAAGGCCCAGCGAATGGTGCGAACACACCATCCATAAGCTGTACAAGTAAACTCAACAAAAAGATTATAAAACAATCCACGCAGGCATGTAAATCACAATTTGATAATGAAAATTCATTACATAGTCCATAAATATAACCAACAAATGGGAAATACAATAGTTACGGGTCAAACAAGCCCGGATTACAATAAATAGTTGCAAGAAATAAAACACAACTAAAGATAACATAAAAATGATAAACTAGAACACTTGGTCAGCAACACCATCTGGTAACTCTCCATTTGGGCCTGCAAGTATATTATAACAAAAGAAAAGAAAAGGGAAACAAGGAGACCCGTTAATACAAGTTACGGGCCGCAATGGGAGTACAAGCTAAGGGAAACAGGAACAAAAATAGAACAAAAGATAAACAGGAAAAGAGCAAGGAATCAAAGTAAGGGAAATGCAATAAGTAACATGGTATGAACAAGTCAATATGAAACAAGTGGCGTGTAAAACAAGTAACAAGTAAACAAGTATCGAGTCAACATGAACATGTAACATATAATTGGGTCATGCAAATGCACGTGTTAATCTTATGTCTAATGTCTTGATTCTATCTAGGTAGCACTTCATGCATCCCATATTTTTACTACATGGTTGCTATAGTCAATACAATTTCATTTAGATTTAGTGGTGGGTTTTATAGGTCACGTACTCGGGAAAAACATGTACATTCAATATTGTATCGAGATACGTGCAAACTTGTAACGTGGAACATGTAGAGTGTAAACTTGTAACGTGAAACATGTAAACTTGTCATTTGCAATCTTGCAACTTGTAATTGCAACTTGCGTCGGGAAACCACGAGCTCCCGTCCGAGTACGCTCTTCTATATTGCCCACTACTTAAATCTTTCCCTTATACCCCGGCTTATTACTTTTATTTTAATTTAATCAAGAAGAACAAGATGTCATATTCGTATTTAACTACTGTCACGGGTGAAACATTCCTGCACATAAACATGTATAATCCTAAGAGTACATATGTGTATTAATTTGTGTTCGTGTCATGCATAGAATAACAAAGTATTCACGATCTCATGTGAATACATGATCGAAGGATTAGAAATGGAAACGGGTATCAATTTGACTTATGAATGCGACTTGGAGTCAAAAAAATAGACTTGCGGTATTTTTACAAATAGCTTGTACTAGAACAATAAAAGTGTACAAGAGATACTTGCCTTTTAGAAGATAATCACGCGCAAAAATATGTGCAAGAAATCCAAGCAAACAAACCAGCAACTAGAGCAAACTCCACACAGGATCAGATCCAAACAGCAAACAGGAACTCTCGATCCGGCGCGGTAAAACAGCACACAGCGAATCTCGCCCAATCAGATCGCGTCCCCGCACTGGATCCAAGACCAAACAGCGGACAACGATTACGGATCCGCTGTATACAAACAACAAACAGCGATCAGATAGGAGAGATGGGCTCGGATCTCGATGCGATCCAACGGCCGAAATCGAATCCCGCCTAATCCAGATGCTTCTTCTTCCTTCTTCGTTGAAACAGAGAGCGAGGGAGCGATCGGGAGATCTCCGATGGCGGGACTGGGCAGCGACTACAGCGAGCTCGAGACGGCGACACCGCAGCGAGGCGGCGACGCAGCGAGGCGGCTGGTCGAGAAGCGACGGCAGCGCGAGGCTTCGACGCTCTGTTTCGCTCCTGAAACAGGGGAGGCGGGGTGTTGGTTTGTTTGGTTTTGTTTTTGTTTTGGTTTTGATTTGTTTGTTTCGTTTTGTTTTAAACAGAGAAGGAAGAGAGAGAGAGAATAGGGGAAAGAATTAAATATTATAATGGTATAAAATAAAGAGGAGAGTGATTGTAGGGGAGGGGGTTACGGGATTCAAATATGTGTGAATGAGAATTAGAGGCAATTAACCACTAAGATAATGGGGAGAGATTAGGGGAAATTGTTGATCTGGTCAACAAGAAAATTTGGGTTTGGGCTAGTGGGCTTTGTTAATTGGGCTCAAAATATTTAAGTAAACAACTAGTTTGTTGGGCTATATTTTGGGCTCAGATTTAAATTAATAAAATCAAATACGAATTTGAGCTTTAGAATAAACAATTTAGTTTTAGAATAATAATAATAAAACCAAAATACAATTTGAGCTCACATTAATAATTAATAAAATCAATAATGTAAACTTTGGCTTAGAAATAAACAATTAAACAACTGGGCTAAAAATAGTTTAAATAATAAAATCAATTAGGGATAAATAATTACAAGATATTGAGAATTATAATAAGAAAAAAAATACTTTGAAAATACGTATTAATAAAAATAGGGGTTACAATTTTCCTATAATTTCTTCAATGAAATAGAATAATTTAATCTTTCAGTCGTTAAACAAAATATATCAAATTGTTGCAAGATAAGCAGTAGTATTCAACCATTGAGTTGTAGCTCAGATGGTAACAATTTGGGATGGATTGTAGCTTATACTCAGACCATCTCCAACCATGCTAGCCATCTTTCAATTTTAGCCAAAATAGCTAATATAAAGACAAAAATATGCTCCAACGGGACTAGCCAAACCACTCGCCAAAATAGATTCTAATATACACTCGCCAGATCTTGCGAGTATGTACTGCTCGCTAAACTTCTTCCCAAAATCACAAAATTGCTAAATTGCGGAAATCAATAGCGAAAATTGCGAAATCAATCGCGAAAATTGCGAAATTTTATTTTTGGGCTTGGAAATTTTATTTTGTATTGAGCTTCTTTATTGGCTTTTATTTTATATTTTTATTTTATTTTATTTTGAACTTTAAATTATTAATGGTTATTCAAAATAGATAACATGGTCAGAGTAGAGACTTTTTTTGCTAGATATCCATTTGTCTAATTTAGTTAGCCAAAATAGCTAACGTGGTTGGAGATGCTCTCAATGCAAAAAAACAAAAAAACAAAAAACAAAAAAAACAAAAAAAATCTGCAGTGCTATGTTGGAGAAAATATACTCTCATCCCTTGCTTGATAAATTGAGTGTTACAGGTTCCGCCGTGCCAGTTCGACAAAGGAAGTCATTGCTAATGACAAAAAGGCAAAAAAACTACTGAGCGAACCCTGGCTAGAAATGTCAAAAGAAATCTTCTGCTTCTTCTATAATGAAATAGGATAATGTTCATTAGTTCGTCGAAACGAAAAAGATCCAAAATTTCACAAAATTAGCCTAAAATTTTGGACAATACATAAAATCTAGCCAAAATATTGAAATCTAAAATTTTACTAAATCGGTCAAAATTAAGGACTATTAACCACCAGATATGGTCAAAATTGTGAAATTGGCTGGAAAATGTGGAATGTAACTTACAAAATCTGGCCAAAAATAATAAAATATAGAATTTATCGAAATAAGCCAAAAATTGTGAATTGTAACCCACAAAATCGGGCCAAAATGATGAAATCCAGAATTTCCTAATATGCCAAGAATTGCATATTTTGTAGTCCACAAATTAGGTGGAAGCAGTAGAATTTAAAAAAATTGCAGATTTTGTAGTCCACAAATCAGGTTGAAGCAGTAGAATTTAAAAAATTTCGAAATTAGTCGAAAACTGTGGAAATTAAGAAATTTGTAGAAATTGACCGAAATATGGTCATAATAGCGAATCTAGAATTGTAAGAAATCGACATAGCCCATAAAAGCTTGTTAAAAATAGTGAAATTTAGAATTTCTCAAAATTTGTCAAAAAAATTGGACAATAGCCCACAAAATATCGCCGTAATTGTGAAATTAAAAAAAAACACAAAATTGACCGAAAACTGTGGACTTTAATCCACACTATAGCCCACAAAATATCGCCGTAATTGTGAAATAAAAAAAACACAAAATTGACTGAAAACTGTGGACTTTAATCCGCAAAACTAACTAAACAATGAAATCCAAATTTCACAAAATCGATTGAAATTGGTGGATCATCTACAAAATATGGTGAAAATATTGAAGTCTAGAATTGCTCAAAACCAGCCGAAAACAGTAGACTATATAGCCCCAAATCTATCCAAAACAGTGAAATATGAAATTTCGCGAAAAGGAACGAAATTGTGAACTATATAGCCCACAAAATCTAACTAAAATAGTAAAATACAGAATTTCGCAAAATGGACGAAAAGTGTGAATTTTAGCCAACAAATTTTAGCTAAAACACAGAAATACAGAAATTTACGAAAACAACCGAAAATTATAGACTATAGCTCAGATAACTTAGCCAAAACAGTGAAATATGAAATTTTGTGAAAACGGCAAAAAACAGGACCCCAATAGCCCACAGAATATGACCAAAACATTAAAATATTTGCAAAAATGACCAAAAACTATGGACTACCCACAAAATTTAGCGAAAATAGTGAAATGCGAAGTTTCTCAAAAATTGTCAAAATTTGTGGATTATAGTTCACAAAACTTGGCCAGTGAAACATGGAATTTTTGCGAAACGACCTAATACTGTGGACTAGCTCACAAAACTTTGTCAAAACACTGAAATATGGAAATTTGAAAATGGCCGAAAATTGTAGACCCATTAAACTTGACCAAAATTTGATGTAGTATTATGATACAAAATACCCCATCACTTGCTTGATAAAATGATTGTTACCGATGCCCACTTTGACAAAGAACACAATTGCTGCTGACAAAAAGGCGATTTTTTTACTGAAAGCCAACTCGAGAAATGTTTTTTTTTTAAATAACAGATGGCATGAGAAATGCCATCAGTCTCATATATATATATATATATCATCTTTAGTTACATCCAAAATACAACAGCAATCAGAAGAAAAAAAAGTACAAGTGGGCACAACATACAATAGGAATAGTGAACAAAACAGAAGAACCCAAAACACCACTGTCAAAAGATCCCAAGAGCTACCCCATGTCTTAAACTGAAAAGAGCTATTCTGGTTAACTGTTGACTTCATCTCTAGGACTCATAGGATCTGCACGAGCCTTTTTCCTCAAACCTAGAATGGCAAGCCAAGAAGCAGTGAGCGAAAAATTCTATAGATCAACTGCAGAAAATTAGAAGAATGATTTTTAAAGCACACATCATTTCTATCTAGCCAAATGATCCACAAGGATGCTGCCACAACACAGTCCCATTCCCTTCGTCTCTTCGGAATACCCTCACATTCTCTAAAATCTCCCCACAGCTGGAAGATACTAAGGAGCAATCTATTACAGCCGAACCCGAAAGGGATTAATTCCCAAATCCGTCTACTGAATACACACACCCAAAAAAGGTGATAGATAGATTCCACATGGGAGTTACATCTAAGACAAGAAGCACTCGTGATTAGGCCTCTCTTAAATAAATTCTTTCTAGTAAGAATCTCGCATCTGTGCGGACTAGCCACAAGAAGCCCCAAACTTTATGTGGAACACTCAAACTCCAAATTACTCGATTCTCCACACTTCTCGTACCCCCATCAGAGAGTGTACGATACATAGAATTGACCGAGAACTGATCATTGGAAGCAAGTCTCCAACCCCTCACATCCTGCGAGTTCCCATTGATGAAAGTCCTACCTTCTAGAAGAGAATAAATGGGGGCACACAGACTCTGAGCATAAACTTCACCAGAATCAGACAAACGAATATGCCACAATGAATTGCTCAAATAATTGGCCACCAAGGCAATTTTTTTGCGAGCGACACTACAAATCTCGGGGAAGATAGAAGCTAGTGTATTGGGGCTAGCCCAGGAATCTAACCAAAATCTAGTGTTAACTCCACTCCCCATCGTGCTGGGTGCATGGGAATGAAATAACTCTCCTATTTTGTCAATCCCTTTCCAAACCGGAGAAATACCTCGACGATGTTGCCCTCCCCCAAACCTGAATCGTCTACGTCCTCGGTAACGAGCCCAAACGAGCCCTTGATCAATCGAAAAACGAGAATGAATTTTCCACTACCATTTGCATAATAAGGCTCGATTCATCTCTCGAAGATTAAGGATTCCCAGCCCCCCAAATTCTTTTCTTCTACACACCTGACTTTATTTCACTAATGGAAGTCCCCTACCATCCTCTCCACTCCCCTTCTATAAAAAATCTCTACGAATCTTATCAATTTTGTTAATAACCCAGGCGGGAAACTCATAGATCGACATCCAGTAAATTGGTACGTTAAAGAGAACAACATTTATTAATGTGATTCGACCTCTAAATGACAAGTGATTCTTCTTCTAACTGGGCAGGCATTTCTCGATACGCTCAATGAGGGTGTTCAAATCACTCCGCATAAGTCTCCCAAGACGCAACGACACTCCCAAATATTTAATGGGGAAATTTCCTACATTGCATGCCAGAACATTAGCCAAAAGAGCTAATGAAATATTATCACATCTCCCAAGCCCGATGAGATTGCTTTTCTCGAAATTGACTCTCAATCCACTCCAAGCCTCGTAGAACACTAAAATGGCCTTGAAAATAAGGACTTCGTGAATCTCGTTCCTCCTAAAAAGGAGCGTATCGTCAGCATATTGCAGGATAAGAATACCACGCCTACCATCCAAGCATCCAATACCTCTTAGAAGGTACTGATTGGTACAATGCAGAATCATTTCTGACAAAACATCAGTGACTATGGTGAATAATAATGGAGATAACGGATCTCCCTGTCTGAGACCTCTTTTACACAAAATGAGATTACTGGGTTCCCCATTGATCAACACAACAGATTTACCACCCCTAATGCACAAATTGATCCAACCTGTCCATCTAGGGCCGAATCCTCTAGACTGAAGTACCTCGATAACACTGTCCCATTCGATAGTATCATATGCTTTTTTCAAAATCAAGTTTTAGCATAAACCCCTCTTCTCTATCCCTATCACACTGATAAATGGTTTCGTGGGCGGTAACGATACTATCTAGGATATCTCTCCCAGGGATAAAACCACTTTGGGCAGGGTGAATAATGAGATTCAACCATGGATTCAATCTATTGACCAGGAATTTACTAATGGGCCTAAGATTTCCAACCTCTTTAACATCCTCAGATTTGGGGATTAACACGATGTTCGCATAATTGAAACGATCGATCTGGGCCTGGTTCTCAAACATGTCCTCGAATATACGGAACAGATCCACATTAATAACGTCCCAGAGTGCCGTGAAAAAAAAGATAGGGAACCCATCGGGGCCAGGAGCTTTTTCCTATCCGAGGTCTTTGACGGCAGAGAAAACTTCTCTAATCAGAAAAGGAGATTCCAAAACCTTTAAGCCGTGGGCATTCGTGCGGGACCAGAAGGTGTTGTTAAGCGAGCAAAACTGGTCTCTCGAGACACCAAGATGATCTCTAAAATGGTTCTCTATATGGGTTCGAACGAGGTCCACCTCTGAAACCCACCTTCCCCCTATCTGAAAACCTGAAATGAAGTTTGATCTTCTCCGTCCATTAGCAATCCTATGAAAATACGCTGTGTTAGCGTCGCCAACTAGGAGCCACTTTACGCGTGACCTTTGCCGCCAATAATCATCTTCGGCTTGAAAGATACTGTCCAAATCGGCTCTTTCCTTTTGGAGTTCGACTAGTTCATCTCTCCTAAGGTCTCTATCATCTTCTAAAATCTCAAGAGCATGAATATGATCCACATGATGATCCTTAGCTATTTTGACCCGTCTACTCTCTTCCCCTGCCCACCGTTTCAGAACTCCCCTGAGTCTACGGATTTTAGCATTCCAAATAGAAATGGCATCCCCATGAATGTCATCCCTACTTTGAAGAGGAGTATCCCAAGAAGATGTAACTAGAGGACGTAGGGAAGCTTTCCTAAGCCAGACCTTTTCAAACCTAAATGGTCTGACTCTATGACTATCTGTCCTACTAGGGGCCATAATCAAAGGAACGTGGTCCGAAGTGACCCTTAGGGCTGATCGAACCGTGGCCAGAGGGAAATAAGCCTCCCATTCCTCTGAAACAAAAATACGATCCAATTTAGCCAGAATCGGTTTATCTTGCATATTAGACCAAATGAATTTACGATCGGAAAACTGAATTTCCCGAACCTCTAAATAGTTAATGACTTCATTAAAGTTAGATCTCTCAGTCCGACTACACCCTCTACCCAGGTGTTCATAGGAGAAACGTGTAATATTGAAGTCACCCTCAATAATCCAAGCATCTCCCCACTTAGAACGAATAGATCGAGATAAGCTCGTCCCAGAACCTAGACCACTCTACAGCCTCGTTTGGTCCATAGACCATAGAAAAAACTTGACAAAAGTCATCGCTCTTAGTTCTAAGTCTCACCGAGGCAGAGAAGTCTCCAATCATGACGTATAAGCAGTTGAAGAGGTCACCGTTGAAACCAACACTGATGCCCCCGGCTTGACCAAATGAAGGATTAGAGTACCACACCCAATCCCCATTGGGGACCAGATTCTCCAACAAACCAGAAGAAGGATTAACCAACTTAGTCTCACAAAGTCCGATTACGAACAAACGATGACAAGACAACGTATTCCTCACTTTCCTACGCTTCTTACTACAATTCAAACCTCTAACATTCCAAAAGGCGTACACCATTAAGAAACAATAGGAGAGACTCTAAGGAACCTAGTCTATCAAAGACTGTTGGGACACTTGACCCACTCTCGAAACCTCTTAATACATTCTACTTGCGAATCTCCCTCACAACTCAACTCAACCTGACAAACCTTGGCTAGATTAAATAGCAATGAATCAGGAATAAAATCTATAATTGCAAAATTATAAATAGACTCACCTACCAATACAGAGACAGGAACTTTCTTTTTTGCTGCAGAAGCAATGAATTCATCTTTGGAAAGTGGACGATCCCCGTGCATTTCCCTCTGTCTGGAACTGCGCCTGCGGTCCTCTATAGCCAACTCCTTCCCTTTTCCTCTATCGGTTAGATGGACTGTCAACGGTGGGGAATCCTCCACTGTAACCTCCCTCTCTATGTTCCAAATATAAACCGCAGTCATAAGGGGAGAATCCTCATCAATGTTCTTCAAAGCATCTATGAGATCGTCATCATTAGGGGAATCGTATTTAGCCAAAAATCTTTCCAAAGCTCGACTGGATTCTACTTCCTCTACCTCCTCTTCCCTCTCATGATATCTTTTTCTGGACCCCGAAGTTAGTAAATCTCCATGATAAGCTTTCCTAACCGATTCAGATAGAGTGGACTCATAAGACACTTCTTTGAAATCTGAACTAAGGTTCTGATTATCTAAAATTCGTGGATCAATCGAGTTCTTCTCTATCCCTCTCAACTGGACTGTACTACCAATATTGTGATCAGACATGGGCTTGGGCGGCCATGAGAGTAAGCTCTAAGAAGACAACCCTAAGAATCCAATTGATCTCTAGATAAAGAGACAAAGAGCCCACATCTACTCTCAAAAATTGCAAAAAAGTTGTCTGCATTGAAGATTGCAAAGCTTCAGAGATCACACTAGCAGACCCATCCCTATACCCCGTCCTTGATCGGAATAGCCCTCTTGACAACTGCAGTAGCTGCCTTGTACTGGTTCTACTTCGAATTGAGTCTTGATCCTGACGGAGCTTCACACTCACCCCAAGAGACCTGTGATGGCTTGGTACTGTAAACATCGTATAGTACCCTCTTCGATGCGACTTCAAGCGGCGCTGCAACCACAACACGAGGAGCCTCAACTTCTTTGAAGCGGCTAGGCGTGGGTCCCAAGTAGTGTACTTCGTCCAGCTGTTCGTGATAAGAACATTCCCCCTCTTTTAAGGAACAATCCCCTATTGCCCCGTCATCCCTCTGTAGACCAAGAGACAAACCCATCGACTCTGGATTAACCGTTGGATTGGTAACATCCAACGGCTGTATAACATCTCCTCCCTCCCAAAATTTTTCCCGCTCAAGTAGAACAGTAGCATCGGCCAAATTCGAAATTTTTGTTTCATCTTTCTGTGCAACCGTTCTATGAGGAACAAATCTCTTAATCTCCACTGCGAAATCAACTTTGTAACAATGCCCTTTGTAACAAGTGGGTAGATGGCAAGATCGTTCCAAGAAGCGAGCTAACCTGAATTCGCGCAACGTCAAATTTGTTGAGAAATTTAGTCGCCTGGTCCATCTCCTCGACCCACCCGAACAGCTGAACCAACGCCTGAAAACCCTCTTTTGTCCAACATTCCGACAGGAAGTTAGACACCAACAGCCATCTGGCCTCGAGCTGCTCCCTCCTAAAAACTCCAAAATCCAGACTCCACCGCGAGAAGACGACAGTGAAGCCCTCTCCTGAGAATGATTTTTTGCCTAATACCATCTGAACTCTAGCTTCCGTCAAGCAAGGAACGATGAAGGCGTCGTCTCTAAGGGTCTGTTTGGAAACATTTAAGTTGGGAAATGGAAATGAATGGAATAAAAATGAATGGAGATGAATGGAAAGAAAGGGAAAGGGATGAATTAACTTTATAAGTTGTGTGTGTTTGGCAACTGGTGGAATGGAATTGACTTTTTTTTGTTTCCATTCCATAGTATTGTTTGGCAAACAATGGAATACTATGGATTACGGCATTTTGAAAAACCTTTTTATAACATTTGTACTGAACGAATTTGGAAAAACAACCTCCCAATTTCATTGAGCGGTATAAATATTGTTAAAATTAGTTATTATTTTGCACAATAGAAGAACTCTTTCAATTATGCATACCTGAGTATTGGAAGAGAAACTAATAACTTGTTAGAGACAATCGGCGTATCATATGGACCTCTACTAAACGAAAGTACCAATAAAATGGCATGTATACCTCTTGTCCATTAAAAAGGATCAATAATTATCTATCATAAAGCATAGCATCTTATTCTCTCATTAAGATTTTACTAGTAATTTACACGTGCGTTGCACGGCTTAATAAATACATATTTTTTTAAAAGTAAAAATCCAGGCACGTGTGTTGCACGGGTTGGTAGAAGGACAAATTACACCAAGGCCTTTTCCCATTATAATAGTAGAGATATTGCTTTTGCAATATAAACCGTTCTTTAAAAGAAAAATCTCAAAAAGCTTTAAAGTATTTATTTTTCCTTTCAAGTTCGAGAGAAAGTTGATCAGAATTGTGATTTCCTTTCAAGTTCGAGATCGAGGTTTCGCCGCGATCGGGGAGGGAATTCTTCGCCATTGCATTCGAGAGGTGATGTGGACGAAGAGCTCTCTCAAAATTTGGAGAATAGGGTTGAGTTCTTGATGGATAGAGAAGAAAAATTAGTTGTTTCCATTCATTTCCCTAGCTTTCCGAGGGGGTGGAGCTGGAATAGAATTCGGCTCAAATATTTCTCTAGGGAATGACATTTAATTGTTTCCTTTATTTTCTTTTTCAAAACAAACAGGCTGTGGAATAGGATAAGATGGATCCATCCACAGTATTCCATTCCTTTCCCTAGTTTTTTGGGTTCCCAAACGCGCCCTAAGCTGTTTGACGGGCCAATCCCATTCATAGGTCTTAGGCCACCTCGACAAGAACTCCTGCTTGATAACACCTTCATTTGGATGCCCAAAAGCAATCGACGCAACCACGCTAAAGCGAAGACAATTCCCAAGCTCCTCCATCTCTGCATTTGGATTAATGACAACTCTCATAGCTTCCCCGTTCCCCGACGTGGACTTAACAGAGGAGCCAACCTCCCCACGCAACTTCTCAGGCAACGCAGTGGACCTCTCGACCCATGCTCTAGGCATACGCTCTACTTCAGAATGGATCGGATTAGAAGCGGTGACTGGGGCTTTGGCCGAACCCGTTCCGCTTCCGAGGGAAACATCTTCATCACTCAATGACTTCCGACGGCTACACTCAGTCGAAACATGGCCCTTTCTCTTGCAATAAAAACACTTCGTCGCTTCTTTTGCAGTCGAGTCGTTCTTCCAGTGCCCCCATTTTCCACAATTAAAGCACAATGGTTTGAGGGCTCCGTTTTCCAATCGCCTGAAACCCTTCGGCACAGGAACCTTGTGTTTGGGACTCAGCGCTCTAGTTTGTGTTTTCCAACCGTCGTTCTCAACGAACACCAACTTACCCCTCGCTTCTGCTTGTGCTTGTGCCAACTCCAGAAATGTTACGAAAAGCTTCTGCTGCTTCTGTAACAGGATGGTTAAGTGCAATATTAGTGAACTACTATTTTAGTAAACGAATATTTAATGTAAAGAAAATGAAAAGAGAGACAATTCTCTCCATGTAATAAATTCGAAAGGCAGCAGAAAAGCAATGAAAGAGCTTGATATGCCATTTATTTCAAACTGAATCAATATAATATGTATAATTTGTTATCTAGCTATACATAGAATATCTGCCCAACATTCAGCAAGCTCTCATGAGGAACATTAAAGATCACACTGTGTTCCCTGCAAATCCTCCGAAGAAACGCATATATGTAGTCGATTGCAATCTTGTTCACAATGTTCGAATCCCTACGAGCCATCACGATTGTATTTCCTAGTATATGCACCACCCCAGCATCCTTACACTGGTTCAAGAACGCTATTTCATCCCCTTCTGCTCCGCCACCACTGTAATATCTTGCAGGTACGATTGAATCTAGAGATGTTGATCCGTTGAATGTAACATCCTCAGAGTCAGAGTAACCTTCCATCATGTTCTCGAGGCGAACATATACCAGGAGTTGGTCGAACAGCATCTTCTCAAAATCGTCATCCTTGCGGTGAACATCCTTGTAGCCATACCTGTAAATTTTAATCTTAAACATCTTAATTTCCTCAGATTAATTTTATTTTTCATATTAAGTTCATATATAATAATTATGATTTTTTATTTTAGAAAACTGCATTAGAAATTTTGGAAATATTTCCAACAATACCTGGCAACGCATCGGAACATATGGTAGCTCTTCGGGCCAATCCTCTTGACGAGGAAGCGCTCCTCTATAGGGACTGTGTAGACAGGGAGGTATTTCACGCAAACAAAGACCACAACAGAGTGAATAGCTGGGAGATTAGTGATGAAGTGGGAGAAGATGTGAGGGACCCCACTGGCAAGCTCAGTGTAGACGAAACCAACGCCAGGAACACGAACGAGTCCTAGACTGGGGCCCAGGCCTAGGATCCATGCCATTGAGACACGGCCATGAACCTCAAACTCATAACGCTTGACAGTCCCGTAGTGCCAGACCCACATTATGATTAGGAAGGTGCCAGCGATGACGAGGGGGACCCACCCACCCTGGTCGATCTTGAAGAGGACTGCAGAGAAGTATGTGAGCTCTACGAGGAGGGAGAGGCCGGTGAAGATGATAACGAGGATCCAGTGGCTCCGCCACACCAATAGCATGATTGGGATCATGAGGAAGGTGGTCACCAGCATCACAATCACCACTGCAGTTCCTGAAATCATTTATAAGAGAAAATTTGATGAGACTTATTAACCAATTAAGGACAGTAGTTAAAAAAAAGATACAATAAGGACAGGATAACTAAGATATACTTCTCTGAACAACAAGAAGAAAAGAAGAAGAAAAACACATTTGGTGATTTAGTTCAAAAATCTCGAATATTGAACAAGCAGATAATGCCATACAACAAAATGGTAAGGGATTCACATGTTAATATGTTACAGACAAAATATTAAGATGTTACAACAACAACAACAACAACAAAAAAGCCTTTTTCCCAACTAGTTGGGGTCGGCACAAAATATTAAGATTGTCCTGAAAAATCGATTATTGCATTAGAGGTATGAAGCACAAATATAATTGCATATTTGGCATACGATGCGGTAAAGGATATAGAGGACAATGTGGAAAAGTTAAATTCAATCAACAAAAGTCATTGCAGAAGTAATAATCAGAGTTGTAATCATATCATATGGAATATATAAATTCACCGAAGTGTTTTAATTGGAAGTCTTTCCGTCTAGGAGAAACTATCAACTTTATGTAACAGAAGTGGTTTTTAAATTTTATCTTGGTGATGGAAGGTCTTAAAGTTTATAAATTTTTTTTTTTTTTTTAATTTTTAAAAAAAAAACAACAATTAAACCATAATTAAACAAGATTCAAAAACGAAATCTCCCAAAAGAGAACTAATGCAAGAAGAGTTTAACTACCATATGCATTTCCAATCTGACTTTGGTTCTTGAATCCAACAGTAGCAGCTATGCATAGGATCATGAGTATCCAATTGATATCTGGAATGTAAATTTGGCCAAGAAACTTCTTCGATGTATGAACAACCTTAACCCTTGGAAAGCATCCAAGTGAAAGGGCTTGCTTGATTATGGAATAGGTTGCCGATATGGTGGCTTGGCTAGCAACAATGGCCGCAGCTGTTGCGATGATGAACATTGGCCAGTATATACTATCTGCAACAACAATTTTCATTTGTCATGTATAAATAAACTAAGCGCACCACAGAAACAATTTAAGTGGTACCATGGAGTTCCACTTGTGTCCGAGGTGTTTGACACTGCCACTTCTTAACCATGTCCCATAATTTATATTATACCATAATTTTTTGAAATTTATTATTACTTCTCAGACAATTTTCCAACACAATCATTAATTTTTTAAATATAATTTTTCATATTTATTTATACAGAAAACTCTTATTACTTTTGAACAAACTGAGGGGGCACTCTACTTATATAAGTTGTATCTATGAGGTACACTTCTATTTAGTAGCCGTGTCATGTCGGACACTTGAATCTGACACGAAAATTTCTATTTTACTGTAAATTTTAGAAAATTTCTCCATGTCGGTGTGCCATATTGCATTGTGAGTCGACCAGATTTGTACGGATGGCTCTCACTTCTATTTCGACTATAGATATCTTATTTTGATTGTGTCAATCAAAACTATTTTGTTGGATGTCACACACAATAAATTTTAACACAATTGTGATATTGTTATATAACATAATAGCCATGTCCTAGCATCCTACTTTTTCCAACTTTCTCGTTGCTTACAACCGTGTCAGCTTCGTAGAAAGCGATAATCTGATTGAACTCAAAAGATCCAAAACCGAAAACAAAGCAAAATTTTTTGACGCATAATCTGAACCAAACAGCTCTTGAAATATTATCACCTTTCTTGACAGGATAAGGCTTGCACCAAGATATTTTAAAATTTTAATACTAGATGCGACAGTGCTCAATGTTAGGATTTGCTCAGAGCAAGCAAACAAGCCCATTATAGAACATATTAAGGAGAAAGCAAAATCACAAACACCAACATACACAAGAACATACGTGATTCAACTAATTCAACTAGAAAGAGACGAGAATATTTAACTTTTAAAGAGATGGAGTTACAAGGTGCTCTCCCTGAAATCTAATATTTTCTCGCCAAGGACGAAACCTATAACAAAATCTTAACCTTTAATGCAAAAACCCTACATTTACCCAACATAATTGTATAGTTCCTTTTGTCTTCCTTCTTTAGAGCTGTGACTAGGGGTGCAAATAAATTGGAATCGTGCGTTACCATTTCTTTATTCTTCTTTTAGCGGATATGGATCCAAATATGGATGCTGCATGTAATATCCCCAAAATAATTAACAATTATTTTGTACAACAATATTTTGTATATAAATATAGTTGCATTATATATTGTTATTACATACACACTACACTACATATGAATACACCATATGAATAAATAACCCTAGCCTACAATCTATGACTTGGTAAAGGGCTAGGGGTATTAATTAATGGGATACCTAAGCACAAGGCAACTCTAGAGTTTTCTACACTCACCCACACTCCTCCACAACTCACCCCAACCGTACTCTAGCCCTTTGGCCGGCCAACCCTCCTCCTCACTCTATATATATGTATGTGTATGTATAAAGAAACCCTACTTCTCATTTTCTTCTTCTTCCTAGTTCATTTTCCTTCGTCCATTTTCATACAAATTCCTAACCCATTTCTATACAACTCTTCACTCCATTATTCATTTCCAATTCCCCATAAATATTTCTAAGAAGCTAATTACGCGAGAAAAGAAGAAAGCAAGCTAGGCGGAGGTGCAACAAGCTAGGAGGAGGAGAAGAGCATACGAGAAGCTTGGAGATTTTATTTTGTCTACACTTTAAGGTGGGTGTTCTCCAACCCTCGTGGATGATAAATTATGTGCAGTATACTGTTTTTCATGTTAGAGTTTGTATGAGATTGTAGGATGCAAGTTGATGAATGTTTATTTGTGAATAACATGGAAAGTTTGTATATTTCTATCTTGGAATTTCACTTCAACTTCAAAAATCATAACTCCTTGAATATGAGGAATTTATAATTAAAATTTTTATAGCAGTATCCCATACATATCAAGAATATCTCTACCAAATTTCATAATTTTTTGTATAATATTTACTATTTTTATAAAATCCGAAACCACTGTTGGTATGAGCTACAATTTGCCATGTTTACTATTTCTACTTCAAAAATTCATCTCTCTAACTATTATTAATTACCCTACCAATGGACCAAAATTTCGAAGTTGTGGTAAGGGTGAGGATTTTAATATTTATATTCTAACATGCTCCCGCAGGTTGAGGGCCTTTTTTTTTGGACCAAGACCTGAACTATACGCAGCGGTATTTTTTTTCCGCATTTAAATTGCGCAGCCGGTGAGATTCGAACCTGGGTTGCTCTAATACCATATTAAAGACTCTACCAATGGACCAAAACTTCAAAGTTTTAGCATAGTGGCAGGGATGAAAAAAAACAATTTTAGGGGGAAAATAATTCTTATTTTTCTTGTTATTTTTCCTTTGCTGTATACATCTATATATAGAATTACATTCTTGGGGAAGAAGAAAAGAGATTGAGAGAAGAATGGGGAGATGAGAGATTTGGGGAATCTATCATCCTATATATTAGGAAACAGAATATACAATTGCTATATTCAACACTCCCCCTCAAGTTGGTGCATAGATATCGAACATGCCCAACTTGTCAACAAATTTCAAGAATAGCCGAGTCGAAACAGCCTTGGTTAGGATATCTGCGAGTTGATCTTCTAACTTCACTTTGGATATCTCAATAACTTTCTCATCTAATTTTTCTTTGATGAAGAATCTGTCCACCTCTACATGTTTCGTCCTATCATGCTGAACTGGATTAGCCGCAATATCACATGCCGCTTGACTGTCACAATACACCTTCATAGGTTCCTTTGGACCATAGCCTAAGTCCTGCAATAGGAGTTTCAACCATAAAGCTTCTGTTATACTCAAAGCTACTCCGCGATACTCAGCCTCTGCACTAGAGCGTGCAACAACATTTTGCTTCTTGCTCCTCCATGTAACTAAATTTCCTCCAACAAAAGTGAAATATCTTGAAGTGGAGCGCCTATCGATTGTAGATCCTGCCCAATCAGCATCAGTATATGCCTCAACCTTCAAGTGACCATGTTTCGCAAATAAAACTCCTTTTCCTGGGGCTGACTTAATGTATTTCATAATTCTCATTACTGTGTCCATATGTTGTTCCCGAGGGGCATGCATAAACTGACTTACCACACTTAAAGCATATGACAAATCTGGCCGTGTATGTGCAAGATACATTAGTCGTCCAACCAATCTCTGATATCTTTCCTTATCACAAGGCACTTGATCAGCTTCGTTGCATAGTTTTAGTCCTTCCAATGGTGTACTAATCGGTTGACAAGCGGACATTCCAGTTTCCTTCAATAAATCGAGAGCATATTTTCTTTGAGAAAGAAATATCCCCTTTCTTGAGCGAGAAACTTCAATACCAAGGAAGTATCTCAAAGGACCAAGATCTTTCATTTCGAACTCTTGTGGCAAGTAGTTCTTTAATGCCTTCATCTCCTCAGGATCGTCTCCAGTTATTATCATATCATCAACATTAATAATGAGAGCAGTAATTTTACATTCTTTCCTTTTTAGGAATAAAGTATGATCAGAATTACTCTGATCGTATCCGAATGTCCTCATTGATTTTGTAAATCTCCCAAACCAGGCTCTTGGCGACTGCTTCAGTCCATACAATGCTTTCTTCAGACGATATACTTTGTTGCTGTGTTGGATTGGTCTGTTCGACCCTGGTGGAAGATCCATACAGACCTCTTCTGTCAATTCCCCATGCAAAAATATATTCTTCACATCAAATTGCTCCAACGGCCAGTCAAGATTTGCAGCAAGTGACAGTAGAACTCGAATAGTGTTGAACTTTGCCACATGTGCAAATGTTTTCAACATAATCAATTCCATAAGTTTGAGTGTACCCTTTGGCAACCAGCCTTGCCTTGTACCGCTCTATCGAACCATCCAATTTATATTTCACTGTATAAATCCAACTGCGTTCTACTGGCTTCTTCTCTGCTGGCAGCTCGACTATCTCCCAAGTCTCATTCTTCTTCAAAGACTTCATCTCCTCATCCATAGCTGCTTTCCACCTTGGATCGGCTAAGGCTTCCTGCACACTGTTAGGAATAGATATAGCAGATAATTGATTCACAAATGACTTATTTGATTCAGACAATCGGTGAGTGGACACATAATGACTCATGGGATATTTGGCTTTACTAGTGGGATTAGGCTCGTAAGTGGGTTTTGGGATACCTCTAGTAGTACGGTTTGGAAGTTCTCTTCTTGGAGCTTCGGACAGCGATGACGATTGGTTTTGGGATTCTGCTGAGAGTAGAGATAGATCTGATGGTAGTGGTGGTGGAGATGGTTCAGATGGTGCTGGTGGTGGAGATGGCTCATCTTCGTGGAGGTTCGGCATTGACTGCAGATCTTCGTGGAAATTTTCTTCCTCAACCAACAAGTCTTCATTCGAGTGATCGTCATTACTTACATCCTGATTTTCTCCCCTTATATCTGATTGTTCAGTTTGAATAGAAACCACTTCATCATAGGCAAGAGTTTGAACTTCACTTCGGTACTCCCCCTGAAGTTCAACCTCGGAGGAAAAATACATCTCATCTTCATGGAACATCACATCCATAGTCACAAATATCTTTTGAGTTGGTGGGTGATAGCACCGATACCCTTTCTTATTCTGTGCATATCCCACGAAAACACAACGGACAGCTCGAGGAGTTAACTTATTGCGTTCAAGTTGATGAAGATGAACAAATGCAACACACCCAAATACACGAGGTGGCAAGTTGACAACTTTTGGTGCATTCACAGCTTCAGTTAATGCTTGAAATGGTGTGAGAAAGTTTAGGATTTTTTAGGGAACTCGGTTGATTAAGTATGCATCAGAAGCAAGGGCTTATCCCCAATAAATGAGTGCCATATTTCCATGGATGAGAGAAGCACGGACCACTTCGAGCAAGTGTCTATTTTTATTTTCTGCAACCCCATTCTGTTGAGGTGTATACGAGCATGTAGTCTGATGAACAATTTCGTGTTCCACAAAATATTGTTGCAGATTTGAACTCAGGTACTCTCCGCCATTATCACTCCGAAGAACTTGAATTTGTGAATTATACTGAATCATAACATGCTTGTGAAATTTCTGAAACAAACCACTAACTTCACTTTTCGACTTCATCAAACAAATCCAGGGCATACGGGTACAGTCATCAATAAAGGTCACAAACCATTTAGCTCCTCCAAATGTAGTGTTTTTGGATGGACCCCAAACATCAGAATGAATAATCATAAAAGGAAGGGAGCTTCGACTTGGACTTGGAGGGAAAGAGACACGATGACCTTTTGCGAGTTCACACACATCACACCGAAAGGCAGATATATCCAACTTCAAAAATAAACTTGGAAATAATTTTTTCAAATAACCAAAGAAGGCATGCCCTAGATGTCGATGCCATAGCCAAATCTCTGATTTCTTCTTCTCATCTTCGGATCCTTCCACACTTAGAGCTTGAGTCAACTTGCTCGAACATTCAGATTCTCTAAATCTAGGTAATAGAGCTTCCCGTGTCTAACCCCATAACCAATCGTCTTGCGAATTCGAATATCCTTAAACACACAATGTGAAGGCCAAAAAACTACAATACAATGTAAGGCAGTGGTTATTTGGGCAACAGATAATATGTTGAAATTCAAGGATGGCACAACTAGGGCAGTATCTAAGGTTAGGTTGTTTGTGAGGTGTATGGTACCCTCGCCAGTAATAGTGGCAGGATCACCATTGGTAGTGGACACAGTTGATTTAGTGGATGGTTGAAAATTTTAAACTTGTCTAGAATCAAAAGTCATGGTCGGTAGCACCCGAATCAATTATCCATGCATTATTCATAACAGAAGCAGAAATATTAAATAACTTACCATCATTACCTGCAGCTGTGACTAATGTAGAGGCGAGTCCAATACTCTTCTCAGCTCTATCAGTTTGTCCCATGGTAGCGGCACAAGAAAAACAACGGATCTGATCTTCAGCAACCAATAGCAAACGACACAACTTGGCCAAGAACAGCTCCAAGTCTTCAGCAAAACAGCAACAATCCAACACCGGATCAATCCCTCCCCTTCTTCACAAAACAGCAAACACAAACTCCACAAATCTCTACTCGAACAGCAAACAGAAGTCTCTTCTTCTCCCGAACACCAAACATCAACAGGAAAGAGAGACCGCAGCAACAATGGCCAGCAGCTGTAGCACCCACATCAAAAGAGAGGGCATGGGGACTCGGAGGCGACGTCGCCGGCGATCGATGAGCGGCGCGACAGGAGTGGTCGGCGGCGAGGCTTCAGTCGGGGTTGGAGCTCGATAAGGAGCAGGGATCGCGATCTGGTTACCGGCGGTGGGTGAGCATAAGGAGGAATAATGGCGTACCGAGCGGACGACGACTACGATTACCTCTTCAAGGTGGTTCTCATCGGCGACTCGGGCGTCGGGAAGTCGAATCTGCTGTCGCGATTCACGAGGAACGAGTTCAGATTGGAATCGAAATCGACGATCGACGTCGAGTTCGCGACGAGGACTATCCATGTCGATGATAAGGTCGTCAAAGCTCAGATCTGGGATACCGCCGGTCAAGAAAGAGCAGGGGTTTCGATCTGGGCTGGGCGAGGGCTCCACGGGAGAGGGAAGAGGGGGCTCGACGCTGGTGGTGGGCAGCAGAATTGACGAGAAGGGGCTCGCCGGAGATGGGAAAGTCGACGGGGAGGTGTGCGTCGACGGGTGGCGCCGGAGGTGGTTGGAGGTTGGTGGTGCTCGGGGAGAGAGAAAGAGGACGGCGGGGGTGGCTTCTTTGAGGTTTTAGGCGACGGGATCTGACGGGATCAACAACGGGATCAGATCATGATGGAGGTGATCAGCATCCTCTTCTTCTTCTTCACTTGGCCTAAATCTGATTAGGCTCTGATACCATGAAAAAAAACAATTTTTGGAGGAAAATAATTCTTATTTTTCTTGTTATTTTTCCTTTGCTGTATACATCTATATATAGAATTACATTCTTGGGGAAGAAGAAAAGAGATTGAGAGAAGATTGGAGAGATGAGAGATTTGGGAAATATGTTTCCTATATATTAGGAAACAGAATATACAATTGCTATATTTCAACAACTTTCACAACAATGTGGTATTTCAAGTTGAAATTTTATGTGATACTTGTATATGTCTAGAACTTGCTCACAAAATTTTATGAATTTTGGACATCATTTGTTATTTAAATAAAATCCGAAATTGCAACTGGTTCACAGTTTTATTAGTTGCTGAAAATTTGTACACCTTTCAGTTATTGATTATTTTAGCCTCTTAAATAAAGTATTTTGAGAAAACTTCAAACTAAGAAATTATAGTAGACTCACTGACTTTTCTTTAGAACTCGGCATATTGAAATTCCAAGAAGTAGGTGATTATTAATGATTTTTAGAAGTTGCAAGAACTGCATTTTGGTTTTGAATTTGTTGTTTTGGAGCATGCAAGTTATCATCACTTTTAGGGCCTCTCAATAGACTTAGAAATATTGTTTATTAACTCTTTGACATTGTGTAGAATATACTCATATGTGAGACAACTTGGTATGGAAGAATTAATGAGTTAGTAGATGATCATGTGAGAGAGAATTACTAGGGTTTTGGCCTCAAATACACGTAGGCACGGAGTACTTGAAGTTGGAAAAGAAGAGAAGACAAAGAAGCAAGAGAAGACAAACATCCAGTAGAAGAATGCAGCCTGGAGAGTTGCGGTTGTCCGACCCTAGCTGCTGAGAGTTTTTCGAGTGTACAGGGTCCAACAGAGGAGAGGACGGTGACCGACCTTGGGGGTGCGGTCGACCGACTTTGGCGCTGATTGTTTTTGGGCTTACGAATTTAAGGCCCAATTGCTGAATTTGTGTTTATCTTTTAGGATTTACTTGGGGGCTATATATATGGCCGTAAACTCTAGGGTTAGAATCATTTTTTGTAATCAAGAGGTGAGCCGTTATCATTGTTCAACTTCAAGAGGGAATTGTGCCGAGTGTTTCAAAGGTGAGAGAGAGATTGAGAGTTATATTCTTTTTTGTAATCTTTGTATTTCTTGGGGAATAAGAAGTATTGGTTATCTCTGCATATTGATTGTGTTCTTATGAGATCTTGCATATATTGTGGTGGCTTGTTTTTGTTTCATCTAAGTCTCGGGAGCTTCTATTGCTTGTGGTGTGTTTCCGCTATTAGCACTACGAGTTGTGGGGTGGATTCTTCGACAAGAATGTAGTGTAGGGAATTCACATAAATATGATTTCCATATGAGGTGTTGATGTCATGTTTGTGTATATTTGTACAAGTGCATATATATGATAAATAGTGTTGTAGGTTGTGTGTGCAAGATGGTATTGTTTGGGTTCAAATAATCATTTGGAACAAGTTCGAGAAGAGAGACTGGTGGGGTATGTTAGTTCTAAGTCATCTGACCATCGTCTGTAAGAGTAGGTACTAGTTGGGCATGTACTCACTTGTCAAGGGAACACATGCGGCGGCGTCTTATCTGGGACACATGCGGCGTTGTCTCGACTGTTAATTTCTGAGATTTAGTGATAAGAGCGGGATGTGGACAGAGAGCAAGAGCAAGAGACTCGATGGGGTAGGGAAGTTCTGCAGGGGCACCTTTATGTTCGTAACAACTTTTGGTGAGGACCAGGGGTGAAGAAAGTGTTAGGAATGTGTCTTGAATACTCGTGGTTCAGATTAGAAGAAGGTAAGATAAAGCACAGAGGTCGAAGCGTCGAAGTGAGTAGAAGAGAAAAACAGCAACAGCAACAGCAACAGCCAGAGAAGGGGTCGGTCGACCGGTCTTGGAGACAGTCTACCGTACACCCGATCGCTCGTAATACTGGGATTGTCCGAGAGGTGGACGGTCCACCGATCTTGTTGGACGGTCGACCAACCGCGGCGCTGTGTTCGTTTTGGGCCTCGATTTATTAGGTTGTTTCAACCCAATCTTGACCTCCAAGTTAGATCGTATGGCTTCTATTCAGTTACTTCTTTTCCAGGTTATATCGGACGACTGAGAATCAAGATTAGACCTAGGTTTTCTCTCTATTCTTCTATATATATTGTAAACTCCTCTAATATGAGAGAGTACTTTATAGATTATTTTCTCCATTGCAAAGAGAGGCTCGAGAGAGATAATTTTTGGTGAGTAAGTTTAGTTCCTTGTATTGAGTGAATCAGTAACTCCTTGTAATCTCTTCTAGTTGAATATCAGATCTCCCTATATTTTCCCCCGGATTAAGCAAAAGCTAACCAGGATAAGTCATCATTGTGTTTGAGTTAGTTTGGTTGATCTACTTGCTTGCTCTACTGGTTCATCTTATCTACTTCGACTTTCTCATTGCTCTATTTAGTTCCGCTGCGACAACGGGTGTTGGTTGATGCCCCAATCCCAACAACGGGTATCAGAGTTTCAGGTTGCCGAGTCTCTTGGTTAAGATGACAGGCCACAGTATTTTGAAGATCAAGCAGATCGATGGAAAGATCAATTTCAATTTTTGGAAGACTGATATGTATGATGTTCTTGTTTAAGAATGTTTGCAGTTAGCCGTTAAGAAGAAAGAAAAGCCAACTGATATGAAGGATGGCGATTGGAAAGATATTCGTGAAAGATCCATACGTCTGATCCGATTATCATTAGCGGACGATGTCAAGTGCAGATTTCTTGAAGAAATGGATGCGGCGAGTTTGTGGAAAAAACTTATAGCTGACTACTCTGCTTCATCGTTATTAGATCGGATGCATTGGAAGATGAAGTTATTCCGTTTATATATGAAGGTACCGATCTCCAAGACCACATTACAGAGTTCAATAAGGTATTATCTGAACTTAAGGCGATCAACACAGATGTGTGTGAGGAAGATAAAACTTTCAATTTGATATATTCATTGCCGGATTCGTACGAGCCTTTGATCACTATCATGCTACACGGTAGATCTGCCAAGAAGAGTATTTCGGTGGATGGTGTAATCAAAGCATTGAAGGAAAATCAACTTAGGAAGGGGACTCAGAAATCATCGTCTATTCCTACAAGTTGTCTAGCAGTGGATGGTCCTTCAGGGGGAAGACAAAGTGCTTTGCAAAAGAATTCGATCTGTTGCTGATATGACAAGAGGTCAAGACATATCAAGAAAGACTAATGAAAATTGCAGAATCAGGAGAGCACAAAGAATGGGAATTCAGCCACTAATGTGGTTGGTGCCTTTGATTCAGGTGATTCGTGTCTTCTTGTTTCAAATTCTTTAGAAGTGGATTCTAGTTGGTTGCTTGACTCAGGGAGTTCTTCTCATATTTGCTCCAAGAGGGAGTTGTTTTCTACTTATAAGTCGACTATAGGGCATTGTGTGACAATGGAAACTGGAGAGATTTGTGAAGTAGTAGGTGAGGGGACAGTTGAGTTGAAGATGCCAGGTCTAAATATGTTCACTTTAAGGGATATTTTGCATATTCCTCTGCTGAAAAGGAATCTGATTTCCTTGGAAACTGTTGATGCACGGGGTTGTAGGTACACAGCTCGAGGTGGAGTTCTCTATGTTTTTCAAGGTCGTCGTAAGGTGATTAGAGGTATGAGAGTGGTCGGGCCAAGCCAAAACAATCTCTACAAGCTTTGGGAAATCCAAAATACTTGCGCAAGTGTTGCTCCTTTTTCCGTTATTCCCGCAAGCTCAGCTAGTTTGCCGCAACTAGATTCATCGAGACGAGACTACGACGTTCGAATATCGTCGAGAGGTGGAGAATGCCTAAGGGTAGGAAGAGTTCGTGCGGAGTTTGGCAACTTCGTGAGTACATCTACGGAGGTGTGCCCTTGAAGGGGTATACCGGATTCGGTGAAATTGGGTAAAGATCATTTCAACTAGAAGAATAAGCTATTGTTCTAAGTCCTTTTTTGCAAGTGAAATTCATTAGAGTTTGGAGATGAATAACACATCATGTGATAGCACTCGTATGCAATCCATGGTAGAGTTTATTAGGAATGTGTCTTGAATACTCGTGGTTCAGATTAGAAGAAGGTAAGATGAAGCACGGAGATCGAAGCGTCGAAGTGAGTAGAAGAGAAAAATAGCAACAACTGCCAGAGAAGGTGTCGGTCGATCGGTCTTGGAGACAGTCGGCGCACACCCGATCGCTCGTAGTACTGGGATTGTCCGAGAGGTGGACGGTCGACCGGTCTTGTTCGTTTTGGGTCACAATTTATTAGGTCGTTTCAGTCCAATCTTCAACTCCAAGTTAGATCGTAGGCTCCTATTCAGTTACTTCTTTTCCAGGTTATATCAGACGACTGAGAATCAAGAATAGACCTAGGTTTTCTCTTTATTCTTCTATATATATTGTAAACTCCTCTAATATGAGAGAGTACTTCATAGATTATTTTTTTCATTGCAAAAAGAGGCTTGAGAGAGATAGTTCTTGGTGAGCATTTAATTCCTTATATTGAGTGAATCAGTAACTTTTTGTAATCTCTTCTAGTTGAATATCAGATCTCCATATATTTTCTCCCAAATTAAGCAAAAGCTAACCGGGATAAGGCATCGTTATGTTTTTGTTAGTTTGGTGGATCTACTTGCTTGCTCTATTGGTTCGTCTCATCTACTTCGACTTCCTCATTGCTCTATTTAGTTCCGCTGCGGCAACGGACGTTGATTGACGCCCCAATCCCAACAGAAAGACCGCAGGGACCGGCATTGTCTGGGGACGAAGAAGAACCACAAAGACCGGACAGAGCAAACTATTTCAAGACCGGGGGTGGAAACGGTCCGCAAGGACCGACATTGTTCACGGGGGGGGAGCCCACAGGGTTCCGACATAATGGCATAATAAGGTGACCATTTTCTAACTGCAAAGACAGAATTGGACCGAACGACTGCAACCTCACCAGTCACTAGATTAATGTCAGAAACAGGAAAGCGTACAAAAAAATGATGCATAGCGAGGGATCGAACCCTATAATCAGAAGTATGTAGTATGAGATGCATATATTTCTAATCAAGTGTGCATTAGATTAAGAGTATCGTGTGCATTGAGTTGTGCATTAGATTATAAGTCATGGCATACACCGACACTTTTATTGCGTGACTTTCACGTTTTTATGTTGCATCAATATTGATTGTTGAGGTTTTGGAGATTGCGGGTTTCATCCGCATTGCCTCAGTTGCATTCACCTGACGTGGCCACAGTTGTTAGTTGTAGGAATGCTGATCGTGGAGTAGGGCACTCGAACTGTGGGAAGTATCCAAGTGGAGGATATAGCTCCTTGTACAAAGTAAATTATTGTGTAATTCATGATGTAAATTACGTGTAAGACTACATTGTACATTGATAATGTAATAAAAGTTTTTAATTTCATGTGCTTTCCTGTGTTGTGTACTCATTGAAGTAAAGATTCTGGGTATGTGTTACGAGCTTCCAATGAGCGGAACTCGGGGTGCTGCACAGCTCGAATAGATATCTCAACAACTATATTTTACAAAGAAAAGGGGGGTTAGGATTTAGATCAAATATTAATATTAGTTGGATATTACTAAAGAGAATAGGGGGGCTAGTGTGTCACCATAACTATGTTAGCTAGGAGACAACCCAAAACTCATCTCAGGATATTACTAAAGAGAATAGGGGGGCTAGTGTGTGACCATAACTAAGTTAGCTACGAGACATCCCAAAACTCATCTCTCGACCAACCAAAATGAAAATCTACACCGTTAGATGTGATCTACACGTCAAAAAGTAAGGGTGTGCAAAATTTTAAATGATTTCAATAAGATTTAACCCATTATCATGCGACAAAGGGATTGGTGTTTTATAAAATTACTTTATTTTTAGGTCGCATGATGAGTAATTAAAACTTGTATGATTCATTTCAAATTTTGTACACAGATAGTTTTTACAATGTATATCATATCTAACTATTTAAAATTATATTTTTGATGATCGAATATACTTTTTGAGATGTTTCCCTAGCTAAGTTAGCTAGGGTGACACCCTACCCCCCTTATTCTCATTACTAAATGAGTTAAATTTTGTCTAGTTACCAGGTTTGCCCGTTGACACGTGCCTACGGCATGTCTTCGGAACGGTGCACCTGATTTGATTATATAAAATAGTATTTTTTTAGAAGTTTTTTATATTTTTAAATTTTTTGAATTATTTTTAAAGTTTTAAAGTTTTTTATTTTTTTAGTTTTTATTTTTTTAATTTTTTTAATTTTTTTAATTTTTTTAATTTTTAATTTTTTAATTTTTTTTAATAGGAGAGAGAGATAGAGAGAGAGAGAGAAATAATTAAATAAATAAAGGAGTTGTTTTGGGTGGGAGGATTTGAATTTGAGTTTTGGGAAAAACTTTTGGGAGGAAAAATGTGTTTTGTGAAGTTAGATCTGGGCCTTTGATTTTGGGGGATTGAACGAGAGCCACTTGATAGCTTTCTTCGTGTTTTATTATATAGATTCTAACTAACATGTTGGTATGAAAAATACATAGGCTCTAATCTTCGTGCTTTACAACAAATTTTTCTGTTTTCGATTTATACATATATATGGTTATTTGGATTTTCGGATTTTTCTACAATGATTATTCGATAATATTTTTACAACAAATTCTTTTTTTTTTGCAATATATAAATAGGCTATAATCTTCGTACTTTACATATGCATCTACAACTATATACCTGGAATTGATTTATAAAAGGCATCATTTACATGCCCTAGATTTTTCATAATGTAAGCTGCTTGCCCAGAATATGCCAAAAGAAGGGAAGGGAACACAACAAAAGTGAATGCAATCTGCATGAAAATTAATCAAGATTAATTAAAAAATATTTATAAAAAGTAGTTAGATAGGAATACTATGACTGCATATCTAATTAACAAAAGGTAAACCTGAATAGCTAGTACGGGAAAATGACACAAGTCAGCAAATAGAGCTTCAGTCCCTGCAAAGATTTTGTTTTAAAAAATGATAATGAAAAATAAAAAGAACACTCATACTAAAGAGGAAAGTTCTTAGAAGAACTAACCTGTTATGCTGAGCATAATTCCCCCAAGGGAAATAAAATTAGAATGCCCTCCTTTTAAATACCGATATATATAAATTGGGTTGAAAGCTTTGAGAGCCGAGGTATCATATTTCCATATGTTGATAGCACCAATGGTTCCAATGAGTAGAAACCAAATGAGGACAATGGGTGCAAAAAGCCACCCAACTTTGTCAGTGCCATAATGTTGCATGCTAAAAAAAGCAACTAATATGACCACAGCCAGCACTACAGCCACATCTGTTAAAATTGATTTGGCAATAAAATGCAATTAGGCCAGCATAATCATTAAAAATATTATAAATTTAAATCAAAAGAAGAAGAAGAAGAAACATAGGATGTGGAAATACCGTTACTCATTTTGGGGTGATCCACCTTGATACCCCCTGCTGCTGAAAGAACTGGAAGGGAGACGAGAAAAACAAAGCAAAAACAATTCAGAAGCTGGAACAAGCGCAAATAGCATCGACATCATTAACTTTATAAATTGGACAACATTAACAATGAAGCTGAAGATGAAGATGTGTATAATATGGTCTAGGTATGAAGAATTTTTTTGGCACTTTTGGATTAGTCTTTAATTCAGAGTTGCATAATAAGGTGCCAAATAAAATTTGTAAAGGATTGCATGGCTATATCTAGTTAAGTTCAAAGAGGAGCTACACAAAGCTCAAAGCTGAAAGAAGATAAAGAAGAGCGAGTGTCAGTTGTATTCTGAGTAGCATGACCACTTTCATGGTGGTGTAGTACCCATGCTGAAACAAGTCAGTGTGTCAGACATTCCTTACACATGTGCAGCCCAAAATTTATATATCTCATATGGTAGGCACTTCATAGACACGTTTTGAATGCTTTTTGAACACAGAAACAACAATTTTAAGACACTTTTTCACATTTCATATAGGTACTAAGAACATCCACAGTCGTTCGATGGTAAAAAATGGCAAAATGCATTTTTTAGCAATCCAATTCGATGAGCATCCACAGTCGTCGATTGGCAAAAAATGGCGGAAACGAAACATGATGTTTCGTCCCAAAAATTGGAAAAAAATAAAGGTGTTTTTTTGCAAAAAACAAAATTTAAAAATAGTTCGTAAATAATATTTGCAAAAACAATTAAAAAATTTGCAAAAACAAATTACAAAATTACAAAAAGTTCCAAACGAAAGGCCCACATCCTGGACGAAGCACCATGCTTCGTCCGGATTTTAAGGATTTTTTTTGTAAAAAAAAATTGCAAAAAAGATTTTTTTAAACAAATTGTAATTTTTTTTGCAAAAACAATTTAAAAATTTGCAAAATAAATTTAGATAATTGCAAAAAAAATTTAAAATTTACAAATTTTTTTAAAATTTGGATTGGGACGAAGCATCATGTTTCGTCTCAAATTCAGACGAAACATCAGGTTATTTTATTCGCTTTTTTTATTTATTTTAATTCGGACGAAACATCATGTTTCGTCCGATCAATTAAGAATATAATAAAATAATCCAAACGAAACATCATGTTTCGTCCGCTATAATATGCATATTGCTATTTCGATTGCTATTTCTCCGTATCTACTGTAGCGCTTTTGCCAAAAAATGGCAAAATAGCAAACGACTGTGAGCGCTACAGTAGAAAAGAAATGGCAAAAATGGCAATAAAGCAAACGACTGTGGATGCTCTAAGTACTACTTTCTATTAATATAGTTGTTCTCCAATTCGGTAATTTGGATGGAAAATGGAAGTCCTGTTGCTTTTTATATGGACTTTAGATCTTTTCTATTTTATTATGTATTGTTGAGGTTGTGGCTCCAATAATAGTCACATAGAATAATAAAAAATATAAAGAGACAAGACTCCATTAAAGCATCCACAGTCGGGTGCTATTTATGCATAAAATGCATTTTATAGCAAACGACCAGCTGCACTCGTTTGCTATTTATTCATTTTTTGACAAAATAGCGACAGTAACTTGCTATAAATGAGAGTAGAAATGAGAGAAATGCATATTATAAAGGAAGCAACTTCACTTTCCGTCCCACTGAAAAAATCATTTTTTAATTCTCCGACGCAACTTCACTTTCCGTCCCTAAAAAAAAACTTTTTCGTAATAAAAAAACCCCCAAAAAAATTCCTCCCCCCTTGGACGGATCTTGGAGATCTGTCGAGGGGGGGGCATTAATTTTTTTTTCCAGCTAAAAAATTGTTTTAAATATTAAAAAATTCGAAAAAACCGTGGGACGGATCTTCACTTTTCTGTTTTTTTTCCTTCCGACGCAACTTCAACATCCGTCTAACATTAAAAAATTAATTAAATTATTCGTTTCGCCCTTCCAACGCAGCTTCAAAGTCCGTCTAGTATTTTTTTAATCTTAAATTGCTATAAAATAGCATTGGATGACTGCAGCAAATGCTAAATATGCTATATGTAAATATGCATTTTGCCATTTTTTGACAATCACAATTCTGGATGCTCTTAGGAGTTTCCATATTCCGGTCATAATGGCTTTAGCCTAATATACCAAATATCTCCAGCTATAAAGCACGATACTTCTATTTGGTAGCCATGTCACGTGGGAATCACGATTCTGACACGATACATAATATTTTAGGGTTGTTTTTCAAAATCTTCCATGAGTCAGTGTATTGTGTGTCACTGTGTGTGTGTGTCAGTGTGTTCGTGTCCATGCTTATTAGATATTCCGTGATGCATTAATATTAGGAACATTTTAATGCGACACTGATAGTATAAATGGCAAATCAAAATTTCAAATATCGAGACCCTACACTCTCCTCATATCACATATTATACCAAAAACAATGTAAGAGGGAAGGAACAAAGAAAGTACATATAAGATAAGAATATACAAACCTGATATAGAAGGAGTAAGAATCCCATCTCCAATAGCCATGCAAGTGCCTACAAGGACAAGAATAAGAAGAGCATTTTTCTTGTATGTATGAGACCCCAACCACCGCTTGACTTTTGCTGCAATTGATTTATCGTCATATGTTTGACGACTATATGTTGTTAGTTCCTCATCAGTCCTGTGCTGATTTGGAATAGTGTTAACTTTTGCATGTCGGCAGAGTAGCGAATATAGAGCAAAAGTACCACCTGCAAAAGACAGCATAATTCTTTGTTTTTCAATCTGAGTAGAGTCTTAATGAAATTATATCTTATTTCTTTATATACAAGAAAATCAACAAAAACTTGAACAAGCAAGTTCTGAAGCCCATCATGGCACAATTAAGGAGTTTTTACTATTAACTATCTATTTTATAAAAAACTCATTCTGATATAACTAGTAGATTTAATTGACTGAAATGCAAACACAGCAGAGCATTCTAGGAATTTGAGAATCCAGAGCATAAGGGCATGAGTAAAAATAACAATATAATTAAGAAAAATCCTTAAATTTTAGTTCTCAATGGAATAATCACTTCAACATGGTTTGAAAATTCAGTATTATGATCCGTCATAGATCTCTTGGTTATATCCAGTTGTGTCCCCTTAACCTGAACTGTTGTGCCACATTCTCGTGTCAGTAATGTCAAATCAGTGTCTAATGTTTGTATCCATGGAAAATAGTCCATAAGCATTCCTGCCAATGACAAAGGAAAAAATTCAGAGTAACAACTTACCCTGACCATTATCATTTGCTCTCAGCACTATAAACACATATTTGAGTAGAGGAATGAGAGTGAGCGAGTATATAATCAAAGAAAGAGCTCCAATAACATCTTCTGGATCAGTTACGCCACGAGGAAATGTATTGTAGAAAACATACAGAGGGGATGTTCCTAAGTCTCCGAATACCACCCCTAGGCTCTGGAATGCAAGCCGTAATAGTAATAGTATAGAGAATTTCTGCAAGGAGAAGAAAAAGATGTTTAACATATCAATATGATATAATAAATTAATTGATCAATCACATTTCACAATTTCAAGCAAACAAGGAAAGAATTCAGACTAATATGTCGGCTAAGACCAACTAACTCAGAAATATTTCGGTGGTTCTAGTGAAACATTAGACAGGCAAAATTAGTTGCTCTCATAACTTGGGCGACACTGAATGCATCTTTCCAATAAAATTTCCAATTTAGAACTATTATTCAAAAGATTCAATGAACATTTAGGAGCGCATCATCTCTATATCAAAGTTTCATGGAAAAAGTCGATGAAAATTCCACATATATGTTCGTCTAATGAGAGTGACAACCCGAAATATTCTCCCCTTGGAAAAGGAAAACACCAAAATTAACTACTAAATACATTAAAAAAAGACATCAAAAGGGTCTCTGTAAAAATTCACAAAATATATTACTCCAGTTGAAGAAGAGAATTTGCATCAATACCGGAACCAACGGTCAACATTAACCAAAGAGACATGAAAATGCAGTCAACTAAATAATCAATAAGAATTTGTTATATTAATCAAATTAGGAACAAAATACATAGAAATTTGAAGATGTATACCTTCTCTCTGTACATGTTCCTAAGCCTACCGGCTTCTTCATCCATGGGCTGATCAAGAGTCTGTTCCAATACCCACATATTCCCTTTTGAGCACTCCCCATCCATCGATTCCGTCGCCATTCAAACCAAACAAGCTTCAACACAAGGCACAAATATTAAAGCGAAAATCGAAGATCCTCAATCTCTAATTCCACCTAAAGAACAGAAGACAACCATTATCAAACCACCTTTGATCAAATGAGATAAAGAGACACAAAAATTCTCTTGAATTCAGCTCAAACTCACAGTTCAAATTTTTTATATAAAAAAAAAACAAGACAAACAATTCAAACCATGTACTATTCAAACCCTGTTCGAAATTTTAAAAATTTACCACAACTTTATTCGGAAGCAAGTGCTGTACCCAAAAAAAAATGACCAACAGATGTCCTATTACCATCAAAATTTTAAATTTTAAATCACCCAAAATATTGAGATTTCATTCACAATTTAAACCATACCCATGCGCTCATTTCCCCAAATAAACAAACAGAACCCATGCAAAACAAAATAACCCTACAAAATTAGTTCAAACTACAACTTCAAATCACACACAAAAATTACAAATCACCAAAACCCCAAAAGGAAACTTTTTGAAGTTACAATCACAAACACTCAAAACTCACATACAAATCACAAAACCCACATCAAAAAACTAAATTTTAAGAGAAAAGCTTCAACCTTTGCCAGCTGTTGAGGGTTCAGGACTGAGAATTATGATATGGGTCGGCTTGATTTCAGTTCAATAATACAGTAAGAAAAGAGGGGGGCAAACAGGACTATCTTATTTTGGTTTTTTTCAGGGTGTGAGAACAACAGAGAGAGAGAGAGAGAGAGAGGTGATGCTACCTATTGTGGTCCCTTATTGGGATGCTGGCTTCTGGTAACTGAAATGAAAATATATGGAGGAGAGAGGAGAGTGGATATAGATGAGAGTGACTGGGGATTTCTCCTGCCATTAGTGGAATTTATTTAGATGAAGAGAGAGAGAGAGAGAGAGAGAAGCTGGATTTTGGTTATCTACTAAAACTTCATTCTTTAGTTTTAGTAATCACTTTCTTGTTTTTTTCTGTCATATAGTATTATGACAATGGTGTCATTTTTGGGCTGAGGCAACTAACCAACTTTCTTCAATTAGTAATTTACACGTGTGATGCACGTTTTAATAATTTAAAAAAATAAAAATAAAAATTCTAACGTAGAAAGGATTCGAACGGAAAATCTCCTTTATATTATATTGGTAGAATGACAAAATATTTACAAATGAAACTAAGACCTTATTCCATTATAATATTAGAAATATATGGAGATTTCTCCCTTCCATGAGTCAATGACAAGTGGGGCCCCCCTTGCATGTAAATCCATGTGTAATTTCTAGCATGAAACAAATTGCAATGGAAAGTACTTAATTAATAATCGATTTTATTATACATGTACACAAAAATATCGAGCTTAAAACTAGTTTACATTAAATACCTTTGAACGTTACGTTTTTTTTTTTCCTTTTTGAATAGCAGAATAGTTAGTAAACTTAGTATGACTTTGAATTTCTTTTTTAATAAGTGAATCCTATTACATGTAAAATGTGTTAAATGTGAGTATAATTGGATGTTATCCAAAAACACAAAGTGAAGATTTTTTTATATTATTATATGCCACTTTTTGAAAATATTTGCACTTATAGGACAGTCGACAAAGTATTTATGTTTGTGAACTCAAAAACTAAACTCGTCATTCTAAGAGTTTAGTTGTTTCATACTCGCCGTTGGGACACGGCGAGTTTAGTGCTAATTTTTTGATAAACTCATCGTTCCCAATGGCGAGTTCAGTTCAAAGATTTCAATGAAGACTTAGTGTTCCCAACGGCGATGACATTTATACTAGACTTGCTGTTGGGAACAGTGAGTTTAGTTCAAAATTTTTATTGATGACTCGATATTCCTAACGGTTAGGATATTTATACTAGACTCGTTGTTGGGAACGATGAGTTTATAGTTCAAAAAAACATGGAGTTTTCTTCGAAAATTCACTATGTCCAACAAAATATTTCACTCTCTGTAAAAATTCCTACATCATCGCCGTTCCCAACAACGAGTCTAGTATAAATGTTCTCACATTTGGGAACGGCGAGTCTTCTTTCAAAATTTTGAACTAAACTCACTATTCCCAACAGCGAGTCTAGTATAAATGTCCTCGTCGTTGGAAACAGCGAGTCTTCATTGAAAATTTTAAACTGAACTCGCCGTTGAGAAAGTCGAGTTTTTCAAAAAAATTAGCACTAAATTCGCCGTATCCCAACAATGAGCATGAAACAACTAAACTCGCCGTTGAGAACGGCAAGTTTAGTTGTTGAGTCCACGAGCACAAATATTTTAGCAACTGTCCTCTTTCTACAAATATTTTCAAAAAAGTGTATTATAAAAAAAAATTCCAAAGTGTATGTAATTGAAATTGAAAATGCTAAGTACACTATTTTCACAATATTTTTTTTTTTTTTTTTGAGGTAAAAGGTGGAATAACGCCACCCTGTTTCATTAATAAGAAATTAATAAATAACCCCGGCATGCCGGGAAAGCTATTTTCACAATATTTGAACATGAGAATAGTGAATCTAAATCACTTTTTGCATGAATTACTTGTGTTGACATTAATTAATTTTCTTTCTTTGTATATAATGAAAGGAGTACAAGTAGTACACCTCAATTCGGATTCTTTATTGAAGGTGTTTCACTGTTTCATTTTATTTTTGTCAAATCTTTAAGAGAGATCCTACTGTTTGACTTGGTTTAGATCTAGTGTTCATTTTAATTAGCTATTCTCAATGTGCTATGAACAGTAACTCTTATGCTGTTATGAATAACCTGCAATGTGACATTATAATATAATATACATAGATCTAGATTTTATTCATTAAAAAAAAAGACCTACTTGTATGAACTGTTTTTTTTTTCCTTCCTTACCTCCTAAACATTTCAAGATATTGGGCAGATTCCTTATTTTTTCTTGCTCTAAATATTTATAACAGAAATACTATCTACAAATTAAATTAAATTATATATATTCAACCAAGCTGACCTTATTGGTGTAATTATATTGTAACTCAAACTCTGTGAGGTCGATTTCTTCCATTTTTAGTAGATTTTAATGTAATTTCATAAGTTATAATTATTGTTTACACGTATTGAATGAAAATTAATGAATATCAATTGAATATCTTGGAATACACATAGAAATAGATTTGGTTTCTCTTCGCTAAGCAAATAGATCTTGTAATTAATTGGAGGGAAAGCGATGACTTTAGTCATCTTTTATCAGCAAAAAAATAAAAAATTAATTGGAGGGATTGGTTAACACATAAGCTTACATGAGTTCTGAGCTTATTGATTAGATTTAGTCAACCACAATAATCTAGTTTAGATTTATATAAATTTAGTTCAGAAGGTGGTCACTCACTGATCCAATAGAATATTTCTCCTTTTTCCTTTTGCTAATCATCCATTAAAATAGTTTTTAAGGGTTGAACATGCTTTCAGAAGTATATTCAGACAAGTAAAACAAATCTGCATGTCAGTATATGAACATTTTGATCACCAACTCACTCATACTTGTTTAGCTCTTATTTTAGTTTAAGGTTAAACCTTTCAATAATTTTGGATGACCAAACCAAATATTTGAAATTAAAAAATATATATATTGCCAAATTTAAAATTGTTAAAAAATAATACCTTACCAAAAAAAATTTATAAACCAAAAATTAATTGCCAAATTTTTAAAAGGTTGTAAAATCTGTTGCCAAATTGTTCTTTAACAATGAAAGATGGCTAGAACACATGTATTTTGTTGCTAAAATGGAATATTAAGAAATGAACTATTGCCATATTTTGAAAAAGAAATAAAAAGTTTTCCCAGTTTTTTGTTAATTATTTATAGCAAAGTAGGCAGATGTAATGTTCTTAATTAGCTCACATGATGTTGATATTAGAGATTTAGAGACATGTTAATTCTGAATCAGACTTGAGTGGAATTGCAAATACAAATAGTTGGTTAATCTCTATCTAATTTTATAATGGGTGAGTTGGATTGTCGCTGTAAATATATCAACTTACGTGTATCATCCGTACATAACTAATATGAATGAGATTTCAAGTTCAAGATCAGACTACGTCCGAATTTTAACTTTTTTTAAAAAATATTTATTAAAATGTACATCGCATGTGTAAATTACTAATAATATTTTAAAAAAATTGCAACCTGCATCTGTGCTTTCCATAACCTCTGAATTGGTACATGAAAAGTTTGGTTAACTCTGAATTGGTACATGAAAAGTTTGGTTAAATAAATTAAATCTGATTATGTTTTAAGCCTAGACAAATCATAATGTGCAACTCACTCATGAGCAGTCATTTCCAGGAGATACTTGAGATAACTAGTATGTGATGCGGAAGAATAGCATAATTAAATAGACCAAGTGGAGATTAAACTTGTTGGATTTATGTCTTGCATATTGAATTTGATGCGAAGAAAATATGGCTAAGTGAGAAAATGTTGGAAGCAACTAATGGAGGCTAAAGAATGTGCAATATGTATGGGAAGCAGAGATACTCGGCAACCATCAAGTTGTTGCTCTGATTGGTCTCGATTTCAAGAGCAGTTGACTGCTCGTGGGCAACAACAGCTATTGGGTATTGTTTGAGCTCAGGTTTGTGCTCCAAGTAATATTGTATGACATTTTCTTAAGGGTACATTAGACGGGGAAGGATGAAGATTACAAATTATGGTTTTTTTAGTATAAATCATTGTAATGGCCTTCATGAGTACTTCATCTGAGAGATTTTCATTATAAACAACAGAGTATTTTCTAGTGATGCTTGAGAGATAGATAGATTCATAGTGAGAGTATTGTATCTCCTGTATCTTCCCTAATTGAATAATATCTTGGTTATTTCTCCCCCGAATTATGTTCGCCGAACCGGGACAAATATTTTGTGCTATTGTGCTTGTTGTGGTATAGGTTGGTTGATTGTTCATTGTGATCGGTTGTCGCCTCTTACTCTAACTCTCCACTGCGCCGAAATTTCTAAACAATTGGTATCACAGTGAATTATTAGGATTTGTGGACTCAAACATACAAGCACAAAATTTGGAGTTGGCGAAAGAGAGGACACGAAGAAGCGCAATGAAGTGGCAGCAAAGCACAACAGCAGCAGCAAGAATCTTTGACAGTCGACTGGTTATTTGAGCAGTCTGATGGAATTTTATATATACTTAATAATACCTAAATCATGTTTCTATAGATCTAGATCTTAATCATGTTACAAAAGTGCTTTAATATAAAATCCTAAATCATGTTATTATAGATCTTGTAACACCCCGCAAAATTAAAAATGACAATTTTGCCCCTCATTGTTACGCATGTGTATTTTGTACCGTTACTAGTGATATCCATAACGCATTTCAGTATAAATATCATACTTATTTTGTATTTAAACTATTTATGTATTTTCCATCTTCTCAAATTTTATTTTATCCTATTTGAGTCAACTTAAATATAAAATTCCACTCTATGTGTTTTTACGTGCTTTCTACGTGTTATCGATGCACGTATCGATTACGTATTTTTCACCGCTACGTGTAATATTTTCTATGTGTTACAATTATTTATTTTATGACGTATTCGAATTCTTTTTATAAACAGAAATTCATTTTTCTCCTATTCTGATTTTAAAAAATTTATACGTGCGGTGCACGTGTTTTTCTGTGTACGTATTGATTACACTACGGTATATGTATAATGAAATATATTTTTCGTATGTTGTATTTCTGTTATTTTTTAGCGTTTCACTGTCGATAAAATATATTTCGTATTTTAATTTTTTACGTGCGACGCACGTGTTTGCAGTGCACGTGTCAGTTGCATTCTCTTTCAAAAAATAAAATTTCTGAAGCGTGTGTTTCTATTTTTGTTCATGCATGAAAACTATAATTTTTAATTAAACTAATTTTATTATATATATATAGACATATGTTTTAATTTAAAAAATTATTTTTGTGAAGTGTACACAAAGCACGTGCACGTGCACATATCAAATAATTGGCCGGCTATTTTGGGATGGAGGGAAAAGTAATACTTTTGAATTAAATGAGTGGATTATTGGATTGTATTAGTGGGGGTAGTTCTACTCAATTATTCTATAAAATACCCTATAATCTTCACTCTCTCCTCATCTCTCCCTTCTTTCTTTCTCTGCCAAATCTGAAACCATCCAGCCAAATCCTTTTTTGTTTCCTCCACTCACTCAATATATATATATATATATATATATATATATATATATAGGGTAGCGATCCAGTGAGAACTTCACTCCTATCCATCCTATGGATAATCTGAACCGTTCACATTGTTTAACATAACTAAATTAGTCTAGAAATATAAAACCAAGTCATTTGATATTCATTTGTCCATGTATCATGTCACTATAAAAAATAACGATTTTTCAGCCACACAATTTGTAACACTTCAATGCATGAGCAAACGAATCTCAAATGACTTAATTTCTCATTCCATTATATATATATATATATATATATATATATATATATATATATATATATATATAGGGAAAAAGGGTATGAGCAACTTGCTCATTTAGTAAATAAGCAATTGATGATGTGGCATACATGTGATTGGAAATCTTTAAGGGTGCGTTTGTTTTGATATTTTGAATAGAGTATTCTGAATTGAGTATTCTGAATAGAGTATTCTGAATAGAGATATTCTGAATATGAGTCTAAAAGCTGTTTGTTTAGCCTATATTCTGAATATTGATATTTTGAAAGCTGTTTATCTGAAAAAGAGAGTTTAGAAGCTGTTCGGTTATATTTCTTGCTGAGAACTGTTATCTGAAAGCTGTTCTTCTGAAAAAGCGAGTTTAAAAGCTGTTCGGTTATATTTCTTGCTGAAAACTGTTATCTGAAAGCTGTTTTTCTGAAAAAGCGAGTTTAAAAGCTGTTCTGTTATATTTCTTGCTGAAAACTGTTATTTGAAAGCTGTTTTTCTGAAAAAGCGAGTTTAAAAGTTGTTCGGTTATATTTCTTGCTGAAAACTGTTATCTGAAAGCTGTTCTTCTGAAAAAGCAAGTTTAAAAGCTGTTCGGTTATATTTCTTGCTGAAAACTGTTATCTGAAAGCTGTTTTTCACTAAAAACGAGTTCAAAAGCTGTTCTGTTATATTTCTTGCTGAAAACTGTTATCTGAAAGCTGTTTTTCTGAAAAAACGAGTTTAAAAGCTGTTCTGTTATATTTCTTGCTGAAAACTGTTATCTGAAAGCTGTTTTTCTGAAAAAGCGAGTTTAAAAGCTGTTCGGTTATATTTCTTGCTAAAAACTGTAATCTGAAAGCTGTTTTTCTGAAAAAGCGAGTTTAAAAGCTGTTCGGTTATATTTCTTTCTGAAAACTGTTATCTGAAAGCTGTTTTTCACTAAAAACGAGTTCAAAAGCTGTTCTGTTATATTTCTTGCTGAAAACTGTTATCTGAAAGCTGTTTTTTCTGTAAAAACGAGTTTTAAAGCTGTTCGGTTATATTTTTAGCTGAAAACTATTACCTGAAAGCTGTTTTTTCTGAAAAAGAGAGTTTAAAAGCTGTTTTGTTATATTTCTTGCTGAAAACTATTATCTGAAAGCTGTTTTTCACTAAAAACGAGTTCAAAAGCTGTTCTGTTATATTTCTTAGTGAAAACTGTTATCTGAAAGCTGTTTTTTTATAAAAAAATGAGTTCAAAAGCTGTTCTGTTATATTTCTTGCTGAAAATTGTTATCTGAAAGCTGTTTTCTGAAAAATCGAGTTCAAAAGCTGTTCGGTTATATTTGTTCAGGTTTTTTAAAATCAATCTGCATTCATCATTTGGTAACATTTTTTTAATTGTTGGAGTTAGATTGCAATGTTGTACAAGCATTGGAAGGGGAAACTTGAGCAGCATGTGAATGGAGCAAAAATCAGACGCCATCATCTCCAAGATTGATTCGTCACGTTAGGGAAGAAAGTTAAAAGAAGCTCTTATGTTTGTGAAGCATATAATCGCAGTTCATGTATAAGTTTTGATTCTTGGATAAATGTTTTGAGATTTCTTGGATAGCGTGCAGTGTTTGGTTAACTCATAATTCATTTGGGTAGACTGATGTTGCTCAACCTGTACGTTGCAGTTTTTTAAATGACTATTATATCACAGATAATTTCTACGGCCTGAGCCAAGCAATTTATTCAGATAAATAAGCACTAGATATTTAAAATAAAAACGGGTCCCATTCCACTATACTCAACCAATTTATTCACCAAAGCAAGCTTACTTCATTAATTTTGTTTACATTGTTCAGCAATCCCACGTAACAGATCATTAATGGCATGGGATCGATACATATATTATGAGAATATGCTCTACAATTTGTTGTCAGCCATCATTACAAACAAGCATGCTGTTAAATCATTATTTGTTGTCTACAGTCACTGCATGCTGTCTGGAGCTGCTGCTGTTGCTTCTTGACTCCTTGATTTGAAAACTGTAGAGCAGGTAGATCTATAAACAAAGAAACAATATGAGAAACTTGCTGCATTAAAATTCAAAAAAAAGGGGAGGAATAATAAATTGTGCAGCAGAAACTTGCTACATTAACCATAAACGAAAACGGAAAACTGAAAATCGGAGTTCAGATTTGCTTAACCACTATTCATAATACAGATACCCCTCTTGTCAAACACTATGAAAACAACATAATGCAGGAAAAATACAACCTAGTCGCAGTCTCAGATTCATCAAATCAATGATATCCTGGCTAGATATACCGGAGCTGCAATTTTGTACAATGCCACGCCCACTAGTACAAAGCACATTGTCAACATTGACTAAAAAGAATCCATCATTGACTATTGCGACAACATTTTCTTATTGTTTGAAAACATATTTGTTCATTTACAGGGATCTGAAGTACTCTGAATAGTATTTACAAACTGGCATTACCAGCAAGATAACAAAGGCATATTCACCTGAATACAAGTGCAATTCATCTCAACAAATCAGATGCATCTAATATTGTACCAAATATTGCTTTTCTGAGAAATGGTTATGATGATACCCAGACTGATCATACTTCACACCTTAAAAAAAATTGATGCACATCATTTCTTTAAAATCCTGGGCTGTGATGAACAAGGTTTGATCTGCATTGCATTGAATTCCTGATATTTGGTGATACTGTACAGCTTTGGCTGCTCATGGTTTATGGTTATTGAGATATATCTTTGGCTTCTCATGGTTTCAAACTTTGTTTCTGGAGTCAATTTCTATTGTCTTGAATCCTTGATCAGTACAAATATCCTGAGTTTATTCCAGGTTGATTAATGTTGGCCTTTGTTTATCCTAAGAATATCCTGCTTCTATCCTGAGATTGAGTTTAAATCCTGGGCTCAATTTCTATTGTCAATTGTTTCTGGAGTCAATTTCTATTGTCAAGATCTATGATTTAGGATAAGGACATATCAGATCCTCCCCAGAACTATAAAAACAACCTAATTGGCGGGGTGAAAAATTAGTTACAGTCTCAGATTCATAGTGCTCATTCATAAAAACTCCATACTGGAGCTGCATTTTTGACAATGCCACGCCCACTAGTACAAAGCAATGCTCTTGAAAATCCGTTCATCATTGACTATAACGACATCATCTTCGTTATGTTTATAAAACAAATTTGTTCACTTATACTGTTCTTGAAGTATGCGGAATAGTTTTTCCCAAAAACCACTTAAAACAAAGGCCAAGGCCTATTGGTTTTCATATTGAGAGTGCCATATGCTGAATATTCTATTCAGAATAGGCGTTGGTTTATACCATATTCTGAAAACAGTACTGTGAATATTGATATCCCTTGAATTCGATATTCTCAACCCTACTCACGAGCTCTCTCTCTTCCAAACAGTGTCTCCCCAACCCATCTCTCCTCTCTTCGCACTCAGATGCTCTCTCTCTTCTCAACTCAGGGTAAACTCAATCTCAGGATAGAAGCAGGATATTCTTAGGACAAACAAAGGCCAACAAAAATCAACCTATTACAAACTCAGGATATTTGTAATGATCAAGGATTCAAGACAATAGAAATTGACTCCAGAAACAAAGTTTGAAACCATGAGAAGCCAAAGATATATCTCGATAACCATAAACCATGAGCAGCCAAAGCTGTACAGTATCACCAAATATCAGGAATTCAATGCAATGCAGATCAAACCTTGTTCATCACAGCCCAATTTATAAACTCAATCTCAGGATAGAAGCAGGATATTCTTAGGATAAACAAAGGCCAACATTAATCAACCTGGAATAAACTCAGGATATTTGTAATGATCAAGGATGCAAGACAATAGAAATTGACTCCAGAAACATTTGTTTGAAACCATGAGCAGCCAAAGATATTTCCCAGTATCCATAAACCATGAGCAGCCAAAGAAAAAACAGTAACTGTATATATCAGGAATTCAAAGCAATGCATATCAAACCTGGTACATCACAGCCCAAGATTTAAACTCAATCTCAGGATAGAAGCAGGATATTCTTACGATGAACAAAGGCCAACATTAAAACCTGGAATAAACTCAGGATATTTGTAATGATCAAGGATGCAAGACAATAGAAATTGACTCCAGAAACAAAGTTTGAAACCATGAGAAGCCAAAGATATATCTCAATAACCATAAACCATGAGCAGCCAAAGCTGTACAGTATCTGTATATATCCGGAATTCAATGCAATGCAGATCAAACCTTGTTCATCACAGCCCAGGATTTAAACTCAATCTCAGGATAGAAGCAGGATATTCCTAGGATAAACAAAGGCCAACATTAATCAACCTGGAATAAACTCAGGATATTTGTAATGATCAAGGATTCAAGACAATAGAAATTGACTCCAGAAACAATTGTTTGAAACCATGAGCAGCCAAAGATATTTCCCAGTATCCATAAACCATGAGCAGCCAAAGAAAAAACATTATAAGCAATACCTCAACATTGTAGTGGTGAAACTAGCAGGATATGGAAACTAACAACAACTCCAAGAATAATACCACTGTTCTGTTATAGTGACACAAAGTAGCCAGATTGCAGAGACATACTTTATTAGTAACTACTTCCTTGCTCTCTCCCATCACAACCTACCAAAGAACAACAATTAGAACCAATCTGAGATATTGTAGGATGTAACTTTGACAGTAAAATAAACTTACTCCATCACCACCCATTCTCCTTGTTGTGGATGCAGTATAATATGCTCCATTAAGGCTGGCATAACTCACACTTTGGGCACATATGAACATAAGATTCATAGTGTGCAACTTCAGAAATATAATCCATCTCATCATCACTCAAAACCAAAGAGGATAAATAAAGCTCAGTTAGGATTAATTCATCACAAGTCGCTCCTACAAAGCATTACATATATAATTGATAGTGTGCAACTTCAGAAACATAATCCATCTCATCATCACTCAAAACCAATGAGAAAAAACAAAGCTCAGTTAGGATTAATTCATCACAAGTCACTTCTACAAAGCATTATATAAACGATTCATAGTGTGCAACTTCAGAAACATAATCCATCTCATCATCACTCAAAACCAAAGAGGATAAATAAAGCTCAGTTAGGATTAATTCATCACAAGTCGCTCCTACAAAGCATTACATATATAATTGATAGTGTGCAACTTCAGAAACATAATCCATCTCATCATCACTCAAAACCAACGAGGAAAAACAAAGCTCAGTTAGGATTAATTCATCACAAGTCACTTCTACAAAGCATTATATAAACGATTCATAGTGTGCAACTTCAGAAACATAACCCATCTCATCATCACTCAAAACCAACGAGGAAAAATGTAGCTCAGATAGGATTAATTCATCACAAGTCACTTCTACAAAGCATTATATAAACGGTTCATAGTGTGCAACTTCAGAAACAAAATCCATCTCATCATAACTCAAAACCAACGAGAAAAAATAAAGCTCAGTTAGGATTAATTCATCACCAGTCACTCCTACAAATCATTCAATAAATAATTCATAGTGTGCAACTTCAGAAACATAATCCATCTCATCATCACCCAAAACCAACGAGGATAAATAAAGCTCAGTTAGGATTAATTCATCACAAGTAACTCCTACAAAGCATTATCTAAATGATTCTCATAGTGTGCAACTTCAGAAAGAAAATCCATCTCATCATAACTCAAAACCAACGAGAAAAAATAAAGCTCAGTTAGGATTAATTCATCACCAGTCACTCCTACAAATTATTCAATAAATGATTCATAGTGTGCAACTTCAGAAACAAAATCCATCTCATCATAACTCAAAACCAACGAGGGAGAATAATGTGCAACACCTGTACAACATTGAAGTGATTGGTAAAGACAACATCTCAAAAAAATGAATAAAAAGCTGAAAGGAAGATATGCATGCTGATTATTTATAATAGTAATATTGCAATGATACAAACATATCCAAATGACATCAATGTCTCGCATTCCAACTACGATACAATTCGAGAAATGGATATGCTGAAAATGTGTACATTCAAATTACATTACTGTATAGCATTCCACATTGCCAGGGCGATTTCATCTCTTTTGCTATTCATATGTCTCAATTGGGAAGATGATAAATCCAAATCTTGCGATGTGGATGCTGCATCTTCGGTGTGTTGGTGATGTACTATTGGTTCGCCACCGAGTTCCACTAAAAATGCATCGTTCCGTGAGTGCAGGCATATAAAATTATGAAGTGCACAACAGGCTGTGACCATCATAACTTGTTTTGTATAATAATAGTTTGGCATGTTCTCGAAGATGGTAAACCTCTTCTTGAATACACCGAACGTTCTCTCAATCACATTCCTTAACCTAGCATGTTGTTTATTAAATAGTTGTCTAGGTTGGGTTGGTGCATGGTTGGCCCCTTGAAAGTCCTGTAAGTAGTATGGCTCACCACGGTACGGTGCCAAAAAACCGGGCATGGTATAACCACAATCCACTAAGTAGTATCTATCGTTCGGTGGGATTGGCAACAGTTTTTGTGCTAATGCAGTATGCATTACACGGGAATCGTTCGCACTGTCTTCCCATCCCGCGTAAACAAATGTGAACATTATGTTAAAATCACATGCTGCCAATACATTTTGACTTACAAAACCCTTTCGAGAGCGACAAGCGTTGCTTCGACTAGCGGGAACTGTAGCTTTTATTAACGTCCCATCAGCAGCACCAATAGCTCCCTGCATTTTAATAATTCGAATAATAGATATCACAAATCCAAACTAGGAAAAAAATTTAATCATACATGATGCAATCAGGGTGACGTATTACCTGAAACCACGGATAAAAGTCCTCTGATCCCCTGATTCTGTGATGTACGTATGTATAATCAGGAGGTTTGATAAGGGATGGTGCTGCTCTTGCCAGACCTTTCAATACAATATTAAAGTGCTTTTGGATTGTTTGAGTTGAGTGGTTAAACGTAGTACGGGCTACTCACATTCTTGCACTATGACCGACAATAAACAGGAAAATAGCCACGCTTTCCTCGAAAGTAACTCGCTTATGACTTGAAGACTCCGCTGTTTCCTCGCAGAAGTTCCTTTCTCGCAGAAAAGCACACAAGGTCATAAAACAATCTTGGTTCATACGGAATATTCCATGAAAGTCGGCCTGGGAACCCGCTAACATATTTTCCAAATATTCACGTCCCATTTGCTTTTTATTAGTGGACCTTGTACGGTCAAGTTCTTCACATAATTCAGCTAACAAGATTTCCTGCATCGCCTCTTCGACATCGTCACTACTGGATGAAGAAGTATTCATAACAGAGGATGCACTTGCAGTAGTAACTCACTATAAAGAAGAAGATAGAAATCATTTTGGGAGATGCCCATATCAAGTGCACACACTATTAATAATACGACTGTATGTAACGAGATTTACGGAATCACAAAACAACATATTGAGAGATGGTAGGATTCCACAAACCTGTGCAATTGAATAAAGATAACAAGGTATACTACTACTAGCAAATCTATTCCAGGAATTAAATTTAAATTATAACATTACAAATTTAAATTAAATTATATAAGCAATTTGTTCATCGTAAAAGCCGTCATATTACAATCAACCTCAAACAAATATGGAAATAATCATAAGAAAAGTTCTACAACATGATTTGTTCAACCCATTACGCTGAATGGGATTTCTACAGGGTGGCATAATAACGCACCGCCAACTCCTGCCGTTCTCGAGACATACGGAGGAAACCATGAGCAATGTTCGGATTTTGAAACAGGTAGTGTGTAGCTTTTAAGGCTACAAATGGATCAAGCCCTGTCATCGAATCAATTATATCTTGGCATTGATCCTGGTCGGCCAAAGCAGGGTTATTCGAGGGAGCACTTTCCACTTCATTTATATTCTTGTACCTGCCTCTTTTTACCTCTTGAGTTTGCTTACACGCATCAAGATAATCCGACATCTTTGACATCATTGATTCGCGGCCACTTGATGCAGTAGATTTTCTTTTGCGTGAACCGGACCCCGTACCCATTGGGACATCATCAGACTCATCAATCACATTTACGTGTGATTGATGGGGGTGGCCAAACTGATAGTTCATCCGCCGCGCCTCCACATCCTCGAACCCCCCTTGTGTGGAGGCCCTTGCCACATTGTCCTGGGCTACAGATTCCTCGAATATTTTGGTCAATGCATCAAAATGTGGCAACCCCTTATTTTTGTATTTTTCTGCAGCAGGATGCATCTATTCACAGAATATGTTGTTACTATGCAAGTATTAGATAAATGATTAAGTATAATAAAAAGGATTCACAACCAAAAATCAAAGTTTGAGATTATATATATTAACATTAACATATTGTTCCCAAACCGGAGCCTCACAAGTAACGGTTTGGTTGGCTTCATCCCAACCGAAACCGCTCTGTTTCCTCATATTGTCAAACACCTTCCATTCTGATTTAAGTCGTCCATATTTCGACTTCAGTTGTGACACCGAGAATGAACGCCCAGTCGCAAAATTCATTGTTTGCTCAAAATTACTCCAGGTTTTACCATCGAATGTGGTGCTTTTTAACAAACCACTGTCAACTGCCCCCTCCATAAGGTTGATAAAATATTCTGTAATACCGGAAGTCCACAACCCATAATCCTCCTCCACTGCCTTCCCCTTTTCCCTACCCGCATTACTCATCTAGTATGAACAAACATCAAAAAAAAAAAAAATTGCCAAATTCCTTCAATTAGTTTAATAGCTGATCGGGTAACCCTAGTTTGCAAGTAGCAACCGATTACACCCTAAAAAATCTCAACAGTGAATTCGGCTAGTTTGTGTGCAGTGTGCACCTTGATCCGAAATAATTTCCGGTACCAAATGCAATTAAAAAGCACGGTAAATTGGTAAAGAAAACCCTCCAAATAAATAGTACAATCGCTGTCTTCATACCTTTGATTGGATTTGAAGAAGGAAGAAATTGTCAGCACAGGATTCAACCTTGCGTAGTGCTTTGATTCTCTTTGCCCTTCGATCCCTAGCTCTTCTCCGATAGGCAGCACGGGTAGTGCAAACCATTAACCCCCTACCAAAACCCCTCAACCCCTCACCAAGTCGACAGCAACAAACAGTCAGGTAGCGAAGTCGCCAGCGGCGCTCTCACACGTTTCCGTTCGATTTCACAGTGGAATCGTTCGGGAAATCGTGGATTTGGGGTGGGGGGCCCGGGGGGAAAAGAGATCAGATCTGGGATCTTCAAAGGAGGGGGGAGACAACGGAGTCGACGAGCTCTCGTGGGTGAGAAGAGAGAGAGAGCATCTGAGTGAGAAGAGAGGAGAGATGGGTTGGGGAGACACTGTTTGGAAGAGAGGGGAAGGTAGAAGACGACCGAATGGGGAACCAGATCTGGGGAGTGAGGAGAGAGAGAGAGGTCGTGAGAGAGAGAGCCCGTGAGTATGGTTGGGAATATCGAATTGAAGGGATATCTGAATTTAGAATATGGAACTCAGAATACGCCCAAAACAAACGGGTATTCTGAATATGATATTCAGAATATGGAACTCAGAATACCAAAACAAACAGGCCCTAAAAGGGTTAGTTGTCCAATGTATCACATGCATGCCACATAATCAATTGTTCATTTACTAAATGAGCAAGTTGCTCATATCCCTTTTACCCACATATATATATATATATATATATATATATATATATATATATATATATATATATATATATATATATATATATATATATATATGAGTGTTGCTCCCAATTTGCTGCCGTTTTCTTGCTGTTTGATTTCGTTAGGAAATTTCGGTGGCTTGTGTACTTGCTTTTGGGTTTTGGTGAAGGGAATTTCCACTAGTATATTCTCCTAATGGGTGGGTAATCTTTTATACTTTCTAATTTATTGAGTAGTTGCATGTGTAGATACTCTAAAATTTAAATTGTAGATGTGAAATGATTAATTTACTCTTATTAATTGTGATATGTGTTATAGGAGAAACTCTAAAATCTTGAGTGAAATGCGTGCTAATAAAAGTAGACTTGAGAAATTGAAGTTTAGAAATTGTGTAAATTAGTATGTGAAATGTTAAATTGTGTTCTCTTTAGATAAGTAGATATTTTTATGAAATACGAATTTAATTGACCTTGAAGAAAAATTCTCATATTGGTAATTGTCATGGAAGAATATATAAATTGAAGTAAAATTGACATCTCATAAATTATAGTGATAATTGAGTTACTCTTCACGTGATAGAAATTAGAAATTGTGTGAACTGATTATTGCATTAGAATTCAGTATGTTGTTTTTTTTATTATTTTAGAATGAGTAGATTGACCGTATTTAATTGGCGGAACGACTAAAAATTGAACGCATGTATTTTTAAAAAAAGAAATGAACCAGTCAAGGTTAAAATGTTTGAGGATTTAAACTCCTTATGTGTTTTGATCTGAGCATTGGCTCAGTGGGTAGGCGTTCAGGCGTCTCTTAGTTGGCGTGGGTTCGAGTCATGGTAGAGGCTCTGTTTTATTCCAAAATTTAATTTTTCCCAATAACACAAAGCGCTTGTATATAAGACAATCATTGGGTTTCTTTCACTAGCCGACGCTTACTGGTCTGCGGGCTTGACTTTGGGCGCTGCCCCTGGTTATGGGTTCGAACCCTGGCCTTTTAATTTTTTTTTTTTTTGAGTTTTCAAGAGTATAAAAATTTGGGGGGAAATCTTATTATTTCTCTAAGATATTATTTAGACTTTATAAAAAATATTTTCGCAATATTTTGATGTATTTTGTGAGAATTGGAAGTGAATTTCACATTAAATAATGTGTTGAAGAACTCGAAAGTTTAATTAAAAATGTGAATCTTGGTTGATTAAAGGAAGATAAAAATTTGAGATACAATTGGAATCCTCTTGTTGAGATTTTATAGTTATTCATTTTTTAATAAGAATGCTTTGATGTTGCATACAATGCTATAAGTTATTAAATTAATAATGAAAGTAGAAGTGAATTACTTTATGTTATGAGACTATAGAGAAATGTTTTCTTTGAGAAAGAGATTGTGAATAAAGAAATTGAAATATTATTTTGAGATTGAATATAACATATTGTTAATCTCTAGAACGAGATAGTTATTGGAATTTAGAGACTATGCGAGACCCTTAGTGTAACACCCCGAATTCCAAATAACACCGAATTCGAAGTTCCACAGGATCTTTACACTTCTCTTCGTACAAATTTACAAGGAATTAAAACTTTATTACATCAAGTTACATTTAAACAGCGGAAGCAAATTTACATCAATTACATTAATGAAATGAAACAACACCTGAACAATTCTTTAAGCATTAATTCCTCCTTAATCTTTCTTTCACTTTGTCCTGCATGGAAACTGTGGGCTTGTCAGTTCAATCAACTGACGCAGGGATATAATACATCAATTTTATCTTACTTAGAAAGCACACACTTGTCACAAAACAAAACTACGGGGACTATCCTATTGATGTCGTGTTGTGCGATGCACTTAGTCCTTAATGCAGTTATTTATATTATATGACACTAATGCGCACAAGTTCGGATTCTATGCATCCCATATTACATAGATCCGAGGGTAAGCCCTTAATCGTACTTCATCTTGTAGGGTTCAATCCTTCGCCATGACTTAAACTACTACGGTAAGTATCCTAGATTTTCTATGAGTTACGAGCCCATATCCAGACAGCCTGGAGGGGAATCCCACGCACTGACATGACGCATCATGCATACAGACTATGGACAATTCAACCTCCGTCATGGAACGGTGGGACCACCCGTAGTCACCAAACACCCCACAAGCATCGCCACCGGGATGATAATTCCGGAGTAGTGCTCACGCCATGACATGACACATCAAGGAGGCAGTCTGTGAATCACTCTCACACCGCCAATCTGATGGCCCTCATAGTCGTATTTTTCTCTTACTTTTGTCACATCTCCACTATGTATCTAGTCCTTAATTTATTTGAATCATGAATAAAATCAATCCCCAGAGTTAGCACTTCTTCTATACCGGTCTTAACCATTAATTCAACAATACGACCCAAAATTGGTCGTTTCTTTTCAATATCTCATCTAAAAAATATTCTTTCAAAGCCGGTATAAGGCTTAGCTACATTCTAGCTTTCAATTCCATTTCAAGTTCATAACATTTGTTTATTCATATTCATAAGATCTTTCATAATTCATCTTGATGTTTGATTTCACTTTCATGTACAATTTCATGCATAGAATAAATCCATTTGTCACATTCATAATTCATTCTTTCCACATAATTCTCTTATTCTTATTTTATCAATACTAACTCTAAAATTCACACTCCCATTATCAAATCTCTTTTCAAATTAACTCTTTTAAACAATACATTTTTTTTTCTTTATCTAAAGACATATAAAACTTGAAAACCTATAGTCAGGGCAGTCGACTATTAAAGCATAGTCGGTCGACTGTTCTATGAGGATTTAAAACTCGAAAACCAAATAGTCAAGGCAGTCGACTGTTAAAATATAGTCGGTCGACTGTTCTGTAACGATTTAAAACTCGGAAACCAATGATCAGGGCATTTGACTGTTGAAATATAGTCGGTCGACTATTCTGCAACGATTTAAAACTAAAAAACTAATAACCAGGGCAGTCGACTATTAAAATATAGCCGGTCGAATGTTCTGCAACAATTTAAAACTCGAAAACTAATAATCAGGGCATTCAACTGTTAAAACATAGTCGGTGTAATACCCTGATTTTTCAAATATATGAGAAATTATTTATTTCTGCACGTAGTGTGTACGTGTAATATTTTGGCTATTATTTTCAATATGATTAGTAAGAATATTGTTTTCTATAAAGCATTTTCCTAAAGCCCAAATGTTAGTTTACTTATTTTTCTTTTAAAATAATTATCTTGGCCCAATTAATTTAAGCCCATGGAATTAATCCCTTTTATTATTTTCTACAACTTGTAATGTGTAGCATCTCTTTTTTTTTTTAGACTTGTCATTTGTGTACAAGTTCTAGTAGGGTGATTGGTGCATAAACGTGCATGTTGCATACACGTGTAGAGTACACCCTTTTGTTTGGCCGGTTGGAGTGAGAAGGGGGTTTGAGTGTGGGTAGTTATTTGGAGTGTGGGTGGTTATCACAACTCCCTAGTCAATCCTAGCCTTTGATCCTATAACTATCTACTGAATCCTAGCCCTCCATCTCACCCAAATTAGTGTATAAATACCCCCTCTCATCCATTGTTCTTTTACACTAAGATCATTTTGTAAGAGAACTATTATTGGGAGAGAGTTGTGTGTGCTTTTCTGTGGAGACCGGGCATCATCTTCTGGAGATTTTCGGCAAGGAGCAAGGAGCAAGGAGTGGTGCATTGCATTGAGGAGCTTTTCTGGATTCAGTTATTTTCGTCAATAAGGTGGGTGTTTCTCAGGACTTCTAATGTAGAAAATATGCTATGATTATGATGATTGTTGCTATTGCTTATGAGGAGTAAATTCAAACATACTAGAATTTCCTGAGTATGTTTATGATGATAATTGTGGAGGACTAATATTGTAGTAATGGCACTGTAAATAAGGATGAATTGGGTCTGTACAGTCGACTGCCGTTTGGATAAGTCGACTGGTACGAGGCATCTGTTCCATGTTTTATTAGAAAGTTTCATAATATATATGTGTATTAGTAGAATGAAATAATAAGGCTAAATTCATATCCTTCATGATGTACATGACTGAGAAGACATGAACATGTGGAAAGAAACTAGTGATAATTAATAAATTGAGAATAACACGTGTAGTCGACTGATGCTATGAACAGTCGACCGATGCATTGATTAAACTATGAATACTCCTGTAGATTCCATGAAATAAGATATTTCCATTGTGTTGTCCTAGTATAATAAATTGAGATTAATATTTCATCTCTACAAGAAGGTTATGAACAAGTATAAATGCATGTTTAACACTTCCTTGAAGAAAAGACAATATTAGTTATTTGAAATTCCATGATGTGATGTTGCTGAACAGTTAAGAAATTTCGTGTCTATGAAACATGAATGTATGTATATTGTGATCTGACACCATGATGCATGTACACACAAGAAAGATAATCCCTTAATTTGAAATATGAATCTGTCCAGTTGACTTAATGCGAGTAGCAAGTCGACTGAGCTGAACATGAATATGTACTGTTAAGACCCGGGACAGACGACTGATCTATTGACAGTCGACTGTCACGTGAATTACATTTTGAGTATAGAAAGTTGCGGAACAGCCGACTGGCCAGGTGCAGCAGTTGACTCTCCCGAGTGATTATGAAGAACATGAATCGACTGTACAAGTCGACTGGTGTTTTCCAAGTCGACTGTACAGAGTACATTTGATATGTCAGAGATTTCATTTGACTACCGTTAAAAGTTGTGAACCTTATGATTGATGTTGATAAACTCTATTTGTTGCTGCATGAATGTACATGAAATGAATCATAGTTTTGAATTGAGGATTATATAAATATGAAAAGCTAAGATCATGATAAAGAAAGTCTGTGAGACTCTAAAATGAATTATGAGCTGAAATGGCTCAAACTGGGAATTGTGAATTGGAAATTGAAACCAAAGAGTAGCTACGTCTCCCCGGCATTGGAAATGAAATGAAATGAAATGAGAATTGAAAGACCAGGGTTGGTCATGTATTGAATGAATGAATAAGTCCGGTTTAGTGGAGAGGCTGACTCTAGAGCTTTGATTCTTGTTCATGATTCTAATAACAACTAAGGATTAGTGCATAGTGAAGACGTGATGAAAGTGAGAGAAAAACACGGGTATGAGAACTAGGGTTTACGGTGCGGGTGTGTGAGCCACAGAATGCATGCTTGATGAGTCAAGACATGGCTTGGGCACAACTCAGAATGATCGGACTCTAGTCACGCTTGTGGGATGTTTGGTGACTGCAAGAGAATCGTGTGCCATGAAGGAGGCTGAAATTGCCACAGAATGCATGCTTGATGAATCAAGACATGGCGTGGGGTTCCCCTCCAGGTTTTCTATACACGAGCTTGTACTCATAGATCATCTAGGATACTCACCATAGTTACAGTAGTAGATTAAGTCATGGCGAGGGATTGAACCCTACAAAGATGAAGAACGAATAAGAGGCTTGCCCTCGGACCTATGTAGTATGGGATGCATAGAATCCGAACAAGTGCGCATTAGTGTCATGTAAATTAAATAATTGCATTAAGGATTAAGTGCACAATCACGACACAACATCATTAAGATTTTCCCCTTTACTTTATTTATCATGTGAACAAGTTTGTGATCTGTTAAGAAATGAGAATCGTTATACTGTTTCTGGCATAGAGAGGATGGCCATGTATAATTATCGTCGGTTGAATAAACTGACGTACCCACAGTTTTGTATGCAGGATAAATGACATGTTAAAGGTTAAAGAGGAATGAATGCATAAAGATTTTACCATGTTGTTGTACATTTATTTAAATGTTGTAAATTTTTACTTCCGCTGTGCAATGTAAATGTAATATATGATGTAAACTCTGATGTAAAGTGAAAAGTTTAAATTCCTTGTAAAATTGTACTCAGAAAAGAGAAAACATCATGTAGAACATCTCAAATTCAGTGTATTTGGGATTCGGAGCGTTACAGTCGGTCGACTGTTCTGCAACTAAAATTTGAAATTTACTACCTGACAGTCGACTGTCGAGTCTAGTTCGGTCGACTGTCGATTGCACCAGGTTGCAATTTAAAGTAGATCATGGATACGTTTTTGACATTTGCGAACAAAATCACACTTTTCGCTTTATTCATAATCAAAGTTTCCACAAAATTATTTTTTCTCTTTATTAATAAAAAATCTATTCTTTTAAATAAATTAGTCCTAATTCACAAAATATTCGTTTTTCTTTTCCAACAAAACAACATGCAAATTTGGGATTTTTAGTACTAATCTCAATAACAATAAACATGTGTAATTTATTAATCAGTTCTACTTTCATAGCATGAAGGTTTCCCATAATTCACAATTCATTCATAAACACATTTCTTGTAGCGCCCCGATTCCCATATAAATGGAAAACCGTAACACATGCCAAGATCTTTCCTTGAATTAGTCACGATACACAAAATGCTGGAAATTAAAACTTTTTATTCAATACAGAGTTACCCCGCAGTAATTACAAATATCAGTTTGTAATACCAAATGTAGCGCCTGCCCTTTTTCCTTTTTGACTCCAAACTCAATTCTTCCAATTTCTATATCACTTTAACCATAAACTAAAATAGTTGTGTTTCAGGAAAAATTTCGGCAGAGTCTCCCCTGTAATTTCGACCCCGAAACACAAAAAGCTACGGAATTCTGCTCTAAATTCCGTAGCTCACATCACAGGCAATAATATCACGGGCTCCCCAGGCCAAAATGAGCATCATCACACAGGCAATATATATATATATATGCTCTGGGGGCCAAACTCATAATGGTTTATCAATTATCAATTAAAAACTATAAATCCTTTTGAAAACATAGTAAGTTTTTAGAAAATAACTTGTAAAAGCTTACCACAGCGTCCGGTACTCCACAACGAGATGGGTACAGGTCCAAACCATATCATGCCACTCCACACTCTACTCTCCATCATCATCCACATACTTATACATCAGAAATACAATTTAGAGTATAAAACCCTTACTATTTACAATTAAACCATAACAACAAATAGTAAAGTGAAGCTCCACTCCACCGGAACCTGAACCTATACCTTACCTCTGCACCGCTGAGGACCTGTAACAGTAGGGGCCTAGGGTAGTCCAGAGACCCCCTAACCCCCCAAACACTAAGGGGTTAGCCATTTCTGGTGTGAGTACAATATATTAATAAGCAAATAAATTAAACTTATAAGTGAAACAGAATGAACTTACGAATACCAAGATAAACCTGAACATGTAAATGTCATATACGGAAATTCACATCAAATACTCACTGCATCACTTCCCGTATGCGTATCCACACCTGGTCGCAAACATACTTAACTTTAATTTGGAAAATCATTCCAAATTAGTTGCTTAAGGCCCATCACTTTACGCCTTATGCAAATATTCCTGTAGCTTATTCTCCCATAAAGTTTCACATTCACACAACGCTACCTTCACATACACTGCACCTCATTTACCATTCATTGCAAATACAGACTCACGACTTATCTTATTTTCAAATCTCATATCACATAACACCGCATCCATTCATTTCTTACAACACATATCATCACGTCTCGCAATACATCACTTTCACACTCATAATTCATCTTAAATGGAAAATAAACGTGTATCCTGATTTCCTAGTGTTTGTGTATGCCATGACCTGAGTATAATGCAACAATACAGAATATAGAACAGATGCACTTAATCTAATATCAGCAAGATTCTGGTTGCACATGCAACCCAAACTACATGTGACCCAGGTCAAGCCAACATACTTAGTCTAATGCAAGCGAGACTTTGGAAATGCATCCCATACTACATACTTTCCAAATCAAGCCGTTGTCTCTAAGTTTAGGGATTCGAACCCTCGCTATGCAATGCATTCTAATTTGGTCTATTTCCTGTTCCTGATAGTATGACATGGTTGGGTTCAAAGTCGTGACGAACTTAAAGATATACCGCAGTATACCTATAGCATCGTATTTTTACCGGACCGCAGTTCGGACGACCCGTTCGTGTCTACTAGCACATACCTGGATCCCATTTAACAGCCGTGACGAACTTAAAGATATACCGCAGTATACCTATAGCATCGTATTTCACTGGACCGCAGTCCGTACGACCCGTTCGTGTCCACTAGCACATACCTGGATCCCATTTAACAGCCGTGATGAACTTAAAGATATACCGCAGTATACCTATAGCATCGTATTTCACCGGACCGCAGTCCGTACGACCCGTTCGTGTCCACTAGCACATACCTGGATCCCATTTAACAGCCGTGACGAACTTAAAGATATACCGCAGTATACCTATAGCATCGTATTTCACCGGACCGCAGTCCGTACTACCCGTTCGTGTCCACTAGCACATACCTGGATCCCATTTAATAGCCGTGACGAACTTAAAGATATACCACAGTATACCTATAGTATCGTATTTCACCGGACCGCGATCTGTATAACCCGTTCGTGTCCACTAGCATATACCTGGATCCCATTTAACAGCCGTGACGAACTTAAAGATATACCGTAGTATACCTATAGCATCGTATTTTACCGGACCGCAGTCCGTACGACCCGTTCGTGTCCACTAGCATATACCTGGATCCCATTTAACAGCCGTGACGAACTTAAAGATATACCGCAGTATACCTATAGCATCGTATTTCACCGGACCGCAGTCCGTACGACCCGTTCGTGTCCACGATGAGTACTAAGTACAGGAACTTATCTAAGTCCCAAATAAAATGCTAAAACACCATTAAAACCCGATAGCGCATAATCACCACACTGCGATATGCAGAGGGCTCCTCATCAATTATCCGATGAAATAATTCAAGAAGTAGCAGTAGCTGTAAACCAGGCTACGCTCATCGGAATTTAACACAATCAGACTTCTAGAAGGGTGGGGAGATCCCCAGCAATCCCCTAGTGGGCGACTCAGCTATTTAAGAGCTCAAGTCCCTAAGCTAACTTAATCTTGAAGTCAATCTGAACCACAGGGTGCTAAACTTACAACAACCACAACTTCCAACATAGCACACAAATTTAGCCACTCCTTCAGCAGAGCGTTTACTGCCCTTGACCAAACAAACTCTAGAATTTCTAATGCTTGAGAATCATCAAATAAACTCATACCAAAAGCTACTCTCAAGGTTCATAGCAAGATCATACCTACACAAATGGTTATGACCTTTTGGACTTCGGTCCAAAAGCAATCGGCTTCAGCTCTGTCCTTTCAGACCAGCTGCACTCCACAATTTATTTTGAGGTATCAACCAACCCCGATAATTTATGAAATTTAGCCTGTAGTTGTGGAAACATACAAGAGTGTCCACACCAATCCTTAACACAAAACATCCATGCTACACTAAGATACAAAAACCGAAATACATAGCAATTCATAATTTAAAATTTTCACAACGCGCCATGTGCGTAAAATAAAAGATATCATACTCACAAATTGTCTCGCGAAGGCTCAAAGCGCCACCACGCATCCAAAGCCGCTAGTATATCCTATCATCAAAGTTCAAAACAATCAAGGCTCAAGCATCCAAAACAGTTACGGGAAAATAATAATACTAACTCCAATATCACACAGGCATTCTATTGAACGCCTAGGATGCACACGCGCTTTGCACGTAATCACTCAAATCGTCCAAACCAATTATAAAAGCTAATAACAACATCCCAAATATCACACAAGCGTTTATTGAACGCTTGGGATATACACGTGTGATGCACGTAATAAACTAATGCCGACGAGATTCTTATTTCCAAACAATTACTAAATCATCCCCAAAATATTCTAATAGCCCCACTACAATTTCTATTACTATACGAGAATTAATTCATATCCATATAATTCTCTTTTACAAACCCAAAATTCCAATTTACTAATAACTTACAATCTCTCTAACAATCCACTAATTTCTCACATCTACCACTTCCAACATCTCTAAATCTCTCTACCCTAATATTCCTACTCAATAAAATTTAATCCAACTAAATTTTATACAATAAAATAATTAGGGTTTTACCTTCCCGAATCCATTCGAAAATCCGACGCTACCACCATGTAGAGGATCCCTCATTTAGTCTACCCCTCGATTTAATTTGGATTTGACGAAGGATCGGAGGGGATTTGAGGTGGGGGAATCCTTGCCGAATGGGTTCCAGGGTGGGGGTCGGGATGGAAATCGGAAGGGAAGAAGAAGGAGAAGGAAGAAGGGAGGTGGGGGTCGGGGCTTCCTTCGATCGGCTGGGCGAACGGGAGGAGGAAGGGAGAGGAGAAGAGGGGGCCGGGGGTTTCCTTCTTTCGGCTGGGAAGAACGGGAGAAGAAGGAAGGAAAAATGGAGAATGAGAAGGTGGGGTGGGGTAGGGTTTTATAAATTAATAAATAATAGATAAATAATTAATTATAAGGGGAATATTACATATAAGCCCCAAAGTCCCATTACATTTCAAATAAATCCCAACTCTCACTCTTTAAAATACTAACAATCAAAATACATAAAATTGTCTCATAATACCCCTCCAAAAGCATAAAATAAGATAGACAGTATATCTGATATTTCTCGATAACAATAAATTATTATTAGAAAAGACATAATTGTGTGCAATTCTCAATTGCGCATGGATTACAATGCAAAAATAGCCATATGCTATTTTTGTGGGGTATTACATTTCTTCACATTACATTTTTCCCACATACATGAGCATCTTAATATAGAGATTCATACTTTCTTAATTAACATACTGATGCATTATCAAGTTTTTTTGAAGGAAAATATGGATTCTAGCCACCCTGTTTCATTAATAAGAGCTTAACGAAACAAACCCAGAGTACTGGGCCAAAGTACAAACTACAGACAGGAAATAAAATATAAATGAAGCAACATGACACGTACAAACAACAAATTCCTCCAACAACTCTGGAGGGTGGGCCGACAAACAAGCTCGGTCTAGCAAAATTGTATGTACGTTAGTTTAGCTTCGTACAATGCCTCCACGGCACATGCACACCCACCTGAAACCAGTCTGGCATGATTTTATCACCTGTCGGTCCTTGCCTTCACCTCGCTGGGGGGAACCCATCTTTGGGCCCAAGCCCCGCAGACCGAATTCTAACCCCACGACACATGCACAACGATCCCACCCTCCTACCATCTCCACCACTCATTCTACGAATGCGTCAATAGCTCCCACAGCCGCTACCAAAGAAATAGCCGTGAAAAGGATACCTTCACCTCTCACACGATAGTGCTTTCTCAGGCAATTTCTCACCAAACAACTATCTCGCTCACCCCACCAAACGCCACGCTCCAGAAGAAAGCCGTGGAGAGGATACCTTAACCTCTCTCATGATTTAGCTCTCTCCGGCAATTTCTCACCACACACACTCATCTCGACTCTTACTCCCAAACCGAGGGAAGAGACGACGCTATCACGAGACAGTGGCCTAAGCTGGAGGAAGCTTAATAGCCTGATGGTAGGCGCTATGAAGACTGCACCAGCGACATCGTTGGACACTCAAATGCGCACATCATGGAGGGACCCCATCTTCAGCCCACGCTACACAATCATGCAAGACAGCGTACTTCGCAGGGGGGGGAACCTCGCCATCGCCCAGATCCAAGGCGATTGAAACCACAAGCACGGGAGGATGCTCTGGTGTGACGAATACGTCGCTCCATGACCTGAGGAGGCACACTGAAATCCTCAACGAAGGCAAGATGCCCCACAACCAAACAACCCCCCTCACAAAAATACCCCGTCTCTCACTTCGACACTGCCAACCTCAAGCAAACCCCTACTTCTTCGCATTACCAACCCTCGAAACCAAATCATAGGTGCAAATCGCCGTGATTGACCCCAAGAGTGTGGACATGGTGGCGGCCGCGAAGAGCATCCGGGCCCCAAGAGTGGACAACACAGTGCCATAAACACAACACAGTGCCACAAACACCCGTCTCTCACAGACCAACCAGATGGATGTACGGCAGATCACTAGCGTGACGGCGGCGTTTCTTTGGCTGAGGTTGAAACAAGTGAGCGTACATCATGGACGGACCCCATCTCGGGCCCAAGCCCCACAATCGTGCAATACAACACACTCCACACCTCTCACGCATGACCAACACCAACACCGCGCCAACAGCTACTCCAGTCGCCGTTGAGGGGGGGAGGGGCTGCCAGTCAACCAGACAGGCGGACATGGCTGGCGCGAATTCCCCAGAGGACACCAGATGACCAGATCACTGCTGGTGGTAACGGATCAGAACAGCAGTTACCGACGGGGGGAGGGGGGCACACCAGTCGATCAGATCTGACCGCAGGTGGACATGGCTGGTGTGAACTCCCCAGTGGATATGAACACCTCGACCAGATCCGATTCAGGGTTGGGTGCATCGCTCGCTGTCGCCCAGATCCGACGATCTGGGTCTTCGTCCCTTGGCTTAGGCATGGCGTCGGCGCAAGGAGCATGCCGTAGGAGCTCGCAGGCCTCATCTTCGAAGCAGCGTCGTCAACTCGGCTTGAGGAGGGTGCGGGAGAGGAGCACGAAGAGAGGAGGGCGACAGGTGATCCACTGCGACGGGGCCACTACGATGGGGCGGCAGCGATGAGCCCTAGCCGCCGCCCCCATTTTTTTTCCAGATCTGGGGTTTGTTTTTGGGGGTTAGTTTCTCTCTCTAGACTTTTCTAGAAAGGAAAACTCCTATTAACATTTATTGTCCATGTTATGCATTATCAAGTTATCACACCAATATTTCTATTCACCTCATTTAATCAATTTTTCTAATGATTTCATGCAATTTCACATGGGTTCACTTTCTCCTTAATCATGGTAACTAATCATAAAGCAATGTTCTCTTATTTATTCTAACATAATCACAAACCAAAACCTAGCATGGTAACTAATTAGAAGTTTGAGAAAATTGTCCACATTATTTGGAGAGAAAAACAATGGGAACTCCTAAAGACTCTTAGAATGAACAAATGAAGCATTCTTTTCCTAGGTCGTGCCACCAAGAATGCGCTTTCTCCTCCTAAATTTGATGAACCGGCGCCTCCCTTGTTCTTGATGAATTGCTGGCCTCAATTGGGGATGGACACACACACAAAATCACACAACTCAAACTTTTTTCTCACTCTCTCTCAATCTTTTAACTTACTAATTTGTCTCTTATTTTCTTTCTTTCTTTCAATCTTTTAGGTGTAATCATGAAGAATGTAGGGGGGGGGGTATTTATACAAATTTTGAGTGCAAATGGAAGGCTAGGATTAGTCCAATTGGTTAGGGATCAAGGGCTATGATGAAATAGGGAGTTGTAGCAACTACCCATGATGAGATAACCAACTCGCCACTACACCCATCTCTCCCTCTCTCTTTGTGAAATCCGGCCACCCCCTATGGTGCACTAAGCACGTGCTAGTGCAATGCACATGCAATACTAGTACCCCTAGTTGTTAGTTTGTTCATGTGGATTAATTAATTGTCTATTAAACTTATCTACCCTACAAGTTAAGTTAACTAAAGGGGAAATTTAGTTAATGGGCTCACTAATGAGCAAATAAACCACGGGCTCTAATAAATTAATTAATTTAATTAATTAAAGTGGGCTAGAAAGAGACGATTAGGCCTATGAGATTAATTAGGCTTTCTAGATTAAAAGAGAAAAATAGGATCAAATGTTCATGAGAATATTTTAGAGAAATAAGTGCATGAATTTAAACGTGCACAACACGTGAAAATAAACAAACTCTTATTTAATTAATATTTGAAAACCCAGGATGTTACACTTAGAAATCGGCAGTTGTTATTAATATGAATTTGAGAGCTAACCAGTGTCGGTTGAGCATCTCTTGAGAAGTAGCCAGTTGGAGCTGACTGTCTCTTGTATTGGTTTAAGTCCGGTAGGGTAAGCTAGCGCTAGGTTGTGATGATTTTCTTCTAAAACAAACTAAAAACTTAAGGACAACACTATAGTGAAAATGTGAAGAAAGTAAGAGAAAAACACAAGTATGAGGCCCTTGGATTCACGGTGTGAGAGTTTTCACAGGCTGTTTATATGATGCGTTATGTCATGACGTGAATTCATCTTCGAAATTATCGAGATCGTGGCGACTCTTGTGGGGTGCTTGGTGACTACGTAGTGCCATCGTTCCATGACGGAGACGAATTGTCCATAAGTTGTCTACATGATGCGTCATGTCATGATGTGGGATTTCCCTCCAGACTGTCTGGACATTAGCTCGTAACTCATAAAATATCTAAGAACTTACTGTAGTTACCGTAGTAGTTAAACTCATAACGAGGGATTCAACCCTAGAAGATGAAGTATGGTTAAGGGCTTGCCCTCGGATCTATGTAGAATGGGATGCATAGGTTCGAACAAGTGTGCATTAGTGTCATTAAATATAAATAACTGCATTAAGATTAAGTGCACAAGCACACACGACATCAATAGGATAGTCCATCTTTAGCTTTGTTTGTGATGCATTCAAGTTTGTGTTTGTTAAAGTATTAAAGAATCGTTATATTTTCGGCATAGCGAGGATGGTCGTGTATAATATTACGTCGGTTGTAAGCAACTGACGTGCCCACAGTTTCATATGCAAGACTTAAAATTTACAAGAAGATATAAAGATAAATTTGATGCTGATGATTCCTTAAATGCTAAAGTTATTACAATTGTACATTTATCATTGTTGTATTTCATTTACTTTCCGTTGCGTTATGATGTAAAAAGACTTTGTTGTAGTTTTAAATTCCTTGTAAAATTGTACGAAGTGAAGTGTAAAGATCCTGTGGAATTTCGAATCCAGACTTATTTGGAATTTGGGATATTACGACATTGCGTTTCTTGAGTAATAAGAAGTATTGGTTATATCTGCATATCGTTGTTTTCTTATGTTTGTGAGACATTGCGTTTGTGGTGGAATCTTGTTATTAATGCATCTAGATCTTGTGGGCGTTCTTGAGTACTACACTTGTAACATCCCGTATTTTTTTATTTTAATTAAAAATGCATTTTCAATTTTTGCATGTATGATGCACGTGCTAATTTTTTCATCTTTATTTTCTTACTTTCATTTACTATTTTAGCATGCATAGTTTTTTTATTTAGCCTTTTATTAAACTCATAGACCTAAGATTTGATTCTAGCCAACTAGACTAAATAACTAAATAACTAAATAAATTAAAAAGCAAGCCCACAAGACAAGCCCATTAATAAAATCTCATTTTTAGTTGTGCATGGACTCACACATGACATGTAACAACTTTTAATACACATTTTAGAACTATAGGAATTGTATTTGTGTGTGTGTGCGCGCGCACTAGTGCACAACACGTGCACGTGTGGAAGTGTAGGAGTTGGCCGGTTTGGGAAAGAGAGGGATTGGCCAGTTTTGAAGAGGAAGGGTTGAGGGTTATGGGAGTTAGGGTAGTGAAGAGGTGGAGATTTAAGTGAGAAGTTATTAGGTGGAGAAATTTGCAGTTTAGACCTTCACTTTTTCCTATAAATACCGTTGTTGTTTCTTCTCATTTCACACCAAAATAAACCAATTTAGAGAGAGGAAAAAGAAAGAGAGAAAGAGAGTGTTCTTGTGCATTGGAGGCTTGTTGGAGAGCTCTTGCTAGGAGGAGAAGGACTAGGAGTTGCCTTGTTGGAGCTAGGAGCTAGAAGTTGTGTCTCATCTTCCTTGTTACAAATTCTTCATAAGAGGTGGGTGGTCTTTATACTTTCTAATTCATAGGTTGAGCATGCTAGAATATGACATTAGTAATGTAAATCAAATTGATTTGATGTGGGTGACTTGTGCTTTCTAAATATATAAAATGCATGCCAGTATTTTAAATGAGTAGTATAGATGAATTTGATGAAATAAATGTAGAAGAATCTATACTATTATATGTGCTATGAATGGTAGTAAAATTTTTGTGTGATTAAGAAACTAATCACCATCATGTTAGTTGAAAATGAGAAAAAGAAACAATAAGTTATTACCATGAACAAATATGCATGTTGAGTAATTGTATGAAACTTATAGATTTTCCCTTGTGGTTAAAATAATCTTTTGTAAAGTAAAATTGATACACATTGAATCATTTTAAATTGTTTGTATGAGATGCAAGTTGCCATTTTGATTAAATTAAAGAAATGAAACTCATGTTTATTAAAGAGAATAAATAATCTGAAATATGTCAAAAATATAAGTTTGGAAATTCGTGAATTACTGTTTTCAAATAAAATCAGTATGAATGATAAAATTACACTCTATTAAAAACATTAGGTCGATCATATGTTTGAGTTGGGTGAAATAAACCAATTACTGTACGGTATGAACAAAACTACAATAATATGATTTCTAATCAGTAATTGCACATGGACTTCTTGGTTAGCGGGTGCGTCATAGGGCCATCGCTGTGCTTATCCGTCTTGGGTTCGAAACTTGTTGGAAACATTTTATTTTGTTTTCTTTAAATTAAATCCGAAACGCCTACTGTAGCTGGCAGCTAGTCATGGGTTCGAAACCTGATGACTTTAAACATTTTTTTTTTTGTTTGTTTTAATCAAATGAGAGTTTAAATGCAAACAAAAATTGGGGGAAAATTCTAGTATTCCTATAAAGTGATATAGAATTTATTAAAAATAATTTTAGAGAATTTTCATCTATATTTTGAGATATTAAAAGTGGAATTGAGATAGAAATTGAATTATTGACTTCAAAATTAATTATTTGAGAATATGACTTTTATTTTGTGAAGAAGAGTAAAATATTGTTGTGTGAATTGAATTCTCTTGAAGAAATTATACACTTATTTGGTTTAAGAAATGTTTGATGTGGTTGAGATATATTATTTGAGCTTAATTTGCTAATGAGACTTAAAGTGATGAATCTATGTTCATGAAAAAGGTTATTGCTTTTGAAAGATTGTGAATAAATGAATCATGAATAGTGCTAAAATGATACATTGATTAAATTGTGAATAAGTTGAAGATAACAATACATTGAGTTTAATACACGATTATGAAAGATATGAGTACCCATGGATTCTTGTACATGAAAGGTTGTGATTTAGAGTTGAGTGAGACCCCGGGTACCGGCATTGTTGATTTGACTTATATTTTTGAGATATGGCCAAGGAGCTGTCTCGGTATTTGTGATTAAGTCCAGTAGGGAGTAAAACTAACTCTAGGTATGATAATTTATTCATGTCTTGAACTTCAGAACTAGGCACATAAGTGAAGATGTAGTAAAACTTGGACAAACGTAGGTGGGGCACTCTATATAGTCGGGCGGTTGATTCTGAGACTATAGACCCAGTCGGGCGGTGAATTCTGGGACTGTGGTTGCTTTGTGGGAGACGAGCTTTTATTTTAAATTCGGGACTATGCGTAGTCAGGCAGATAGTTGCCGTACTCCAATATATATACGTATACCGGAGTTAGAAGGGCACTTGCGGGATGATTCGCACAATGAGGAGTCTGTTATAACAGTCAGGAGGTGGACTTCGGGACTGGGATCCGTACTCGTGGAATGATCTAAACCTTGCTTTATTACTGGGTAGTTTTCATGGCGAGGGATCGAACCCTTTTAATGAGGAGTACGTAGGTGCTTGCCCTCGGACTTATCTAGCATGAGATGCATAGAATTTGAACAAGTATGTATTAATGTCATCTTAGTATAAAATATCTGCATTAGTGTTATCTTAGTATAAAATATCTGCATTAGTGTTATCTTAGTATAAAATATCTGCATTAGGCATTAAGGCATGGCATACACTTACATGTTTAGTGTAGTCACATTTAACACTTTATTTGCATTCAAGTTTTGTTGTTGTTAAAGTATTAAGATCATTATATTTTTTGGCATAGAGAGGATGGCCGTGTATAATATTTTCGTCGGTTGTAAGCAACTGACGTGCCCACGATTTTATATGCAGGAATTGGATTATTCATGAAGATATAAAGTTGATATGCTGCTGTTGATTTAGTTAACTGTTAAAGATGTTGCAAATTGTATATTATTTTCAAGGTTGTACTTCACTTTATCTTCTGATGCGTAAACAATTGTAAAGAACTCTGTTGAACTATAAAAGTTCAAATTTCCTTGTAAAATTGTACGAATTGAAGTGTAAAGATCCTGTGGAACTTCGAATTCGGTCTTATTTGGAATTCGGGGCGTTACAACACTAATAACTAGTATTAGAGCAAATGTTGCTTGAGTTCCTTGGTGAAGATAACAGATCATGGTTTTTCAAAGATCAAGACGTTGGATGGTAAGATCAACTTTAATCTCTGGAAGGTGGACATGTACAACATATTGATTCAAAAGAGTTTGCATATTGCCCTAGAAGGAGATATAGAGAAGTCGGGTGTGGTGATAAAGCCAGCTAGCATGGCAAAGAAGAAGTGAGATAAGATTTGTTTAAAAGCTCTGAGTTTAATCTGACTATCATTGGCGAATGAAGTCAAGTGCAACTTCCTTGAGGAGACAAGCGCGGCGAGTCTCTGGGAAACACTCATAATTGACTATTCGGGATCGTCGTTACCGGATCAGATGTACTAGAAGTGAAGACTATTTTGTTTCTCACTGAAGGAATGTACTGTTTTTTATGATCATATTGTTGAATTCAATAAGGGATTATCTGAATTGAAGGCGATAAATGCAAATGATCTCAGTGAAGAGGATAAAATTTTCAACTTGATATATTCACTGCCAGATTCATACGAGCATTTGATATCCACCATGCTACACTGAAAATCTGTCAAGGGGAAGTTCAAAGTGGCCAGTTTGATCAAGGTCCTAAAGCAGGATGAAATTTGGAAGGAAACTCATAAATCATGGTCTACTTCTTTCGGCTGCGTGGTGGTGGAGGGAACTTCAATTGAAAGAGAAAGTGCGCATAAAGTGGGGTCTGTTGCTACCATTGCAAAGCAAAAAAGGGCTTTAGAAAAGGGATTTTCACAAGTTGTTGAATCAGAAGGGTGTCAATATAGTCAGTGCCGCTGAATCAGGTGATAACTTTAACTATCTTCTAATTTCAAGTTCTAAAGATGTGGATTCTGGCTGATTTCTTGATTCAAATAATTCTTCTCATATTTACTCCGAGAGGGAGATATTTTCTACTTACAAGTCTACAATAGGTCTTTCTCTGAAGACGGAGACTGATGAGAATTGTGGTATAGTGGGTGAGATGACAGTTGAGTTGGAGATGCCAGATAGAAAGAGGTTCGCATTGGAAAAGATCATGCATGTTTCTTTGTTGAAACATAACCTAATATCATTGGAAACTCTAGAAGCAAAGGGTTGTAGCTCCCCAGCTCGTGGTAAAGTTCTATAAGATGATGAAGGAATGAGGGGTGTTCAGCACAACCTCTAAAAATTGTGTGGGAACGGAAAATCTTGGCAAAGTGTTTCTAAACTCAGCGTTCCTCAAGTATCTAGTCCAAGCGAGATCATGACAATTGAATATCGTCGAGAGGTGGAAGATGCCTCGAGGTAGGCGGAGTTCTTATGGAGGAGGTGCCTCAGTGTTGACGCCTACTGAGGTATGCCCTTGAGAGGAACACTATTGGAGAAATAACATGTGGAGGTAAATTCGACTAACAGAAGAAGTCATCGAATCACGTTATTTACAAGCGGAGAACATGAAGAGTCTAGAAGCAGTAATCACCAAAGTGTGGAAGCAGGTGTATACAAACTAAGGTGGAGATTGTTTGGTTTATGTTTTGCATATTAGGTTCGATATGAAGAGAATATGGTGAAACGAGAAGATGTTCGAAGCGAAGAAAGGAGGTTGAAGAAGCTGCAGTATGTCTGGGAAGCAAGGCCAGTTGAGTGCCATATTAGGTAGTCGACTGCAACCATCAAGTTGTTGGTCTGCTGGGTCTCGACTTCAACAGCAGTCGACTGTAGGTGGGCGACAACAATTATTGGGCTGATTCCTTGGTGAATTGATTGAGCCCAGGTTTGTGCTCCAAGTAATATCGTACTGCTCCTATTGTATGGCTATCTCTTCATGTTATATCGAACGGTGAATGATTAAGACTACAAACTAGGATTTTTTTCTAGATCACTATAAATCAATGTAAAGGCCTCTATGAGAGACAATACTTCATCTAAGAGTTTTCCATTGTAAACAACAAATTATTTTTAGTAAGGCTTGAGATATAGATATGTTCTTGGTAAAAGTATTGTATTCTTGTATTTTCTCTAGTTGAATAATATCTCGGTTATTTTTCATCAGGATTATGTTGACCGAACCGAGAAAAATTTTGCATGCTATTGTGCTTGGTGTGGTCTACATTGTTTGGTTGTTCGTTGTAATCGGTTGTCGCATCTCGCTTTACCCCTGTGCTGCGCCGAAATTTTCTGATGCCTGGTAACAGAGCTAATAACTGGTATCAAAGATCCCTAACAAAACTAGTATTATAAAGAGTTTTTTTATTGTCTAATATGTTACAAATATTTTACAAGATGAGAAGAACATAGTCAAACTGAAAACCTACATATTGATTTACAATATAGTAATCTTTTATGCATACTTATATACTCTAATGTATTGATTTAAACATGCATGAACCTGGACAGGTTTTATTAGATGCCACTCATTTGGTTCCATTGAGAGGAAAACAATTTTGAATGGTAACATGACAGGATCTTGTTTGTACTCTTTATAGATTTTTAGGGTAAGGGGTTGTAATTTATCGAATTGATGTGCACTTCTAGAAATTATACGTCGATGTCTCTGATTCTTTGGTAAAAAAGCAGGAAAATGTTTATGCTGATATGTACTTGTCTCACTTGGAAAATTATTCAGTATCATGAAAAATGATAATGTGGTTATCCTGAATTTACAAGGAAGAAACACAATATTTTTCGACTTTACTAACCTAAAGCTAATGCCAGTGATACTCTATTAGTCTTAATTTATCTTGTCGCTCGGAACAAAATTAACAACAAAATATGCAGTAAATTACTGAAGTAGAAGCTAATTAAAGGCAACAATTAAACCAATTTACCGCAAACACTCCAACGTGATCATTGACTCTTTTTGCACATAAAATTTCTCAGCCGCTACACCTTAAAAATCATAATTAAATACCTCAAGGAATTGTGATTACCAACTAATGCTGTAATTAGGTGTGAAATTATGATAAATATTTGAAGAAATTAAAACTGTCATCTCATAATGTTGTTGACTCTCAGTTTAGTGTGCACAAAATATGTCTATAAATACTAATAAGTTTAAATTAAGTTGTTCAGATTTTCAGGATTAAATAATATCGATAAGAGATTCAAAAGAGATTTAGGAATAAGTAAAGAAGGATTGTAAAATCAAGCAAAAAAAGAATACATGTTGATTAGTGCCCAAAAAAACTAGCAATATCGATTATTGTTATTCCATAATTGTGAGATTTTATATATATTTGATTGATTATTGACTGATTAGTTTATGGTAAAAATATGAAGTGGTTTCGTCATGAACAGCACGATTGCGATCGACCGCACCACAGTCGACCGCACGTTATAGTAATATAATGAAGCAGTCGACCATTCATCTTCGAATTTTTGTTTAAAGATGAACGGTTGACTATCCCCTAATTGCGGTCGACCGTAACTCGCGCAGTTCACTCTTTTGGAATGTATCGTTTCTATTTTTGATAGATACACTTTCCCGTCTATATATTTGGACAAACCCACTGTGTATTCCTCACCTCTTACTCTGAGAAAAATCTTCTGAACCAATCAATTCAATAATCAATCCGAGTGTGTGTGATAACTATTTGTTCTCTTCAGTGAGGATCATTAAGGATCTTGAGTTTTTCTTTTCTTCCACTTCGGGTAGAGATTGACGGAACTTGTGTTAGAATTCCTGTGGATGTAATAGGTCTCTCGGCCTGAATCCGAGAATCACTGTATAAGGGTTTGAGTATAGTGGAACGCTTGTGGCGGAGAATTGCCACAAGTAGGTGGTGTGGACATAGACCTGGGGGTCGAACCATGTTATATCGATGCGTTACTTTTGTTTGCTGTATTTGTTTTTCGTATCTCTTCTCATTTACTTTGTAACTTATTTTTTTTAATTTTTTAATTCTGCTTACAAATGCAATTATGTATATATATGATTGTGTTGGGTTGATTGTGTTGGGTGGTGCCTTGATCCATATCCTATCAAAATGACCTCAATAGATACCAAATTTTTGACACGTAAACTCCACATTTTGGCATATTCAATAATGTTTCACAAATTCAGTTCAAATTTGGCCACATATTACAAAAATAATATATATATCTATATAATCTGGTCAGATATTACGTAGCCCACAACATTAATTAATTAAAGTTTCCTGAATTTTGTCCTCATCTAAAACACTTGGGATTTGGTCATTCCCTTTGTCCCCATTCCACAGCGTTAACAGAGATACATAGTTTGGCTCCATCAGTCCCTTTGTCCTGATCCAGATTCGGGTGCGGTAACTTTGTTTGGCTCCATCACTTGCTTGGTTATCCTAGCTGATTGCTCTGCCCCCCTTTTGTTCAGAGTGGTGCTGTTGTTGATTTGTAGTTCTCTGTTCGGCGTGCTATTCAGCTGATTATTAATTTCTTTTTTATATTCATCTTTCAGTTTTACAACTTGTAAAACTATTATATTTTTGTTTGTACCTTAAATTTTTTATTTATTTATATATTTTTTGATGGCTGGAACCGTTTGGCTCTATCTGATATATCAGGGAAAAAAAAAAGAGATACATAGTTTAATTGTTTATTCCGAAGTTCTTGACTGTGGACCGAGTGTATTCTATGTATATGAACTCTTATTTCGCCAAACTAGTCTAGCTTCATTCCACAGAAACAAAATTTGATGGTTTGTCGTCATCTTTCACTCGAACAAATAATCAAAAATAAAATGGAAATGTTGCTTTGTGTTCATTGCTTTCACAAATTACTCTCCACTGATTTGATTCTGATTGGTGGAACAAGCATTTAATTCTATGATAATTAGCAAGGAATTGGATGCCTCTCCCTTTTGGTTCAGCTAGTATATTCACGACATTATTAACCCATTTAATTGATTTGATTCATTTTGACTAATATCAGAGAATCAGAGAACTACACTAATTAGACTAGATGTGTGGTCCCAAAACAATTATTGTTTGATGCATAATTGCAATTTGGAACAAAGAATTTATTCTTACAAATTTAAGCAGGGTAGTGTTAATTTTGAGCTCTTGCAAATCACAATATCTCCCGAATTTTATTCTTGTACTTAGATTTTCATTTACAATTACTTCTGATTTTAATACTGTCAGGAATTTTCCTCTAGGATCTTGTTGATTGTTTGACACAATCAATGCAAACCACCAAACAAAACTAGATCACATCAATCACACAAAGTGTTAGATGTGATTAGGAGGAATTAAGATCAATGCAAACCACCAAACAAAACTAGATCACATCAATCACACAAAGTGTTAGATGTGATTAGGAGGAATTAAGATCAATGCAAACCACCAAACAAAACTAGATCACATCAATCACACAAAGTGTTAGATGTGATTAGGAGGAATTAAGGTTAGGTTTATATCTCAGTGCCGCTTAAGATATTATAACCTGTTTATCAGTATTGGAATATCACAGAGCACTACCTTTAGACCAGTTTTTATATGAGATGAACTCGGTTTAGGTTACTGGGCTTTATGCCCACTCAACCCGGTCCAATAATTAAATAAATAACACGTGCAAAGCACGTGTTGCCCCATAGAACATTATACACAATAATATTCTATTATATTGAGAATATACCTATATATCCAACACAAAGCACACAAAAATTATCCCAGTTGGAGCTTTCGCCTTAATCTAAGGGAGGAAGAACCGAGATATTATTTCAACTAGAGAAGTTACAATCTATATAATAAAACACAAAGAAAGCTATCAAGTGGCTCTCATTCAATAGGGTTGAATTCAATGGTCCAGATCTAACATCATAAAACATATTTTTTCGCACAAAAGTTTCCCCCTAAAACTCAAATTCAAATCCCCAAAATAACTCATTTATTTATTTCTTTATTTATTTCTCTCCCTCTCTCTCTCTCATTCTCTCTCTCTTTCTATTTACTCAGAAACTTATATTTTCATATTTCAGGTTTGTAAATTTTCATATTTTTTAATGCATTTTTTATTGCTCATGTTACTTTGAAAATAGTAAATATCTCATCAACAGTTAAATTTCATCATTTTCCACACTCAAAGTTCTAAGATGTTGGAATTTGCACCCTCATTTATAATTATTTTTCAACATATACTAATGGAAACATGGACTTTTATTTCTAACTAATTATTGTTTTACTATTCAAACTTGAGCTACATAATTGTTGTTTTACTGTTTACAAGACTTTCATATGCTGTATCGTTTCGAAGACGTGCCGTAGGCACGTGCCCACGGGCAAATCTAGTAATATAACAATTCTCACAACGACCCTATCTCAAGCCTAACTGGAACTTGATGCTGCTTACAATGGAGAAACTCTCTCACTCTCTCAGATGAAGTACTCTTTTCTTCTATTTGACACTCAATAGAATCATATCGTTCTAAGAGCCGTTTACATTGTATTTATAGATCTAGAGAAAAATCCTAAATTAATATCCTGTTACAATAGCCATTGGATATTACAGAAGAGATAACCCTACGATAAGAGCCACGCGATCTAACTTGAAGAGCAAGTTGGGATTTTCATGAATCAGCTAGACTCAAGCCCAAAATCCATCAGCACCGTAAATGGTCGACTGTCCAACAAGATGGTTGACTGTCCTCCTTGCGGGAAGACACCATGGAGGGGCACACCTGAGTTGCAATCGATCGCAACCTCCCTCTGCTGTTGCCGCTGACTATTTTCTTCTTGGCTCCACTCTGTCTCCAATCGTCTCGATCCCTCCATCATCTTATTGTCTTCGTATCCAACATCGTATGCAAGACATAAACCCAACAAATACCTCATTAGAATGAAAGTGAGGTTTATCACATAGTAAAATTTAATTGGCTTTGCGCGTTATATTCAGATTTAAACGTATATACCATTGCATACAGTCCAGGTGCTGGCATACAAAACTCGCCCTCATAAAATCATCGCAATTTTGAAGTTTTTGTATGATGGCAGAGATTCACAGCATGACAACTGACAACTCCTCAAAATAGTTAATTCCTGCTGTGTCTCCGCAAGAATGAATTAAACTTGTCTCCTCAGCATTTAACTCTCACATATCTGAGTGTCTCTTTCATAGGAAGCACAAATATTATTTCCTCTCTTACAAAAAGAACTCTCACATATCTGAGTGTCTCTTTCATAGGAAGCACAAATATTATTTCCTTTCTTACAAAAAGAAAAGATAAGGGAAAAACTATCTTGTTTATGCTTCTGTTTCTGTGATGAATAACCACCGTCTCTATTCTCCTAAAATTATTGAACTGGGTCTACTAGATACAACTAATGTTTGTTGATCTTTGGTGACCTGGTAATCTCAATGTGGACATGAATATGATTGAAGTAACAAAGGGCCCGGGAAAAGCATAATAATAATAATAATAATAATAATAATAAACCCTATAACGTTGGTTTGTTGTTAAATTCGTATTGTGAAAAGACCATTTTCTCCTGTCATCCTGATTTTATTAGATCCCGAACAGAAATCAGGGGTACGGGTAAAATAGTCTTTTCAGAATATAAATTTACCAGAAAACTAACGTTATGAGGTAAACTGATTCATAAATTAAAGTATGGAGTTTATTAATTTTTCTAAACACTTTAGATGTTTTTTTAATGTTTGTTCCCATAAACAAATCTCAAAGTGTCTTAATTGACCCATAATATATATCATATATAATATCAGATTATATATGATATATAAAGAGAAGAAGTATATCTCAATTTTGTAGGTATTCTGTTTTTATGAAAGATAATATTTTGATTTCATACATGCATGATAGAGTTGTCGGCTATGTGTTTTGAGTGTGCTTGAATTTTTCTGAACGTGTGATAATTGGATCCAAGAAAGTTTCAATCAACCTGTTTGTGTATCTTACTATTGGAATTAATTGGACTGAGACCCTTCCTTAGGCTAACCATTTGTTTTTTGTTTTGTTTTTTTTATTATTATAAAAAAATGACATTGTCATCGTTTCATTAATGAAAAAATTAACGAAACAGAGTAGTGCGTATTACAATTTACACATCTAATAGACTGGGTCCAAACAAAATCTAGGCGACGAATACAAACTAAAGTCTATCAAGCATAACTGAAGCTACATGGAGAGAAAAATACTGAGACTGCATTGAAGACCCTCAAAAGCGATGTCTCAGATATCCTGATCCGATCTACTCTTATTCCTCCAAATGTAGCATCTTCCTTGCCCCTGCCTGCCATGCCCATGTGTGAATATAGGCAAAAAATTTATGCATCAAAACAGGAAGTCTATCATTGTTATTGCGAAAACATATGTCATTACGGTCTAGCCACAAACCCCACATTGTAGCTGCCACCGAGATCTCCCAAGCAGTTTTATCGTTTTTCCTGATTATATCTACTTTCCATCTACCCCAAACATCATTGGACAACCTTGGGCATTCTAAGCTCCCAAAGCCTAGACACACAGCCTCCCAAACTAACCTGGCTTTATGGCAAATAAATAGAATATGATTCGTATCTTCATCCTCATTGTTACATCTCGGGCATCTAACATCAATTTGCATATTACATTTTTGTAGGTTAATCCTTAATAAAATCGCGTCATTCTCCACCAACCAGAGGAACACTTTGACTTTCAGTGGTGCAATAATGTTCCAAATAATGTCTGCCTCCTTACATCTAATACCACCATCGTTGAGCCATTTGTACATAAATTCACAGAAAATGTTAGGCTAGGATCTAAGTTCCAGTTGTTGAAAACAGATATAGGGAAAAAAATTATTATTCTTATTCATGCTTATTCTTTACTGTATACATCTATATATAAGGATTACATTCTTGGAGGAGAAGAAATGAGATTGAGAGAAGATTGAGGGGTGAGAGATTTGGGGAATCTGTTTCCTATAGATTAGGAAACATAATATACACATTAACACTTACTATATTTCAACACTCCCCCTTAAGTTGGTGCATAAATATTGAACATGCCCAACTTGTCAAAAAAATTCAAGAATAGCCGACTCGAAACTGCCTTGGTCAGGATATCTGCGAGATGATCTTCTGACTTCACTTTAGATATCCCAATGACTTTCTCAGGCAATTTCTCCTTGATGAAGAGTCTATCAACCTCTACATGTTTCGTCCTATCATATTAAACTGGATTGGCGGCAATATCACATGCTGCTTGATTGTCACAATACACCTTCATAGGTTCATTCGGACCACAGCCTAAGTTCTGCAATAAGAATTTCAGCCATACAGCTTCTGCTATACTTAGAGCTACTCCGCGATACTCAGCCTCTGCACTAGAGCGTGCAACAATATTTTGCTTATTGCTTCTCTATGTAACTAGATTTCCTTCAACAAAGGTGAAGTATCCTGAAGTGGAGCGCCTATCAATTATAGATCCTGCCCAATCAGCATCAGTATATGCCTCAACCTTCACGTAACCATGTTTCGCAAATAGAAATCCTTTTCCTGGTGCAGACTTAATACATCTCAGAATTCTCATCATTGTATCAATGTGATGTTCCTGAGGTGCATGCATAAACTGACTTACCACACTTAAAGCATATGATAAATCTGGCTGTGTATGCACAAGATACATCAGTCGTCCAACCAATATCTGATATCTTTCCTTATCACAAGTCACGCGATCAGATTCGTTACAAAGTTTCAGTCATTCTTTTAACAGTGCACCAATTAGCTGGCAAGCAGATATTTCAGTTTCCTTTAATAAATCGATAGCATATTTTTTTAGACAGAAATATACCATTTCTCGAGCGAGAAACATCAGTACCAAGAATATATCTCAAAGGGCCATGATCCTTCATTTCGAACTCTTGTGACAAGTAGCTCTTCAATGCCGTTCTCTCCTCAGGATCATTCCCAGTTACTATAATATCATCCACATATATAATGAGAGTAGTTATCTTACCTTCTTTCCCTTTCAGGAATAAGGTATGATTTGAATTACTCTGACAATATCTGAATGTCCTCATTGATTTTGTAAACCTCCCAAACCAAGCTCTTGGTGACTATTTGAGACAATATAGCGCCTTCCTCAACCGACACACTTTATTACTGTATTGAACTGGTCTATTTACTCCTAGCGGTAGATTCATATAAACCTCTTCTGTCAATTCCCCATGCAGAAAGGAATTCTTTACATCAAATTGCTCCAATGACCAGTTAAGATTTGCAGCAAGTGACAGTAGAACTCGAACAGTGTTGAACTTTGCCATATGTGCAAATGTTTCATCATAATCAATTCCATAAGTTTGAGTGTACCCTTTGGTAACCAGCCTTGCCTTGTACCGCTCTATCGAAACATCTGACTTATATTTCACCGTATAAATCCATTTGTATCCTACCAGCTTCTTCCCTGCTAGCAGCTCGACTATCTCTCAAGTCTCATTCTTATTCAGGGACTTCATCTCCTCATTCATAGCTGCTTTCCACCTTGGATCGACTAAGGCTTTCTGCACATTGTTAGGAATAGATACAAAAGATAATTGATTCACAAATGATTTATTTGATTCAGACAATCGGTGAGTGGACACATATTGACTCGTGGGATACTTGACTTTATTAGTGGGTTTAGGCTCATAAGTGGGTTTTGGGATACCTCTAGTAGTACGGTTTGAGAGTTCTCTTCTTGGAGCTTTGGACAGCGATGATGATTGGTTTTGGGGTTCTACTGGGGGTAGAGATAGATCTGATGGTACTGGTGGTGGAGATGGTTCTGATGGTGTCGGTGGTAGAGATGACTCATCTTCATGGAGGTTCGACACTGATTGTAGTTCTTAGTTGAAATCTCCTTCCTCAACCAAATCTTCATTCGAGTGATCGTCACTACTTAGATCTCGATTTTCTCTCCTTGTATCTGATTGTTCAGTCTGAATGATAACCACTTCATCATAGGCAAGAGTTTGAATTTTACTTCGGTACTCCCCCTGAAGTTCAACCTCAGAGAAAAAATACATCTCATCTTCATGGAACACAACATCCATAGTCATAAACATCCTTTGAGTTGGTGGGTGATAGCACCGTTACCCTTTCTTATCATGTGCATATCCCACAAATACACATCGGACAGGTCGAGGAGTTAACTTATTACGTTCATGTTGATGAAGATGAACAAATGCAACACACCCGAACACACGAGGTGGCAAGTTAACAACTTTTGGTGCATTCATAGCTTCAGTTAATGCTTGAAATGGCATGAGGAAGTTTGGGATATTAGAGGGAACTCGATTGATTAAGTATACAGCAGAAGCAAGGGCTTCCCCCCAATAAATGAGTGGTATATTTTTATGGATAAGAGAAGCACGGACCACCTCGAGCTAGTGTCTATTTTTTCTTTCTGCAAACCCATTCTGTTGAGGTATATATGAGCATGTAGTCTGGTGAACAATTCCGTGTTCCACCAAATATTGTTGCAGATTCAAACTCAGGTATTTTTCGCCATTATCATTCTTAAGAACTTGAATTTGTGATTTATATCGAGTCATAATATGCTTTTAAAATTTCTAAAATAAGCCACTAACTTCACTTTTTGACTTCATCAAACAAATCCAGGTCTTACAAGTACAGTTATCAATAAATGTCACAAATCATTTGGCTCCTCCAAACGTAGTGTTTTTAGATGGACCCCAACCATCAGAATGAATAATCATAAATGGAAGAGAGCTTCTACTTAGATTTGGGGGAAACGAGATTTGGGAAAAATAATAATTATTTTTATTCATGTTTATTCTTTACTGTATACATTTATATATAAGGATTACATTCTTGGAGGAGAAGAAAGGAGATTGAGAGAAGATTGATGGGTGAAAGATTTCGGGAATCTGTTTCCTATAGATTAGGAAGCAGAATATACATATTAGCACTTACTATATTTCAACACTAGCTCCTCTCATCAACCGAATTATTCGAGGTCACACCTTCAGATTGAATGAAGTTGTTGAGATTTTTAAGTTGATTAATACTTTCCTGGGATAATCGATCGGAAACTTGAATCCTGAGTCTGTCATTGCACCACACGTCAGCCACTACTGAATTGGCGTTTATCGTTGCTGCTGCAGCCTCCAGAAACATAGAGAGAAGAGTATTGTTTCCGCACCATTTTTTTCTCCAAAATCTGGTATCTTGACTGTTTCCAATCAGGTACCTTGTGTTAGTGTGATAGATTCCCCCACTATTTGCTTTGTCTCCACCAATTTTCCTTTTGTCACTTTTAATCACTGGATACCGAAATATCTCTAAGAAGTCTTTTTGTTTAACCATTGAATTGTAGTTCAGATGATAAGAGTTTGCGTACATGAAGGTAGTAAGTTCGAGATTAGACTATGATGTAAACCTTAATCCTTTTTGTTTAAATATTAAAATAAATTTAAAAATACAAACGAAAAGATCAAAAATATAATTTAAGGGTTATCCTGATTGATTCTTTCGTAGAAATAGATTGCATTTCAGTAATTTTCCCTAGTTAAGCTGTTATACTTTTTACCAATAATGATTTTCAATGACGAATTGTGAAAAAATATTAATTTCTATATATATGTAAGAAATGTATATTTCAAAATATAAATATTCGGTAAAGTAAAATGAATGAGTTGACGAAAAGGACTAGTGAAATATCTTGATTGATCAGAGGAGCTCTAGAGAAAATTTCCCTTGATTATATTCCCACTGGTAGAAAGAAAATAATGGTATACAAGCTCAGCATTTCTAGTTGTTGTTGTTGTTGTTGTTGTTATTATTGTTATTATTATTATTATTATTATTATTTATTATTTATTGATAGAAACTTTAGCAACTTTGGTTATAATATCACTGATAATTATTGATTTTAATATAACTAGATTTCAAAAGGAGCATAGAGACAGAGGACACAACCACATTGAGCAGGAATCTTTCAATAGCACTATAGATGATTTGGAGCTGCTAGAGTTAGAGATGGGCGATAGAAAGTTCACTTGGTCTAACATGCAATTAAATCCAACTCTCGCTAAGCTGGATAGGGTGTTGGTGTCTAACAAATGGGATGATGTGTTTCCACTAGCAAACGTGAGGACCGCGGTGCGATATACGTCTGACCACCTGTCTTTCGTCATAGAGTGCGGCGAGGTTAGCAGGTATAGGAATTTTCCATTTAGATTTGAAAAGTCCTGGACGCTGGAGACTAATACTCGTCAAATCATCAAAAACTCATGGAGCGGCCCCACTAATGAAATTTCGGCTGTAGGAATTTGGGTGGAAAAGGCAAGGCACCTTCGTAGGACCTTAAAAGGGTGAGCTAAGCAGAAGTTTGGAGATGTAATTTTAAGAAGGGAGAGACTTGGCTTTAGGATCAACGAATTGGAAACCATGCAAGAGGAGAAAGATCTATTGGGACCAGAAAAGGACGAGATGGCTAAATGCAGGCTTGAACTACAACATATAGGATCAATGGAGGAGTCGTTCGACGCTTGATCCTGACCGCGAGCTACCGACAAGGTTTCTTACAATCTTGCTATCGAGCGATGCTCGGCACACTTCGAGCTACCCATCAGGTTTCAAACAATCGAGACTACATTGGCTTAAAGAAGGAGAAGCAAACACAAAATTCTTCCACAAGGTGGCAAACGGAAGAAGAAGACAAAAACATATCGTGGAATTATCAATCGATGAAACATGGATAGAGAATGACGGCCTCATCAGGAAACACATAGACAAGAAGTACCATGATCTTCTAGGAAGAAGACTCTTCGCTAGATGTAATCTTTCGTCAGACATGTGGAGTACTTCTAGATTAGACGACAGCGAGGGAATCGAAAATAGGTTTACAGAGGAGGAAGTCCACAGTGCAATCAAGCAACTAGGACAGGATAAGGCCCCAGGGCCTGATGGGCTGCCTAACTTATTCTACAAAATCTACTGGAAGATTATCAAGGTAGATCTGATGAATATTCGTGAAGAACTATACGACGGGCGTGCTAACCTGGAGAGGCTCAACTTGTTAGGAAATATTAGGATCTTGTTGATTCTTTGACACGACCAACACAAACCACCAAGAAAGACTAGATCACACCAAACACACAAAGCACACAAGAGAATTGTCCCGGTTGGGGCTTTCGCCTTAATCCGGGGGAGGAAGAACCAAGATACTATTCAACTAGAGAAGATGCAAGAATATTACAATTCTCACCATGAACCTTTCTCAAGCCTAATGGAACTTGATGTTGCTTACAATGGAAAAACTCTCTCACCTTCTCTATGAAGTACTCTCTTCTTCTATTCAGCACTCAATAGAATCATCATCATCTACGAGCCGTTACAATTGCTTATATATATATCTAGAGACAAACCCTAAGTTCATATCTTGTTACAATAGCCATTGGATAGTACATAAGAGATACCTTACGATAGGAGCCACACGATCTAACTTGAAGAGCAAGTTGGGTTTTTCACGAATCGCCTAGACTCAAGCCCGAAACCCATCAGCGCTGCTTTCGATCGACCGCACCAACAAGGTCCAATGTCCACCCCCCTGGAAGACTTCTTGCATGGAACGGTCGACCGCTCATTAGGGACGGTCGACCGCAACTTCTGTTGTAGCTCCTGCTGACTGTTTCTTGCCTCCACTCCATTTCCAATCGCCTTTGTCTCTCCCTCATCTTATCGTCTTCTTATCCAATATCATATGCAAGACATAAACCCAACAATCTCCACCTTGGATTGCATACGCATGAATCCATATCTGTGTAATTTAAAACTCTTCTAGACTTTTCTTCTCCGCTTTGTAAACAACATATTTTTATGGCTTCTCCTGCAAGTTGAACAAACCTCCACCTAATTTCCTCCAGCTGTATGCCCCCCTCAAGGGAACACCCATGTAGATTTAATCATGGAGGTGTCACCCTCCATACGAACTCCACATACATCAAGGCTCTCTCCACCTTCCAATGGTATTCTAATGTTGTAGTCTCGTGTCGGTAATTCTAGTGACAACTTACTAGATAATGCTTTAGGAACAATGAGCTTCCATACACTCGGCCGAGTTTTTCTGCTCCCTGCACAAAGCTGGTAGAGGTTCTGCTGAACCTGCCCAATCCCCCTCTTACCCTTCATTACCTTACGACGACTATCCCAAACTGTCAAAACTCCACCTCGAGCTATGTACCTGCAGCCACGAGCATCAAGAGTACCCAAGGATATAAGATTTTTCTGTATCGAAGAAATATGCATGACCTTTTCTAGTGTGAACCCTTTACCATTTGGCGTGTCACGCCCCACTTCCCAAAAAGAATACGGAATACGGATAAGTAACAAAAGCCCAGCGAATAATTTTCATCATCCATAAGCTGTTCAAGAATCTTTACAACATATTACAGAAATAATCAGAGTCGGAAGCAAACGTATCAACCAACATGCATAATTGAAACAAGATACCAACAGAAATTACTTGAAACCAAAATTAATAATCTCAAATAATCAAATTCTGAACAAGTCAGATATCCTGGGTCACATCGCCCAAATACAAATAAATATCCCAGAAATCAAGTACAACTTTTATTTAAATTCAAGCAACAAATAATAATAATAATAAAGCAGAAACTCCAGCACTAATACATCATCTCGCCAAGAACATGTGGCAGTCGACGATCCTAATCTGCAATTAGTAAATTGCAAGAGAAGGAAAGAAAAAAACAAGTACCCGTCAATTGTAAATTACGGGCCACATATAATGTAGGATACAAGTACATGGAAAAACTAACTAATAGCATGAAATAATGCATCAACAGTAATAACTAGGATAAAACAGTAAAAACAAAGTCAACTAGCATGGTACACTAACAGTACAGATATTTTATGTCAATGCAGTGTCATATGACAACTAACAGTGTCTAGTAATAGTAAGCTCAGTATATCAATGATTCAGGGTAACAGTATAACAGTATCAGTCCAACAGTCTCAGTCTAGCAGTATCAGTCTAACAGTATCAGTTTTATGTTCTTACAGTCTTATGTGTATTACTAGCTAGGTAGCACTTCATGCATCCCGGTTTTTACTACATGGTTGCTACAACAAACAGTTTCGCTTTTAGATTTCGTAGTGGACCACAGTGGGGCAGTGTACTCAGGTATCAGTAACAGTAACAGTAGTAGTAACAGTAACAGTAACAGTAGTAGAAAAGTAATAGCAACAGTAACAGTAACAGTACGGAATACTAATTCCCTTCCAAGTACATGTTTCCATATATTCCACTACTAGATCTTCCCTTAAGAAACCCCGGCTTGGTTACTTTTATTATACTTAGCAAACATACATGATGGTGCATGAAATAGTGTCAAACTAACATGGTACAATCAGTATTAGGTTCTGCTAAACAAATAAATAATCGTAGATATTATACAGTCACATAAACGAGCAAAATAGTGTATGTTCATATTCAGGACAGCATGAAAGTACAGTACTAAAACAGTGAATACCGTCACTACAGAAATGCAAATATGGATCCGTCGAAGGATCTGGAAAATAGAAATCCACACGAATCCAACGAATATAAATAAGTCACATATTACTTCATAACATTATAACTCAAAACAAGTTCGAAAATAGAAACATGTTCCGTCAGAAATCAGGAAAACAAATTCTCAGTCAGAAAATAGCATCAAAACCTCTCAATTAAATCCAGGAAAAATCTGGGGTATTCCCTTATATGTCTAGAATCAAAATATAAAGTTTCATAATATTCCAGTAAAACTAGTTTAGCCATCAAAAATAAGAAAACATCAAGAAACGACACTTCGACAATTCTGGAATTTCCAACACTATTGTACGAAAACTAAGATATTTCACAACCAGTGAAACGAAATCCAATTCCACCAAAGGGATATGAAAAATAGATAAAAAATACTAACTTTCTTATTTCACAAATATTTTTCATACAGTAAAAGGAATCATAGTGAAAATAAGGTTCTTCACGAAACAACGCACAAAATACAGCAAGTATAGATTTCATAAACGAGCATGAAACAACACATAACACTCATCAATAAAATTCACCAAAATTCTGGGTAATCCCTAACTAGATAAAGGAACATTGACCAAAGTTTTGAATCAAAATAATATATGTAGCATAGTTCTTTAAAATGATTTGTTATCAAAATTACCGAAAAAACAGAATCTGAAAAAGATCGACACCTCTGTAGTAAAACAGTCATAACTCATTCATACGAAATCAAAATCAAGCAAGGTCAGAGGGATTTGGAAATAGAAGAAATTCTCTAAAACTCTCATTTTATACCGAAATTAAGATACTGATTTTAACACAGTACAAAACAGCAAATGAAACAGAACATCGACAGAACACAGATTTTTCTCTTAAAACCACAATCAACACAGATTCAAGAAAATTGATCCAAACACATCCAAACATGAAATCAATTCTACCAAGTGTCTAAACATCATGATTTAGGGTATCTAATATATCCACACCAAATATATCATATGGGTCTCAACCAAAACACAAGTTCTCACAAAAATCTCACATACACGATAAAAAATCAAGAACGGACGAATCCTAGGTTAATTTGTAACACCCCGCAAAATTGGAATTACACTTTTGCCCCTGGGTGTTACGCACGTATATTTTGTAATGTGTTTCACTACATATTTTGGATTCGTACTATTTATACATTTTCCGTATTGATTTCAGTCAACTAAAATATAATATTTCAATCCCTGGGATTTACGTGCTTTTTACGTGTTTTGATGCACGTGTTTCCACCACTACGTATAATATTTTCTATAGGTTTAAATTATTTATTTTTATGTATTCAAATCTATTTTATAAAATGAAAATTTATTTCTCCCTTATTTTGATTAAAATGCATTTTCGATTTTCTGCATGTATAATGCACGTGCTTTCTACGTGTAGTGATTTCATCATGAAATTAGTAAATATAATTTTCTTATGTTGTTTTCGATTATATTTAATAATTTTTCATCGATAAAATCGATTTCACATTTTAATATTTTACGTGCAACGCGCGTGTTTTCGGCAGGCATATTTGAGCGTAATTATTCCTTTTAAATAAATTTTGGAGTGTATGTAATACCCCGTAATTTGTGAATGTTATAGATAAATAAATAAATAAATATATACATAGTTTGTTGTATATGGTATTGGATTTGGTTTGAAATGTGTTGGTTTGAAAAATGTATGTGAAGTTATGGGCTGTTGGTTGTATGGCCCACCGGTTTGGAAAGGAAAGAAAAGATGCATACAGGATTGTATGTTGTGGTAGTTGGAAATGGATAATATAAATGTGTATGATGTGGTTTGATAAGTTTGAGTGAATGATGACTTGGTCATTCAAGTGGAGACGTGGCATTAGGTGGAATGGAGTCCGGTTTGAGTTATGTGCTGGGGGGGGGGGGGGGGGAGGGGGTTGTGTGTGACCGGTAGTGGGAAGAGGAAGAGATTGGAGTTGGGAGTTTGGGATGTGAAGAGATGGGAGTTGAGTATTAGAGAGTGGGGAGATGAAAAATTAGGAGTTTTTAAGAGTTATGAAATATGAAGTGTTGGTAAATTAAATTTAGTAATTTATTTGGTGTGAAATTTTGTAATTAGAACCCTAGCAAAATCCTATAAATAGCATATCTCTTCTTCTCATTTCACACACCAAAAAGAATAGAAAATCAAGAAAAGAAAAGCAAGAAGGAAAGAAAAGAGAAGAAAAAAAGAAAAGAGAGTAAGAGAAGTAGTGTCCTTATGCTTTGGAGTAATCTTGCTAGTAGGGGAGGTCATTGCTAGGAAGAGAAGAGCTAGGAATTTGCTTTGGAGCTAGGAGCAAGAAGGAACCATTCTCTTATAGTTTTCAAGCTTCAATCAAGGTGGGTGATCTCTTCCTTTCTAGAGTAGAACTTGCATGCTAAATAGTTTAAATAAGTAGTTGAATGAGATATATGTAGAATTCATACTAGCATAATATGCAATGATCTTGTTGAAACTTAGTGAACAAATTGTTACCATGCTAATTGAAAAGGTGGAGTTCAACTAAAGAAATAATCATATGGACCATGTTAGAATGTTTGCAAATTTGTGCTTGTCAAATATGTGATAGTTATGGGTAATTGTTAGAGAATATTATATTTTGATACATGCTTTAGAAAATGATGCTTAAGAAGAAAAAGAAAAAAGAAAAATAAATGTTGTTTTTGACATGTTGACATATGTGAAAAATACAAGATTTCGGATGAAGAAACCCTTGAGATATCCATGGTTAATTTAGAGACACATTTGGTTTTTAGCACAAAATTTTTATTAGTATGATGATGAACTTAAACTAGTTCTTAATAAACATGATTTCTACATTTTTGAGTTTTGAGAAGAGATGAAAATTTTATAAAGAAAGGAGAAACCAAAAAAAAAAAAAAAGGTTTTGCAACATTATGTGCCTAAATTTCATATAACTGAAATATTTTTTACAACTGTATTTGGACCATGTTATTTGTTACAATTTATAAATGTATCTAATTATGTTATATATATATACTGTTATTTTAGAATATTAACAATTATTAGTTCCTTTCTACATCCCACTGCATTGGGACTTTTACTAAATTATAACTTCGGGATTAGTAACAATTCGGGGTGTAAGATTAGTAATCATAACATTGGGACTTTTGTTACTAAATTATAACTTGGGATAATTAGTTCCTTTCTACATCTCATTGAAAATTATAACTTCCGAGATTGCACTTTTATTTTGTTTAATAAAGATTCTAAAGTGAGTTGAGATATTGTAAGAGTTTGAATTTGTTGATGAAATTTCATGTGATGAAATTGTGTTCTTGGAAGAAATTATTTGATTATAAAGATTATGAATGAATGAATCATGGGTGATGCAAAAATGAGACTTTGATTAAATTATGGATAAGTTAGAGATATGAATATAATAAGTTAAGACATGATTATTAAAGGGTATGTGTACCCATGTTTCTTGTACATGAAAGATTTATGATTTAGAATTAGTAAGACCTCTGTTACCGGTAATTTTGAAAGAAAGATTTTGAGACTTGATTTCGAGATAATGCCGTCGGACGATCTCGTATTTTGTAAATAAATCCGGTATGAGGTAAAACTGATTCTAGGGTGATAACATATTCATGTCTTGAACTAAAAATAATTAGGCACTTAGGTGAAGATGTAATAGACCTGTGCAAACGTAAATGGGTGCTTCTATATAGTCGGCGGTGGATCTCCGTGGCTATAGACCCAGTTGGTGGACTGTGGTTGCTCCGTAGGAGATGGGCTGTATTTTATCCAAGACTTAGGGTAGTCGGCGGATGTTTACCATACTCCAAAGAATATGTATATACCGGGGCTAGAGGGGCATTTACGGGATTATTCTCACGATATAATAGCCAGGGAGACTGGGATCTGTTATTATAGCCAGGGAGGCTAGCCAGGGAGGCTGAGATCCGTATCTGTGAAATAACTCTAAAACTTATTACTGGGTAGTCTCATGGCGAGGGATCGAACCCTTCAATGTGGAGTACGTAGGCGCTTGCCCTCGGACCTATGTAGTATGGGATGCATAGAATCCGAACAAGTGTGCATTAGTGTCATCCTAGTGTAGAATTGTGTGTATTAGGCATTAAGGCATGACATACACTTATGTTTAGAATAATCACCTTTGGCACTTTAATTGTTCATTCAATCTTTTTGTGATTGTTAAAGTATGAGATCGTTATACTATTCCCGGCATAGAGAGGATAGCCGTGTATAACATTTCGTCAGTTGTAAGTAACTGACGAGCCCACAGATTAACATGCAGGTAAAGGACCATTCATGGAGCTATAAAGTGGATATGCTGATGCTGTTTTATTTTAAAGATGTTGTAAATGTTTTATTGTAAATTTCAGTCTTCCGATGTGTAAAACCAAGTTGTAATTGAACTCTGATGTATTGTGAATGAAAAGTTTTAAATTCCTTGTAAAATTGTACGAAGTGAAGTAAAGATCCTGTGAAATCTCGAATTTATCCTTACTTGAAATTCGGGGTGTTACATAATTCATGTCCAAATTGGGTCGTGAATCATCTATGGTCAAATTTTTACAATAGAGACAAAATCCATCAAGGAAATCACAATCAAGAGTCGTCTCTAGACCCAACTACATTGTAGGTGAACTTTTTGACTTGTATCAAACAAGTGAATTGGAGTACAAGTTACTTGCCTTAAATCGAGACGAAGAACAATGAAATCCAAGAGCAACGAGCAAAACCCACAAATGAAAATCCGCAAATCAATGAATCCAAGCAACGAAAATCCAATACACGCGCAAGGGCTCCAACGCTTGCAACTCAAGAAAGCAAGAGAGAGAGGGAGGCCAAGGGGGATGGTCGGCTTGGAGGAAGGGGTGCCGGGTGTTGGGGTGTGTGTGGCCGGAGATGGGAGCAGCCGGAGGGGGGATTGACGGTGGCCTGGGTGTGGGTCGGCCTGGGCTCGGGTTGGGGCAGCAACCGGGAGAGAGAGAGAGAGAGAGAGAGAGAGAGAGAGAGAAAAGAGGTAGCCGGGATTGAGGGAGATAGAGGAAACTTAGGGTTAGGGTTTAGGGTTTGTGAGGGGCTATATATATATATATATATAGGGTTTAGTTGTGAGTTAATGGGTTAATGGGTATTAAGAGTAGTGGTAGGTTTACCAATGGGTTTTGGGTCAAATAAAAAATAGAAATGCAAGTAGGATTGGGAATTTATTTGGCTTTGAAAGTCTCATTAGGGATCAAAATAATAGGAGTGGAAAAAAGACAACCAAAATACCACCACAACACTAAGAAAAAAAATAAAAATAAAGATAACGGGACCAAAAATGAGGGAAAGATCAAAATAATGAAAAACAAAACAAAGAGACGAGCAATCAACGCAAGGGGCTCAAAATGAAATAAAGCGAATATATATTGAAAACAACTCCAATATACGGTTCAGAAAAATACAAAAGAGAAAAATACACTAAAACGAAAAAATACACTCAAAAATACACAAAATAAAAAACAGGGGTTACATGGCATCTCCAATTCAACTGTTCCCTCACCCACTACTTCACAAGTCTCACTCCTCCCCATTCCCACACTACAGCTTGTTGATGACTTGTAAGTAGAAAACATCTCTCTCTTGGAGCAAATATGAGAAGAACTTTCATAATCAAGATATCCACATCTGAAGAACTTGAAACAAGAAGACAATAATCAACATTATTACTTGACTCATTTGCGCTGACTATATGGGCTTGTTCCCCTTCTTTAGTAGCACTCTTCTGACTCAACCACTTGTAACAGTCTCTCTTATAATGCCCAACTCCTCTATAGTAATGACAACGAATCTTACCCTTGTGTGCTGCATCCCTTCCAATTGAAGTATTACCATTCACTGCAAAATACCCTAAAGAAATAGACCCTCCTTTATGAGTCTCCTTTCTTAGTTCATCTTCCTTCAGACCCTTAATCACCCCGGCTACAGTAAGTGTCTCCTTGGCCGATTTTCCATGTAGCGTGATAGTTATCAAGTGATCATAATAAGTTGGCAGTGAATAAATCAAGTTGAAAACTTTATCCTCTTCACTAAGATCATCAGCGTTAATCGCCTTCAGTTCAGATATCACCTTATTGGAATCCACAATATGATCTTGAAGGTGGGTACCTTCCTTCATTGAGAACCTAAACAGCTTCCTTTTCCAATACATCCGATCTAGCAACGACGATCCCGAGTAGTCAGTTTTGAGTCTCGCCCATAGACTCGCCGCACTTTTCTCCTCAAGGATATTACACTTGACTTCATCCGCCAATTGCAATCGGATTAAACTCAAGGCCTTCAAACAAATCTCATCTCACTTCTCCTGCTGCATGTAGGTTGGCTTCTTCTCTTCTAGGACAAGGTGCAAGTCCTTCTAAACCAAAACATCATACATGTCCACCTTTCATAGATTAAAGTTGATCTTACCGTCAAACAGCTTGATATTCGTCTTTTGATCTGCCATCTCCAATAAACTCGAACAAACCCACGAATCCTGATTGCTCTGATACCACTTGTTAGAAAACATAAGGATCTTGTTGAGTCTTTGACATAATCAACACAAACCACCAAGCAAGACTAGATCACACCAAACACACAAAGAACACAAGAGAATTGTCCCGGTTGGGACTTTCGCCTTAATCCAGGAGAGGAAGAACCGAGATATTATTCAATTAGAGAAGAAGTAAGAATATTACAATTCTCACCACGAACCTCTCTCAAGCCTAATGGAACTTGATGCTGCTTATAATGGAGAAACTCTCTCACCTTCTCTATGAAGTACTCTCTTCTTCTATTCGGCACTCAATAGAATCACCATCATCTATGAGCCGTTACAATTATTTATATATAGATCTAGAGACAAATCTTAAGTTGATATCTTGTTACAATAGCCATTGGATAGTACATAAGAGATAACCCTACGATAGGAGCCACATGATCCAACTTGAAGAGCAAGTTGGGCTTTTCACGAATTACCTTGACTCAAGCTTGAAACCCATCAGCACCGCTGTCGGTCGATCGCACCAACAAGGCGGTCAACTGTCCACCCCTCTGGAAGACTTCTTGCATGGGACGGTCGACCTTTCATTAGGGACAGTCAACTTCTGCTGTAGCTACTGCTGACTGTTTCTTGCCTCCACTCTGTTTACAATCGCCTTTATCTCTCCATCGTCTTATCGTCTTCTTATCCAATATCGTATGCAAGACATAAACCCAACATAACTATGCCAGTATTACTTTCATCCCAAGAAGCGGGAGGTACTTACGGTAGAGGACCTCATACCTATTAATCTGTTAAATGGATCGTTCAAAATAGTTACAAAAGTGCTAGCCCAAAGACTATCTCCACACTTAGATGAGGTGGTGGCTCCCTCACAGAGCTGTTTCATTCGTGGAAGAGACTTTATGGACAGCATAGCCTCAACACATGAAATCGTTTACAAAGAAAATAGAGACAAATCGGACGGATTCCTGCTTAAGATAGACTTTACAAAGGCGTATGACTCGGTGCATTGGGAATGTATGGACGAGGCACTCAAACTCAAAGGCTCTAGAATGAAATGGCGATCATGGATTAAATCCTGTGTAGAAGGAGGGAAGTCGTTCTTAAATTTGAATGGGTGGCAAGGCAAAGAAATTAGATGCCAAAGAGGACTCAGGCAAAGGGACCCTCTGTCGTCACTATTATTTGCCATTGTGGCGGACGGACTGGCTGAAATGATAAGGAGGGGACATGAGAACAATGTTATCAAAGGGATCGAGGTCAAAGGAGTCACTCAACCAATGTCAATTCTATAATATGGTGATGACACTCTCCTGTTTGGAAGGGTGATAGAAGAAGAAGTTGTAGCTCATAAGGCAGCGCTGGACTGCTTTCAAAGCTGGTCAAGGTTAAAAATAAATCTGAAGAAGAGCTGCATCATACCTATTATCGATCAATTATCAATATCGGTTTACACTATCACTACGCTTTTAGGGTGCGAGATGGGAGATTTCCCGATCAAATACTTAGGGATGCCAATTAGACCTGAGACATTGCTAAGAGAGGATTGGAACCCCCTTATAGAAAAGATAGCTAAAAAACTAGCAGGATGGAAAAGTCACTTCCTCTCGCTAGAGGAAGAATCACGTTGCTAAACTTGGTGCTTATTGCTATTCCTCTATATTTGATGTCAGTCTATGAATTGCCTAAGTGGGTCATCAACAAGATAGACAAGATGAGAAGATGTTTCTTGCAGAAGCGAACTAATGAGAGGACAAAGAGTTTCATCTAGTCAGGTGGGGTAGAGTCTCTAAGAGAAGAGAACTCAGTGGGCTGGGAATCCTAAATTTGCATGACATGAATAGAGAGCTGCTGAGCAAGTAGTGGTGGAAGATCTTCAAACGACGAAAAGGATGGTGGTGCTACTCTTTCGATCTGTTCTGGAAGAGGAAAAAATATCATTTTGAAGGAAGAAGTTTGTTCAGAAAGGTTTCGTTTATCTGGAAAGGGGTGTCGAAACAAGGAGAGATCTTCCACACCAATACCCGATGCAAAGTTGGAAACTGGAGGAACACTAGATTTTGAAGAGATAAATGGTGTGGGAACAGATCACTCAACAACCTTTTCCTACTAGCAGCGGTGGTTACAGTTAATAACGACTCTTTGGTAGCAGGCTTATGGAAGAATGGTAAATTAAGGTTTATCGTTTCTGAACAACTGTCAAATGAGAGCATTAATCAGTTTGAAGAACTAAATAGGTTTATCCAAACAGAAGGCGGCCCAATGATCAACGGTACGGATGAAAGATGGTGGAATATCGATGACTCAAAATTATTCTCGGTCTCGTCAATGTATAAATGGCTGAATGACGGAGGTCTAAGATGTAAAGAAGAGAATATTATCTGGGGCATTAAGGTACCACTAAAAATCAGAGTCTTTAGCTGGTTAGTGCATAACGACGCTATTCTCTCTAAAGTCAATCTTCGAAAAAGAATTGTGCAAATCGACGTCATATGCCCTACTTGTCTAGATGCGGACAAGGACACCACACATATATTATTCACGTACCCTAAGACGGTTCTCACATGGGAGATTGTTTGTAGGGGTTTTGGATGTACACAGAGTCCTAGATCGAGTTCAGACGTTTGGGGGCATTGGAGGGAAAACCTAATTAGAAAAGACGATAGACGGGGCTGGGAAATTACAGTAGCGGCAACTATGTGTGGTATATGGCTAGACCGAAACGACTTGTGCTTTCGCAACTTTAATTATAGAATTTTTGTTTCAATTCATAAAATCTTTCTCTTCATTTATAATGGGGTAGGATATGCGGGAGCGAGGAAGAAGTTGAAGATGAATGAGGAGGTGTAGACTCACAGGTCTGCGGAGAGATAGCTCATCTCATTTACACATAGGGATGTAGGCCGTTGGCCGCTTTTGTTTGGCTTTATCTATTAGAGATGCTATGTCATGTACGTCTTTTTATGCTGTTCGAAGGTTGTATTTGTGGAGTCATAGGCTCCCACTATGGTAGTTATCTTGTATTTCTCTGTTTCGTTAACCATCATTAATAGAACGATGACAAGCGTAATCTTATATATATATATATATATATATATATATATATATATATATATATATATATAACTCTGGTTATAATACAACTAGTGATTTACACGTGCATTAATAATTGTAGTTTTTTTAAAGTAAAAATTCAGACGTAGTCAAGGTTTAAATCTAAGACCTATTTTATAATAGTTATGCACGTGCGTTGCACGCGTTGGTAGATTTACAAATGACACTAAGGCCTTCTTCCATTATAATATTAGAGATATATTTGAGGTTATTAATAAGGGTTTTAGGTATTGAATTTCCACAAATCCAACTTGTTGTGATGCATGTAGGTGTGGGGGACAAGAACAAGTCAAATATAATATTCTTTTCATGGAGAAAATTTGAAATTTATTCTAATTTATATTGTAATTACATATACTCTATACTTTACACGAAAATCATCTCCTAGTTCACAAGAGAAAAATAACTCATCTTGTTGGACAAAGTCTGAAACAATATCCTCTTTGATACACACCGGACAAGTAGAGATGATCAAACGACTAAGGTTTCACTAAGCAACAAACAAGATGAGAAATCGACCAATAAAGTTAATCTAACATAAATTGTTGGCTGAAATCCCTTAGGATTCCATCCTTTTATCCAAAAAAAAGTTAATATAACATAATATTTAGGAAGACAACTAGAAGAAACCATTATCAAAGAGAAAAAAGGGTACGAGATAAAAGAATAACAACTTTCTCAACCTAAATCTCATTGATCTCTCTCCACAAGTTCTCAAAGTTGTCTAGTAGGTCTCTCCGGCAAGCCTTAGAAATCTCCATGCAATCTAACTCTTTCCAACCTTAGGCAAGCCCTCACATCTTATATAGCACCGAAACCAATCCATATAAAATAGAATCCGAATACGAGTCTTTTTATGCCTAGATCATAAACGCTTCAACTCGAGTTCAGCCGGGGCAATCGACTGTCACTGTTATCAAACAGTGAGTATAGATAGATGGTCGGAGCAGTCAATTGTCCATATATCCTGTGATTGAATATTGCAAAGACATATTTGAGTGCTCGTACAAGTATGAAGCTTCCTTTTGTTGTCTACTTATCTTTGACTCAACAAAAAGCAAGCACAATCTTCACAAAATTGTGAAGATAGGATATGGTGAGATGCCACTCAACTGATCACCATGTGGCATGTGGTTCTGTGGGCTGGAGAGTGAGAGTGGGGCACTCAAAAGAGACGGCACTTATCAGCACTGACACTGTGTGTCCTAACCACGTCTTTTCTTGTTTGGAACTTCTCACCAAATTTTGTGTGCACTTTTTTGTTGTTCATTTAGTGGGCTATGGGCCCATTCACACAGCCTGCAAATCTTGGGCCCATTAACAATATATATACACCACCACCTTTCAAAAACTCTTACAAATTGAAATTTGTTTTCTTTTCTCACATTTTATTTACCAATAAAGAAAAGTCAGTAGTAACAAGTAGCACTGTCACATTTATCCGAATCCCAAACTCGACCCGGACCTGATCTGAACCCGATATTGGAGCAGAACTGACCCGATCTATACGGGTCCAAATTCGGGTCCTAAAATAAGACCCGATGCAGTTCCGGATCCGCTAAAAAAAAGAACCGACCCAGATCCGGACCCGTTAAAAAATATCCCAAAAATATGGAATTTGAATAATAGGGTTATACGGATATACATGCAAAAATTATTAGAACCGTAGGGTATCAAAAGCAAAAATACTTAAGTCCAAATATTTATTTTCCACTACCATACTAGACAGGTAAATTTTTTTAACTATGATCCGGACCCAATTCTTACAAGTCCGAATCCGGGTCCAATATTTAGACTCGTGAGATATTGGGACCAAGTCCAGATCCAGGTCCGGACAGTGAAGGATCCGACCTAATAGGACCCGATACCAACTCTAGTAACGGGAGGAAACCTAGTAAAAGTTTGGTATGTAATTAATTTAACCTCAGTGATGAGATGAGATGCAGCATTTTATGATATTCGACGGTCCCTACATTGTAAAATGTTAAAAACTTTGATATGTTGGTCAATATATACCATTATTTATTTTTCAGCTATAACTCTTACTTCGATTTTAATTATGTTTGTTTGTTTTTTTGTTTTTTCTCTTACAAAGTCATTATCAGATATTAAAAACCTCTTTTGTTATTGTTTATCCTTTGATAAATCAAACCACCAAATTAGAGGGTTATTGAACACAGTGTATGGTTGATAACTCGAACACAAATTTGTGTCCCCTACTCATTGCAGTCCCACTTTGAATAGCCATGATGTGGCAAGGCTTTGATAATGATGACGACGACGATGGCAGATGAAGTAGACCTGATCTGATCTTCAGCTTTCTTTGATACCCTAAATGCCACAACTTTTCTGAACTTGTAAACGCACTTTTGCGATTTTGTTTGTCCAAAAATAAAAGTAGTGTTTCCTTCTTGTAAATGAAAAAAAAGGGAATAAATTGTTTTGATTGAATAAGACTAGTATGAAAATGAAAGAAAATATTCCCAAGAATCAAGAGTTAAAATTCCATACCATCACTTATCATTTTCTCTTCTTACAATATGGATAGTCATGACTTAAAATTAGACAGAGATTTTAGCGATTCGAATTTATTAATGTTGATTATTCAACTATACCTAACAGTGACAACTTACATAAGAGCATTTGTAGTCGTTTTAGTTTAAAAATTGGTATATGGAAATTTTGAAAATAGCAAATAGCGTAAATGCTGCAGTCGTCTATGCTTTAAAATGGGTTTTTCTGGATGAAACGAAAGATGATATACCGTCTGAATATAGTGAAGGAAAAAAATATGATCTGCCGTCTCATGAATTTTTTTTTTATAAAAATTTGTGAAGGACAGGAGATCATCTTCCGTCTGATCTCCCGTCCAATCTTCCGTCCAACACAAAAATTCTAATTTTTGATTATTATTTCCAATAACGTGCAGTGTGTGAGATGAATTTTTTAAAAAATAAATAAATAAATTGAAGGACGGGAGAGATGATCTCCCGTCCAACACCTTTGCACTATTTTTTTCCCCTCAAATGTCACCATCTGACTTCCCATTGTTTTTTTAATAATTGTTTTTCCAAACGGCAAATCATATGTCGCCTCAAACTTTTGCAATTAAAAAATTTATCTCAGACGGCATATCATATACCGTCCGACACTCAGACGGTAAATCTTTTTTCGATTTCTAAAATATGCATAATGTCATTTCCGCTGCCAAATATAGATGTCTCTTGTTCATCCGAAACCAAAAAAATGGGTATATAGACGACGACTACAGAGGGTTTTTTTCTCTCCAAAATATCCATTTTTTTGATATATAGCCAACGACTACAGATGCTCTAACGAGGAAGAAAATTATGTTTTTGCTAATTATCTTTTGGATCTACTAGTAACCTGCACGTGCGATGCACATTTTAATTAAAAAAAAATAAATAGTAAATAATAAGACGTAATCTGGTATCGAACCTGAGACATTCATTTACTCACTACATACGCTTTACAAATTACCTCTAGTTCCACAAATTTTTATTTTATATGAGTGACACTTTTATAAATAATTATGTCGTAAATAAATTTGAACTTTGAGAATATTATGATAACTAACAACAATTGAGTAAATGAATGGTTAATATAATTTCTACTTAAAATGAATGGTTGAAATTTTATGGTTGAATGAACATCTAAAAAGTAAAAATACAAGTTGTCTACAGATGAAAATCCCAATTCTTCTATTATAATATTAAAGATCAGAGATATTGACAACATATTTTAAGGCATATCTGATATTACATTTTATTTAAAATTAAGATATTTTTGATAAGAAAACCACAAACTTCCATTTTTTGGCTTATCATAGCTTTCTTTTTTTGTTGGTGTTACTTTCCTTCAAGTTTTGTAGTAATGTCAAAGGCCATCGGCCCATGTGATTTATGAAGTTTGTTGGGCTTGTTTTAAAAATCAAAATCCAAGCCCATAAATGGCGAACTTATACAAAAGCAGCTTTTGTGATGCTTCTTTGCTTCTACAAATATAGTCGATGATATGATCTTATATTCACTTGCTTTACACGAAATTATGGGATACTCCAACTCCCATAATTGAAGAGGAGCCAGGGCGCAGGGATGGATCAAGAGATGGCTGAGTGATCGTCATGTGGTTTTTCGCGGTAACTTTTGTGCTTGTATTACCACATTTGTGTGTGTGTGTGTGTGTGTGTGTGGGGGGGGGGGGGGGGGGGGGGGGGGGGGGGGGGGGGGGGGGGGGGGGGGGGGAGTGGGGATTGTATTCTTGTAAAGATTGAGTTCTCTCTCTTTTGTGTGGTATGAGTCTCATGACACTCCGGCGGTGAGACATGAACATCATACTCCATACTCTGATTGTATGTTTCGTTAAATCATTATTAATGGAACGCGGGGGATTTTCCACCATTAACGGAAAAAAAAAATATGGAGCGTGTATGCTCTAATGCACTATACAGCTATGTATATTGCATCGACAACAATGTTGTTGTTATTCAACCTTACATCGACAACATTTTGATAATTTAGAGCCACCCCATATCTAACTTGTCCCTTCCCAAGGTAAACGTGTAGACGAAGATTCCTGCAACATGTTCTCCCACCTACCAGATGGCGCCTCCAGTTTCCTATCAATCAATCAACTGACAGCTCATCGAACACTAATCTTAGTGTCAACTTGCTAATTCACCTTCTAGTGACAATTCACCCGACCACCACATCAGCGATGGCTTTCGACCCTCATTCGGTGATGCCTTGTCATTACGACACACCGTGAAATGACTTGCCTAATCCCTATTCTGCTAACAACTTGCCTATCCACCATTTCGGTGATGACTTGTCCCTTCTCTAACTCGTACTGATGAGCTCAATCACTGCCATGATGGCAGTTTCCCCGATCATGACATCGACAATGGCTAGCCCAAGCACCATCTCTGTGACGACTCGGTCATCGACTAGACTTGAAACGGCTCACACCTCTCTCACCACAGCACTAACTTGCTCAAACTTCCAAACTAGCGACAACTCGCGCAATCAATCCTACCGGCGACGACTTGTACCTCTAGCACAACAGTCACAGCTCGTACATCCACCATCATATAGACGATTTGTACAACAAACCTAACGATGTCGACAAACTCATACACCGCATCGATGTAGATTCGTCCCTTCACGAATGATCAATAATAGGGAGCTACTAAGGCATCTCAAAATGAGTCCTTGAAATCAATCAAGAACCCAACTCACGACTCGAGATCACGCTCACCACTCTCCGAATCTAATTTGATTTTCCAAAAAAAAAACTAATTTGGAATTCAAATAACAGAGATTTTCCTCTCCACACTTCCCTCAATCTGATTTGAATTTCAACAATCTAGTATGAAATTCAAATCATTTCACAAATTTCCCCTCCATACTCCCCCAAATCAAATTTTGAATTTCTAAAATCCAATTTAAAATTCGAAAATAAATATCCATCTCTATCCCTCCCTCCACTCTCTCCATGCCCGAAGTTGTCGTCGATCTCCTCCGTCGAACCATCCGGCAGCCCTCAAAGCTGACCCTCGACGTGGACAACACCCCGACGCTTTACATTGGTCGTCAACACCTCCACTCTCCGAAAAGAGCAGCTCCCGCCGATGGAAGCCATCACAGCCGCCTCGACGCCGCCACCGCTTCCCCTAGCGACGCAACACCCACCCTAGACGCCAGCCACTTGGCATCTATAGTTCCTATGCGTCGGCCGCCTCTACAAAATCTGAAATCAAGAAACCCTAGTCGGAATTTCGACGACACCTACACCGCTCCGGTAGCGGGAAGGAGGGGGGAAGAGGAGGAGAAGGTGGCGAGGCCCCCCCCCCCCCCGGCGAGCCCCCCCCCCCCCCCCCCCCCCGATCGATTTTTTGGTTATTTGGGGAGTTTCTCTCTCTAGAATTTCTAGAGAGAAAGAAACTCACGAAACGAGAATCGGCTTTGAATTAATATTGTTTCATCAAAATTGTTTGATCAAAATATCCTTTTCCATCAATTATGGATATTGATGCACTTGACACATGTATGCATACTCTATATAGTTCATACAAATTACTGAAATAGTAAAATCGATGGAGAGTATGCATTTCAACTTGCTATCCTAATTGTGCAGGCAACAGTTGACATGATACTGACCAAGCATCTGAAAGGAGCGTTACAGCCACAAACTAGCAATTCAATCTCCGGAACTCAAGTAATTTGGCTCAAATTCACAACACTGCTTCTACAAAGAACATTTCAATTCAATTTCATACAAGATACATCAAAGATCTCAAGCAGAAATGAGCACTGCTTTATGAATTACAGGAAAAGAAGAAGAGGAATGAGATTTGATGAAGAAGGATCGATTCATTTTCTGATCAATTTATTACAACATAGTTGTATATATACCAAATCCCAAGTCCTAACAGAATTCCTAACAGAATCCCTGCTTACGTGTCACTCTGTCTTATTCATAACCAACTAACTTGTAACTAACTGAAACTGACTTATCCCCATGTTCTGCACGAGCTTACTCATAATCTTTCAAATACCTCCTACTGCCTCTTTTTGAACGCAGCAATTTCTTATTGTTCCTAAGAAGATATTGAGCCTGCAATTGAGTCTGCATCATGACAGCATGACAAGAGGGAGGTCGGCCTCCCAACAGCAAACTATATATATTGTTCCTAAGAAGCCAAGTCATGTTTGTTAGTTCTGTCAACTTAAATCCTAGTTCATGTTTTAACCGGTTTTAGTCTAATCTTTAATACCCTAGAATCTGGCATCTACATGATTCACACGCAAAGAAGGATATTAACATGATACTTACCTGGATCCATGCTATTCATCTGTTGCAGAGAACCAAACGCAGAATGAGTTGTTTTCTTCCCCTTGCTTTTCCTTGCAGTTTCCTTGATGGTTAGGAAACCATTACTTTTCTATTTCTTTTTCCTTTTGAAAACGTGTATCTTATCAGCACAAGAAGATGGAGTAGTTTTTTTTGTTTTTTTTTTTTTGAAATAAAAGTGACCGCAGTCACCGATCTCATTAATGAAAGATTAACAGGATTACAACAAAAGTCCTACAATATCTCATACATCATACTGTGCACGTCGGCAATTAATACCACAATTCTAATACAACATAACAACTATGATAAAGCAAAGTAACAAGCCCTAAGTCTCCCAAAAGGTAATTGTCGTGCCGGGTTACATCTATCTCCTCCATGCTCGGTCTCAAGAGTACTGGTCAATGTTGCCCGGCCCAATCCAATCACTCTATCTCGTTGAGTCTGCTTCTCTTCGTGGATCCTGTATGACCTGCCCAATCATGTATAAGGACTACAATTTTGCACAGTAAAATACGAAATTGACATCTAATATTACGAAAGCATAAGTCATTTCTATCGAAGAGGGAGTAGTTATAGGGAGTGATTATCTCCTTAAACTTTCATTCAGTTTTAACCTCTTTTCCACTCCCTCAATCATCATAAGTGGGCCATATACGGTTAAAAACCTTATCATTAAAATACATTAATATACAATAATGTGAATTTAATCTTTAAGTGTTACCAAACTTATAGTTACATGAGCCCCATAATGATATTGGAATAAAATTATTCCTACAATGTCTGATATGCATGATATAGCTTTTAATGGTGGTTTCTGTGATTTTTGTTGTCTTTCACACGTTGCTGTGGAGTGACTAAGCTTGCTGTCTTATACTGTGAAGTTGAATCCCCATTTTCTGTTCATTTTTAATTGATTAATTACATGATAAATGCCAAAGTTAATACACGAATAATTGTGATTTTTTTTCCATGAGCTTTTGTTAAAACCTGTCCGTCGCCGAAAATTTCTACAGGTTGGGATCAAGAATTGAGTATCAGAGAGTTTTGTGCAGTAAGCTTTAGAAATCTGCGTCTAAAGTCTTAAGTTTATGCGTTGGTCGTGGTTTCAATTTCTGATGACATATTGGCATAGACTGAGCTTCCTATATCGCTACTACTCATTTTGGTTACAAGAAATGCCCTTCATGCTGTAAGTTCTAATTGGCATTCATTTCTGTGGTCGCAACTAGTGGTACTAGTCAGGGCCGGTGCTGAGTTCCCAGGGGGGACCAAGGCGAAAAGCCCAAATAATTAATTTTGGGAGTCCCTAATTACAATATATTTTTTTACGCACAAAATACGTGACTATATTTACAAGAAAAATATAAATTTGGAAGTCCCTAAAATTGTAAGAAACTTGGGGGCCTGAGGCTGCTGCCTCACCGGCCTCAAAGGTGGGGATTGGCCCTGGTGCTAGTAGAGAATGTTGGAATTAATTTTTACAGTTTTCCGGGCCGGATTCTGGCAGGCCCCGACCACCGGCGGCGCCGGAAAATGAGTGGATTGCGATCCTCTCGACGAGTACTATTCTGTGGTGTACTCACTTGCCAAAAACAAATTCCGTATGAATGAGAAATGTTTGTCCAAAGTTGGGTACTTGAAATGTACTAACTTGGCAACTTGGAGAAAATGGATAGTCCCATATCGGAAATTGAGAATTTTTCTTTTAGTATATATACTAGAAAATTAGACTAAAGGGCGTGGCCCGAGGGTTACCACTAACGTGTAGTGGAGAGAGGACTTAGCCAAAATGACAAACACATTGGCTTCGGCTCTTGCTTAAATTTACCCCCTAGTGAACTGATGAGGTTTTTCACATTCAGTAACTGATACCATTACTCTGTACAGTTGTATCACCGTCACACTACGGAGTTGTACAAAGCATTTGGTTTGCTATATTTTTCTTCCTGTATTTCTGTTCTTCACAAATACTGTTAGTATTTTTTATATTTATAAAATCGAGTTCTAACAGAGAATATATAGAGATAGACATGGATATGGACACTGAGTCCCCCTCTCCTGTAACTACAGTTACAATTGCGATCGAGTAGTTATAACCCTGCACAACTAATTGCAACTGCTATTTCCATTCTCGATTTGTCATTTGCTGAGAAATTTTCATCCTACATCTATCTATAACTATTATAATGGGATAGATGGGGTTCCAAACAAATAAACAATTTTGTATTGTTTTTTGTATGTTAGTCAACACGTGCAGCGCACGTGTTGGTAGGTTTTTTTTTTGTCTTTTTCCTTCTTCCTCCACGTGCATCGCACTAATTGGAAAGCTTAGTAGGGCCCGTTTGGTTACATTTTGTGGAAATATTTTCAGAAATTTTTTTTGTCAAAATGTGTTTGATTACATTTTCAAAACGGCATCTTTTCAGAACACACAACCTTTGGGTTGTTTTCCCCTTTTGGCCTTTTCCCCTTCTTCCATCTCCATCTCCCTCCCGCTCCCTCCCGCTCCTCTCCGACCTGAACCCCTTCGGAAAGCCCCTCCTCAGCGCCGAGAAGCTCTCTGATCCGTGAAACCTCTCCCCTCCTCCACCGCCCCAGTGCTACTCTGCGGCGATGATGATGAAGTGGTGTAGCGATCAAAGCTTCCATGGTCGAATCGGTGGCTGCTGCAGCAGTTTTTGGAAGGGGTTGGGGAGAAGCAGCGGCGGCGGGGGAGGGGGTGGCAGTCGCGGAGTATGAGGGGCTCGGCGAGGGAGTGGGTGTCGCGGGGGCAGGGGGCGAAGGGGGTGTAGTTCGTGTAGCGGTGGAGGAGATCGGGGTGGTCGGAGCAGGCGGAGTCGATGGGGGAGAGGTGGGAGTAAAGGAGGAGATCGGACGGCGGAGGAGAGGTGAGTAGTGGATGATGATGATGATGAGGGTTGTTGGAGGTGGGTGAGGTGGGAGATGGTGGTGCGGATGGTGTGGAGCTGGTGGAGGAGGTGGGAGGGGATGGGAGTTGGAGGGTGGATGAGGAGGGAGGAAGGGGAGAGTGAGCGGGTGGAGGAGAGGTGGTAGAAGGAGAGGATGTTGGCAGCGACCATGGCGACTGTGGTTCTACTGCACTGATTACGAAGGAGAGGATGTTGGCGGAGACCATCGCGGGTAATAATGGCGGTGTGCTTCAGTGGGTGTGCTATGGGGAGAGCTCTGTTGGGTTTTGGAAAACAGGAGAGAGAGAGAGATATTTCGTGTAATTAGGAGAAGGATGGGGTATTAGCGGCTGTGTTTAGAGTAATTAAGGTTAAGTGTGATTATGGTTGGAGTAATTAAGGTTAAGTGTGTTTAGAGTAAAAAAAATTTATTACCAAACAGCATTTTACAGTCTAGTTTTAAGAAAACAGCATTCAGATTTCTTTTTAACCGAACATGTTTTACAATCTCATTTTCAGAAAACAGTTTTCAGAAAACTTATCCAGGCAGCTTTTACATTCTCATTTTCAGAAAACAATTTTCACAAAACAGCTTTCACAAAGTATTTTTAGAAAACTGTTTTCAAAACAACAAACCAAATGCACCCGCACATCTGTCAATCTTATCAAATGTATGCACTCTTTCTACTCTGCGTTGTGTTTTGTTGACTAGCTTAGTTGATTGATTGATAGAAATTCTTTGATGAACAATTCTCGTTGACCCCAAACATTGAACAACAATGTACTCCAACTGGAAGATTTGATCAACTACTGCATGCATTGTTAAACGTTGATTAACATTTCTTTATGTTATTTGTACGAGTCATTAGTTTATAGACTAGTGCTAGTCCGTTTGACTTACATGTGAATTTAGATTTATGAGCATTGTAATATACTAGCAAGTGGCCCGTACATGCGCATGCGCGAGTGCATACTAGAAAGCATGGATAGAACAATTACCTAAAACTTCTTTTAAAATTACAACATTTGAAAAAATATGTTGTGCGAGAATGGTATGATTGATAAATATGAATTAATTTGCTAGAATATGCAAAACATTGTTTTTATTTGTGTGCCTATGAAGTTATAATATCAATAGTATGACATAAATACGAATTACAGTTTGTATTTATCCCTCAATTAAAGTACCGATTTAATTTCATAGGTAGAATTTGATCAATTTCTTCATGAAATGTTCTTGAATTTATGTTCTATATAGATTTGGATCACTGTTTTTTAAACATTTAGGGAAAATTGCAATAAATCTATTTAACACTGTGAAGTGTGGTTCTTGATGTATCTAGTTTGCATCATTTGGTTAAACGGGGTCATACTCATCGACACTATGATTCAACCAAAGAAAGGTAGAGATAAAAGTGGGAGGCACTCACAGTTTGTGATTTATCCACGAATGAAAGCACAACTTCCATAATTATCCCCCCAACCTTCGTCTTGCATTCAGTCGGTATAGAAAGTAATACATCTACATAGAGAGTGAAAATAAAAGTACATTAGCAATGTTTGTTTTGATCGAAACTAAAAGGAAGGGAAAATAAAGCACCAAAACCATATAGCAACCACAACCCAATATATGCCTAATCTGACTTTTCCATACAGTGGTAGGCTGAATATATTATCAATAAAACTATAAGAAATGAATGCAAAAACTGCATCCTAACCGACAAAGTTATATTATTATAAATATAGCTCAACGAACGAAATTGACGTAAAGTTACCTAAGCGGCTAAGCTACTAGGCATTTTTAAGTTCCACGAACTATCATTTTTTTAGACCATATTAACTTATCCTACAACTGTGAAGTGTGAACATCAGGAAAACACATAACATTGTCTAAATAAACACTAACTGAATATGTCTGCCAATAATTTTTAGGAAAATCAATCTGAAAAATGATGTCCACACAATTCAAATTATAAGACAAATGGGCATTAAAGCAAATACAAATGCAAAGAAGGCATAAATGGAATCATCCTCAAAAGAATGCATTACAACTACTAGTAATTTACGCGTGCGATGCACGTTTTAATAATTTTAAAAAATAAAAATAAAAACTCTGACGTATAGAGGATTTGAACCGGAAACCCCCTTTATATTAGTTATATATGTATGTTGCACATGTTGCTGGATTGACAAATGACACTAAGGCCTTCTCCCATTATAATATTAGAGATGGATAAAAATAAATAACGTAAACCAACAAAAGAAGTAAAAGGAACCATCCCTCTAAGATACGCAAAAGAAGCAAATGAAATTATATAGAATAGCTGGGAAAAAATAAAATGAAATGTCATCAATGAAAACTTTTTTATGTACTTTTTTGAAAACTTTTTGCAATAGTCTCGTAAATTTGTATCCGCATAAGAGTGCAATATTGCTATAGTTCTATATCCATACGTAGTAAGTAATTTTAGATTCCATAAATAAATGACTACTATATGCACATGTGATGCCCTGGAAAGAGAAATGAGAGTGAATTTTCATCTCAAAGTAATACAGAAGGCAACTAAAAAAATTGGACAAAATCATTTGGGAAAAGGAAAAAAATACTTGATCACTGAAAATCACTGCAAAATTCAAGTTTCTATTAGTGGTAAGCTCATTCAAAGTTGTAATCTACTATATGCCACCAACCCTCAGCCAAAATATCTACCAAGTTTCAATAGAAAAATATCATAACTTTGAAAATAAAATAAAACAAATAAACGTAATTAATTACCACGAGGTAAAGGTCATCACATGCTCTGATGGTATGCCCAGAAGTTGTCTTGCTTGCTGATCAAATAGGTAGGTTCTTGTTTTCTCAGTTTTGCTCTTAGTTGTACATGTTATTGAGGCGTATCAGTGTTTGAACAATTACTATAACTATTAAGAGTAAAACTGACGTTCATTGCAATAGAATTGGTGCCAAACATGACCAAAAGCTCTGCATATGCTCTGCATATCTATATACCTTCCTTGCATGCCGAGCATAGATTATGGCATGACCTTTATAGCTATACAAACTACTCGCTAAAACATATTTGTGGTAGTATAGGTACACAACAACGGCAGGCAAGATACATGATTCTACATGACGACAAAAACAATCCCCCAAACAAAGTTCATGGCTTTCATTGGGTGTTTTATAATCAACCGGTAGAATATTCCAATTTGGTAAAATGAAAATTTATGTTGAACAAAAAAAGTCAAAAAAGTGACTGCAAGTTTTATTATTATACGAAGTGATTACAATAAGAATCGAAAAACATAACTGGCAAAAAATTGGTAAAAACTTTGGAAAAATGAAATCAAAAGCTTGCAGGTATTTCCACAGCATAGCCCTGCATATTGAGCATGGAAACCAAGGCGACTTCTAAGCTTTTGCACATTTCTCGGTTCTCGTGAATCCTTTCTTAATTTTCATACTACACCCAGCTTATCAATCAAATAGGGGACTAAGAGCCAATACAGAATCATATTGACACTCACATATTGAGTCAAGCCTCATAAAACCGTCAACATTTATGACTCATACTGGAAGGGCCGTAAACATTTAGTTATCACATCAATTCGAATGCATGTATCCATACAAAAGAATCTGAGTAACAATTGCATGATGTTAAAATAAGTAAACACTAAAACAAACACTAAGGTACTAGTACCTATAACAACTATAGTCCTAAAATGAACTATAACTAAATAACATAGAATATATTACACCTGCAAAGTATACAATGTAATGATGTGAGCACGAACTTCACTCCACAGCTTGATATGTCACAGTCCTTATCCACCCTTATATTTCTAGAATCCATGCAATGTAGTGGGAATTGTATCAAATCAAGTTGAGTGTAAATCAAGTTGAGTGTAAGTGCGCAAAAGTTGTGACCATAGCACTACTAAAATATATATCCACTCATAATGTAGATCTATCCATGACATTCAATTTATATAATAGTGAATGGATGAAATTATAAGAATAAAGTCTAGAAAGCTTTGATAAATTCCCAATTTTGGTTTGCTTCATTAGTGTGTTTGTTTGCTCTACATATCTAAAAATATTATATCGAAACATTTTTTGTTACAACTGATTCATCCGACATAACTTTAAGGGAGTTAAATATGCATTTGTATCTCATTAAAATAAACTTCCTTACAGACCCTGCCTATACATATATAAACCTATAGTTATATACATAGAGAGTATTGATAATATAAGATGCTGAGCTAGATTCCTTTTTGTGAGGTAAACAATTTGGACTATCCAATTCACTAGTATTAGACACGTGCATACGTGCACGTGGTAAAAACTGTAGGGATAATGAGTAAGGTAAAAAAGAAAATAATTTCCAAACTGATCCACTTTTGAAATATATTTACCAATCTGGTATACTTCCAAAAATATTTACCACAGTTAGGCCATAACCCAAAAGAAAATAATTTCCAATCTGATCCACTGCCAAAAATATTTACCAAACAGGCCCACTACCGAAAATATTTACCAAAGTGGGTCATTTTGTCAACACGTGCGCTGCACGTGCTGTCTTCAAAATGACAGTCGCTGACACTAAGGCCCTTTCCCATTATATATATATATATATATATATATATATATATATATATATATAAATAAATAAATAATTTGCAAGTATACATCATACCATAAAAATAATCAATTTAATTATCAAATACTATATAAATAAACCCACAAACTCAGATCATTCAGACTTTTTGGACATGTTGCCATCATTGTCATTTTTTAAGAATGGTAAAAATCAATAATTCATTCAATCATAACAACTTCATCAGACATAGTACGGAATTCAAGTTGCTAAAATTATAATGTAAACAACCAAGAATTGTAAAAAAATTAAAGGTGATTAAAGAACTTGCTATCAGTACGAAGTTAAATATCTACTACAATTGTATTCCTAGTATATAGACAAAACAACTATATACACTGAACAAATATAGAGCAATACAATAAAATCAGAAAAGTAAAATTTTCAATCATGGATTAACTTTAGAGGATAAGATGATCAAAATAGAGTGAATTGCACGTGTAAATTCCGAACACTTGGGATAATTACCACCCTTTTTTGTTAGAATATTTTTTAACCATATAAATCAAACCTTAGGTTGTGATTGATTAATATGGGAAAAAAAAAGATTCCCAGCAAGAATAGGTGGAGAAATCATGTTTAAGTTTTATGACAAACGTGTGTTAAAAGACCAATATTATGAATTTTGCAAAGTTTAATTTGAGAAAGTGAATTACACAGATTTAATTAAGTAGTAGATGAAAAATAAACGACATGAAAGTCTTACCACATTCATAGAGATGACTATGCTATTTCCATAGTTTTTTCAAAGAAGATGGGAGGTCAACTTTCTTCCGTTATATACGAAAATTTCCTTCCATTATATATGACAAAATCCATGTCAAAGTATAATTAGTTTATAGTTAGTAGATTGAAAATTTTAAGACGTAGTTTGAGCTATTTCCAATTGGATTTAAATTCCGGTAAACCCAAAGCGCATAATACTACCCTAAAGCTCTGCTAAAAAGTTATAAAAAAATATACCCTCAATTTATTTTCATATTTTTAACAACCATGGAATTTATATAGTTAGAAGCTTAAGCTCGAGAAGATGAAAAAAAATTTGGAAACAAAGCAGCATGAACGCATGTAAGGAGAAAACATGGTTCCCAGAAAGTGCCTTTCAACTTCCGATTACCACAATGTCCATGCGCTTCTGCAAGCAGAAATATTTTTTTAAAAGAAAAGGTTTAAAAGGAAATATGTGCAGCTGCAATGTGATTGCATAACTTGTCAGAATTGGTATAATATTCGTTTGTGGAGAACATGTCTGCAAATGTTCCTAAACCTGCTAGAATCAACAACATACATGGCTTCCAAAAACATTCCATATATTAATGAGAAAAAGTTCCCATAAATGGCTTCTACTCAAAGTTTTATTCCTTTCAAAAAGCTGTTATTCGATATGGAAGCCATATATGGAAAAAAATTCTAGTATGCAAATAGATTCCGCATATTTGAAAGAAGAAAAAAAACAACTACCATCTACAACCATTCAGTTTACACCTCCATCAACTTTGAGAACCCAAATCCTGACAGTATCTTACCTATTTGTGATGGCTCTTCCTTGCTTCTTGTTGACAGCGACATGAAAAGGTTAGGCCAGCAATATCGAATATAGGCCTGACAAATTTTTTGGGCGCACTCACGGCAAATCGCTCAAGGCTAGTGCAAAATTATGTGCAGAGATTGAACCATCGGACCTCATTTTCCTATCTCTTCATCCTCCTACTATTACAATATGAAGTTACAATTATTATTTATTTTATTTATATTTCTTAATTCAAGAAAAATAGAGAAGTAAGCTAGTGGAGAGATTTATAACCTTTTGAATGAATATCCTTTGCCTGCATCACCAAAATAATAAACATAATAAAAAAACCCCTCCACCTCATTTATGCTTGAACGAACTCAACTTAAACTCATCAAAAGAACAGTCACCATAAGAGTACCTTCTTCATTTTCGAAACTATCGATAAAAACTAGAAACAATCGGATCGCGAAACCACCCGAAAATGCGCAAACCCACATCCACCAACTCTCCTCCAATCTTCGAAGTGGATTTTCAGCATTCAAACCCACAATCCACCTCATTTATTCTCACTCCCTGCCATCCCCCCCCCCCCCCCCCCCCCCAAACCTTATAACTATCTTCGTCTTCTTTGTGACCTCCAAATCCAAGCACCCAAACCCTAACCCTAAATCTGGAAGAGAAAAACACAAAAAAAGAGAGTGGATTAAAAAAAAAAATCAACGATTACAGCCCAAAAGAGATGCCCCACGAAAGACCTAATCGAAACCCTAAATTCGAGAACCGAACCCCTAACCCCATACGAAATTGAAAAGAGGGAAAGTATAACCTTACTATTTTAGAGGATGGTTTAGGATAGGTGGAGGTGGAGGACGCAAAACAGATCGAGCATCGTCGGAGCTCCAGGCGAAGGCTAACCCAGTGGCCGTCGACTATTGGAAAAATCGAAAAGAAAAGAAAAAAAGAGAGGGGGGCAGCGGTTTTGAGGAAAGGGATGAAGTGATATATTCACTCCTAACAATTCTAACTTATTAGAGCCATAAAACCCAGCAGCAAGGAGAGCGCGGCTGAAAAAGAGAGGGTGTGAATATCGCTACGCGAATTGTGAGACAATCTTGGCCGCTAATTCTGAATCGGACGGAGTAGAAGGATGGCAGTTCCGTAAATGTTCAAAAAACCCAGGGTTAGAGTGGGGATCCAAAGAGGACAGAATTCTTGTTCCTATGGGCCTTTAAGTAGTAGCATAGACGCTTCATTTCAGGAACACCATCAGCTTCATTATTCGTGATCCAGACTTCTGCAGGCTTTAATAGTAGAGATTATTTATGGAACTTTTCATATTAAGTTTTTTTCTGTCGGATATATAGATATATTCTCCGTATAAATAGAATATTATTGTATATAATATTGTATTGGATAATATGTATTTATACATGTTATCTGTTAGTTATTGGATTGAGTTGAGTGGGCATAAAGCCCGGCCAATACCCAAAATTCAGTATTATTCCATATATATTGGTCTTGTGATAACGTCTGAAATTATTCCAATTCTGCTAATTATAGTATAACTAGTAATTTACACGTCTTAATACAGATAATTTTTTTAAAGTAAAAATTTAGACGTGGTACGTGCTTGAACCTAAAACATTCTTTATAATAATTATGAACGTGCATTACATGTGTTGGTAGATTGACAAATGTCACTAAGGTCTTCTCCCATTATAATATTATTACTAGTAGTTTACACGTGCGATGCACGTTTTAATAAATATATTTTTTTAAAAGTAAAAATTCAGACGTAATCTGGATTTGATCTAAAACCTCATTTACAATAGTTATACACGTGCGTTGCACGGGTTGGTAATTGGACAAATTACACTAAGGCCTTCTCTCATTATAGTAGTAGAGATTATTAGAGATTAGAGATATCTTAAGCACTAGAGATATTACACCCATAACCTTCTTATCGAGACAAACAAAAAATAAGTGTATTATACATACTCATAACTATGTTTGATATATACTCATAACTATGTTATTCTAGAGAATGTAACATTAGAGATTGAAGATGGTCAAAATAATACAACACATTTTATATTTTTTGGATTTTAAAAAAATACAACACATTGCCTAATTGTTTGGCAACTCTCATGTGACAATTCTAAGGTCAAAATAACAAAAAGGGAAGAAAAAAAATGGCATCGGAATCTCCGTTTAAGGCCGATGTTATCAAAGGCAAAGTAGCCCTCTTAACGGGCGGCGGGTCGGGTATCGGGTTTGAAATCGCAACCCAGTTCGGCAAACATGGCGCCGCCGTTGCTATTATGGGCCGACGGCGCCAGGTGCTAGACAGCGCCGTTGCTGACCTCGCTTCCAAAGGGATTCAGGTAAAAGAAAATATTACAACTTTGTTTACTTTCTATCACCAAGATTCGGTTTTGGTGTGTTGGGTGCTCAATTGGATGCTTGTTTAGAGCTGGGTATGTGTTGAATTTCTGATTGGATGTTGGAAATTGCTTATGTGATGATCCGCGGTGGTGTTGTGAAGGAAGTTTTGTTGAATTTGAGTTGGGATGTTACTTAAAGTTGGAAGCTTTAGATTGGGTTTGTGTTTAGTTTTTTACTTTGCTGTGATTTGGTTGTAGGTGATGAAGCTACGAGGATGATTAGATTGAGACAATTAAGCATGATACTTGTTGTTAATGAGATGTGTCTAACATAGTCTTTGTGGATGCTAATGGTTATCAACTAGTATGGACTTAATTATTTTGACCAATTTCACTATATGTAAGTGAGAACCAAGAAAATGGGTTTGATTCATGTGAAACGGATCTAGTGATGTAATCCTCATAAAAAAAAATGTATTTGTCACTTTGAAGTATATGCGTGCCAACTTTGCTGACATTAGCATGAACCTACTGTGAGATGAAACATCCACATTCCGCACGTAGAGAATGCTGAAGTATGTCAAGATTTGGAAGCATTGTATCATGTCCGGTTCTGACTCCGACCTTATTACCTGTCATGTGTTTTTCCTGCCTTCGAAAACCTGATAAGTTTTATGTTTTAGTGTTTTTTGCTGATTAACACCACCCCACCTCTCTCTTTCTACCTTCCTCCTTTAATTAACATGTGTTTTTTGTTAGTCCCCTTCAATGTTGTGATTTTCTCTTGGCCTCCCTGATTTGTGTGAGTTATAAACAATAAACCCTCTAGCCACATGCATGTCATTAAAGGGGTGTATCGGCAAAGGCCCTTATGCTTTACAGTCATGTATCTAGCTATGACAGTAAATATCCCACACTTTGATTGTGTGAGTCCTTCATCCCTAAGAAATGTAATTCTCAATTTTTTCAAATATCTACCTTTTCCATTCGAGTGATAGAATAAAGGTGGCCCTGCATTGATATTTTCTCTCTTGATACATGGCATCTTTTATGCCATTTTCAAAGTGAAGATTTCATTTATAAGTTCATAACCCTGCTTTGTTCCATCTTCTTCTGTGCATTGCACATGCCATATACCTGAGACATAGTATTTTTTCTTAGCATACGAAATGGCAACAATAATTGTGTGAGCTGTCTCTTAAGTGTTCGAGTATCAGACATGTATTTGTAAAATATATGAATTGTATAGAAATAGAATATAAAGTTACTTGTCGCTTGTAGAGTTTGACTTTTCCAATAATGCCACACAGGCCATTGGGATTGAGGGAGATGTTCGCAAGCGGGAGGATGCAGTTAGGGTTGTAGAAACAACCATAAAACATTTTGGGAAGCTTGACATTCTTGTTAATGCTGCAGCAGGCAATTTTCTTGCATCCCCTGAGGATTTGTCGCCTAACGGATTTCGAACAGGTAATGTATACTATGCCAAATTTTGCACTGTGAAATGTTCTAGCATGTCTGAAGTCAATTAAGTGATATGATTCAATAACAGTTGGTTGATCCGTCATTATTGATATTGTATGGATTACTACACCCAAGCTTTTGACCTACTACTCTTTAGTCTTAATAGTTGCACAGGGTCTAGTTGGACCTGGGCATGACTGACCAAACCTGAAAAGAGAACTTTTTTGTTCTGTTCTGTTTTTTTTTCCACATATATACTTGAACCACCCTCGAAATTTGTTAGTATGTTTATGCATTTTAAAGAAATGATTATGGGTACCAAATTTTTTTGTTTATACAGATTACAGAGCATAAGATAGAAACTGTTTTTTGAATTTTAATGAAAATTAAGAAAACTTTTTTTATTTTGTTTTTGATGTGAAGTTTCTAGAAGAAATTGAAAATAACGATAAAATATTATTATGAATCTGCTCAACCTGCAAATAGAAGAAAACTCTAACCGACCTAAAATCTTCGGGGAAACTGAAGGGCAGATTTTAAATCTTTTGAAAAGCCAGCCTAGTGTCGGTTTAGGTACAAGTTTTACTAAAAAAATTGCTGGACCCGGCCTGTGCAGAGTTCTGGTAACTATCATAATGAAGTGAAACCATAGAGGAATATATGATCCATGAAGTGAGCTGGATATGAGTGTCCTAGTTATTTAATTTTCTTACAGTGATATATATTATTAATACTCTTTATTCTGCTATATAAATTTTAGTGATTATGCAATGAATTTTGTTCCAAATGTCCTTTCCCAGTTATGGATATTGATGCACTTGGCACATACACAATGTGCCATGAAGCTTTAAAGTATCTAAAGAAAGGAGCGCCTGGGAAAGATTCGACTGGTGGACTTATATTGAACATTAGTGCAACCTTGCATTACACTGCAAATTGGTACCAGCTTCATGTAGCAGCTGCTAAGGTAATGAACGCATACTCAGTTTGATTCATACGATTGCCTGAAAGTAGATTTCACTTTTTTGTTGCTGTTGGAGCCAGCACACTTTTGCTAAGTTTTACGAGTTAGGAGTGAAGGTAGTTTAGAATCCAGAAGGTGCTTTTGGCTGCTTCAAAGGCAATAGCAAATATATCCTATACTTGTCTGTTCAAGAAACTTGACTGTCCTAACTGTGCAGTCAGCAGTCGACACCATGACGAGGTCATTGGCTCTTGAATGGGGAACTGATTATGAAATCAGGGTCAATGGGATTGCACCGGGGCCCATTGAAGACACTGCTGGGCTGCGAAAACTTGCTCCGGATGAGACGAAGAACAAAGCACGCGAGGTAATGCCTCTGTATCGAGCAGGGCAGAAATGGGATATTGCCATGGCCGCTGTCTACCTTGCTTCTAATGCAGGTCAGTTACCTCTCTGTAGTTCTTCACCTCCTTTTCTCGCATTATTTTTAGTGTTATTATCATAGTCATCATTTAACCATTTTCCTCATAATGTGGTCGGCTATGGAACACAAGGCTTGACAAAAGAGATGTCTATTCTACAACCAGGAGAAATGGCAACCTTCTTTTATTTACTGCCATTTTCCTAGTTGAGGAATGGACTTGGCATAATCATAAATGATTAGTGAGCATTCTTCCAAATTCTGAACCGAATTTCTGGAGTGCCGTAAAACATGTATAATATAAGAAGGGTAAAATTGAACTATAGTTGTAGATAGTCTAGGTTCAAACAAAACGCACTTGCAAAAGCATTGTTATCAGGGTATTCGTAGAAAACAACCTACTATACGAGTTTCGGAGAAAACACTTATGTGCTAAATGATTTTATTTTTTCCTTCTCACATTAATTATGAACAATATTTGATTTAAGTAGAATTAAACTGGAGTTATGATTAAAGGGTATGTGTGGGGTGTAACATCCTAACCCTTCCAATTTTATACCTAAACATTTTTTTCTTGTGTTCATTCATTATTTTGATATATATGTATTTTTTGTTGAAGGTAAATATGTTAATGGGTGTACCATGGTCGTTGATGGAGGGCACTGGCTGGGCTGCCCCCGCTACATCTCCAAAGAAGCGGTCAGACAACTGTCTCGGGCCGTCGAGAAGAAGTCGCGGGCGGTCGGGCTCCCAAGCAGCAAACTTTGATATGTTGTACCAAAGAAGCACAGGCATGTGTAACAATACAACTTTTAAATGGAAGTCCATGCTTCGTAGCCCTTCACTCATAGGATGACTATAAAGTTGTTGTACCTTAAGTAAACTTGTTTTTGTATTGAATCAAACATCTCTTAATGGATGGGTGACAAATGATACACGAATGAATTTAGAGGCTATCTTCCAGAATATTTTATTGTAAAATTTGGCATTTATATACATCCATATTGATTTGGAACTTTGATATTGTATACCATGACTTAATTCAGCATATTTTGTTCAGTAATTGATTGCATGCCCCATTTCAGATTAATGCCAAGGTTTTTTTAATGCCAAGGTTACACATGATGATTGTGATTTTTTCCCCATTAGCTTCTTTGGTTGAAATCTATGGGTCCTTTAAAGATTTCTGCAGGTTACTAGTAAGAAATTTGCAAATGATTTAGTAGTCTGTATAATGGTAAGACTTTGCTAGGGAGCAAGAGGCCGTGGGGTTTGAAGCACGCTTGCATTGACAGATTGATGAGAGAGAAACGATACATAGCCACATTGTGGCAGCATGAGCCTTGTTTATGTGAGTAGTGTATTTGTATCTGTTTTCCATCATTATTAAATAATAAAAATGCATACATTGCACCTGCTAATTATTTCTGATTCTCTCTGGCAGTTATCACACCTGAGAAGGAGCGAAAAGGTTTCAGTTGACCCAAAACTGAAAAAGACCTCGACTCTCTCTCTCTCTCTCTTTGATTTCTAAGAGCGTGGATAACAGCTCCCACCTCTCAGGTACATTTTTTTTATTTATGGGTTTTTGTTGCAATGGGAAAATGGCATCTAAAAATCCCCAAATCTCCTAATTTCTTTTATGGTTTTTGTTGACTGAACCTATTATGATCTGTAGAATAGTTAATTCCACTTCACTGTCCTTTTGACAATAATTAGGATTTTGGATTCATCTTTTGGGTTTTATCTTTAGTAGTTCCTTATTCTGTATTATAATATCCTCAATTAGTTTATTTGAACAAGGCCGAAGCAACGCATGCACACCACATGCACTCATTCTCATGCCATAAGGGATTGGTACAAGTAAGGCTTGATACTCGGACCTCTTGCTCACTGATATAAAGAGGCTTACCACTATAACCTAGTTGCACTCCCTGAAATATATATATATATATATATATATATATATATATATATATATATAGGTATTTGGTACCTAATTTGCTCTGTTTTATAACGGCTTCATTGTCAACATTACAAACAGCTTTGGATTGTTACTCTTTATTGACATTTTCTTCCTATTTAGTAGGGTTGTTATAGCTTTGCTAACAAATTCTTAGTCATAAAGGGATTCAATAATCTTATGGAAGCATGTAAAATTCCCCAAAAATTATGGTAGTAACTAGTAAGAATATGGGTGTTTGAAGCATTAGCATGGTATGTGGTTTAGATATGTTATTAGTTTCTGCATAGATATATTGTTGTTTCTGGTGTATAATAAAGCAAATTAAAAGTGATACTTCCAAGTGAAAAAAAAGGTCCTAGGGCTTTTGTTACCAAATGCAATCTTTTTCTCGTCTTTCAATTTGTTCCTGCTTTAGGTGATCTCTGCAACGATAGTGATCAAACAGAATATTGAATCATCTAGGCAAATGTGTCTGTCTGCGATAAAGTGTTGTAGAATCTTAAGGTCCAACTTTTGCCATTATCTTCAAGATTTTGTCCACAACTAGGGAAGGGATGTAGCCCAGGTCTAGAAGGAAGAACCAACCTGTTATTGGATTACAAGAAATATACAGAAATATGAATTTTTATTATTGATGTTTTAATTTTACATGGTTATCTGAAAGATTAACATTTTAACTGCTAATTTTGTATTTTAAAAAAAAGCCCGACACAAATTATTTAATGCCCATTAGTGATCAAATTCTTCAGCATATCCTATTTTACTAATGTATGGAGTGATGATCATGTGTTAGGTTAGAAAGAGAGGTTATTTAACACCCACTGGTGATCAAATTCTTCAGCATTTTCTACTTTACTAAAATATGGAGTGATGATCATATGTTGGGCGAGAGTTATTAAGTTTGTTAATTCTTTAGTCAGAGATCAGAGATGGTATCTCCGTTTAAGGCTGATTCTAAAAGGTAAAGTAACCCTCTTAACAGGAGGCGGTTCGGGTATTGGGTTCGAGATAGCAACCCAGTTCGGCAAACATGGCGCTACCGTTGCTATCATGGGCCACTGGCACCAGATTCTAGAGAGCGCTGTTGCCAACCTCACATCCAAAGGGATTCAGGTTAAAAAATAAAATTAAAAAATCTCTATTTGTTATTTCATTAAGATTCAATTCGATGCGTCACTTCTTTTCAGTTGGGCACCTGAAGTCGAAATATTGCTCCAAATTTTGTACCTGTTAAGAGTTTGGGGTTTCTTAAATACTATCTGTTGTGATAATTAAAATTATATCGATATGTAGTTATCATCTATGAACTTTAGTTAAGTTCATGTGAATTTCTTGAATTGAATTGGGATATTTCTTAATTTGAAAGTTTTGATTGGGTTTATATTTATTCTTTTGTTTCAGTTTGATTTGAAATTATTTTAGTTAACGAAGCAGGGCGGATGGTTGATACACTGCCTGGATTAGATTGAGACAGTTAAGCATTATAGAGTTCTTGTTAATTTGACATAGGAGATGTTCTTTAACACAAACCTCGTTAATGCTAATAGTGTTACGAATGCTTTGAATTATCGTCAATTAAATCACTAGTTCTCTTTTCAATGCACACATTGGAAATTAGTGAATACAGAGCAGTAATTTGTACTTAATCATTTTACCGATTTCCTTACATGTAAGTAAGAACCAAGAAAACACATCAGTTTCATGTGAAACAGATCTAGTAATGTCATCTCCCACATAAAAAAACTTCAAATTTGTCATCAAATAAGCACTGATGTACACTGATACGAACTCATAAAATGCTACATTACATTGACATTCCGCACATAGAAAATTCTGAATGACGCCAAAATTTGGAAGCCTTGCATCATAATGTATTCTGTCTCCGGCATTAGTTCCTGTTATGTGTTTGGCAAGATTCTACCTCCAAGTAGACGTGAATTTTCGGACTTATGAAATCCCATCAATAGACAAATATAAAGTTACTGTCGCTTGTTACAAAATTGTTTTTTCCCGATTATGTCACGCAGGCAATTGGGCTTGTGGCAGATGTTCGCAAGTGGGATGATGCGGCTATAGTTTTAGAAACAACTGTAGAGCATTTTGGGAAGCTCGACATTGTTGTTATTGGTGCAGCAGGCTATTTTCTTGCATCACCTGAGGATCTGTCACCAAATGGCTTTCAGGTAATGCATACAATCCCAAATTTTGCAGTATGAGATGTTCTAGCATGAGGTCTTAATTGTGCCATATCGAACACTGATAAGATTCAACAACAGTTGGTCGATCCAAAATTACAAGTTTCTTAATTTTGTTACAGTAAGGAACCTGATCTACCAATAAGAAGATTCTATTTTGTAGGTCTAAGAGCATCCACAGTCGTTTGCTATATTTGCCAATTTCCCATTTTTTGAGAAATGAGACGCTGCAGTCGTTTTCTATTTTGTCATTTGATGGCAAAATAGCTACAGTGCGTTCTCATTTTTTAGAAACGAATTTGCTATTCTCAAATTATAAGAGACGGGACAACATGTATCGTCCCTATTTTTTTTGAATTTTTTAATGGGAGTCGGACGAGACAACTTGTTTCGTCTGACAAATTTTATTTTATTTTATTTTTTGAACGGACGGTCTGGATGAAGAGAGAAAAAAAAATCATAAAAGTCTCTGATGGGACAAGTTGTCCCGTCTCAAGCAAAAAATGCTTGGGACGGGACAACATGTCCCGTCCCTAAGATGTGGGCAATTAGATTAGGCCAAAACAGTAGTTTAGTTAGTTAATTATTAGGTTTAGGTTATATTTTATTATATAATTTATTTAATTAAACTATTTTAATCTCTAATCATCCAATTAATTAACCGTAAAAAAAAAACTTCCGACCAAACAACATGTCTCATCCGTCTCAAATTATAGCAAAATTATAGCAAACAACGACTGCAGACGATTTCGCTATTTGCTATTACTGTAGCTTCCATATTCCAAAAAAATGAGAAACACCATTGTGGATGCTCTAAGGCTGCTTAAAATTATTCACGGTACTACTTCTCTACCGAACTAAAAACCCTGAATCCCGACTCAAACCAAGCTTCCGGTCGGCCCTGTTGTCTTTCGATCTTGGCAAATAAGTTTCTCACCAGCACCAACTCAGATTTCAGACGGCTCTTCCTTGCTAGTCGAAGAGGCAGTTGATGTCAATCTCGCGAGGACAGCCCCAAGATGACTCAGCTGAGGGCTGCAATCCTCAGACGAGAAAAAAGCAGCTTTTACCTCTCTTCTGGCTGAATACAGAGATGTTTTTGCGTGGTCTCTTATGCTGCCGATCCCGATTACTCCTTGGTGGAGTAGCACCGCTTGGTTGTACGGTCCGATGCCAAGCCGGTTAAGCAGGAATCGAGGAAAATACATCCTGAAGTGTTGAGCTCTTTCGGTGAAAAAAGGCAGGAAGCGAATGCTGGCTCGCCCAACCCGTCGATAGGGTTAAAGGTAAGGTATATTCGCAAAGGAAATGGAGTTCGGGCATCAGCAGAAGTAGAATAAGATGATCCAGCACATCGGCTGGGGGGAATGAAAGAATTCGATTATCAATTCCTAGAAAGCTACCCATGATTTTCTTCTTCACCAACCATTTCCGGTGACTCAAGAATAGCATCTTTCCCCAAGCCCCTAACCTCGAAACTTAGTTAGTGTATATGTTGTTAGATATTATAGTCCCACATTGGATATGGTGCTAGTTTCATATTTGGTTTACTCCTATATATATGAGATATTGTACTCAGTTATTTCTCAATTCAATAATCGGTATTGTTTTCATCTCTCTGATTTATCTTAACATGATATCAGAGTCAATTATACAAATTTTCTTTTCTTAAATTTCTGCATAAAAAATCCTCAAATTACAAAAGCAAAAAAAAGGGAAAAAAATTCAAAAATCGAAGAAGAAGAAACGTCTATCTGACTACATCATCATCAAGAAGAAGAAGAAACCCGCCACCGTCATCAACAATCGTCGACTACATCCTCTTCGCCGCCAATCCCGAAGAACCCATCGATTGTCGCTACCTCCTTCATCGCCAGCCTTTGCCCCTTCCAAACCCACCCCAGATCCATCCCAAATCCCCTAGCCGCACCGTCCTCCACTGCCGTCACCAACCCTCGCAACCCCTCTCCTCTCCCACCTCAAACCCTAACCCCACTTCTTTATTTCTCTTCTAAACCCATTACCTTAATACTACCCCCAATCCCTGACCAAAACCCAATACCCAAACCCGACCCGTTTACCCATTTCTTTATTGTTTACTAAAATTTAAAAAAAAAGCCAAAAAAAAGCCCCAAAAATGCAATTTTTCTTACAGGTACTATTACTTGATGGAATATCAGTCTCTCCCACATATTTCCGTCTCCACCGATTTCACTGCTGCAACCGCCTCTTATTCCTCCTCCAGAATCAAACTGCAACAGCGCCACCTTTATTATATCTTCGGCCTCCTACCTTCTCCCAGCATCATTCCTCACCCTACCCCACCTCTACTTCCGACACTGGAAGCACCGTCCAGCCCCCTATCCCGATCCAGACACCAGCAACATCGCCCTCCTTATTGTGTTCTCAGTCACAACAACACTAGTCTTATTCCTCCTCGCAATGCTTCTTCCCTTACGTCTTCGGCCATGCCTGTCACTCCAGTTTTGCCGTCTTCTGCTGATTGGGCTAATCTTCAGCAACACCTCACTCAGCTGGAACTACAGCTCATGGGTCAGTCTATCAATGCTGGCTCCTCTACTCCTGCATTCTCTGCTACTCCCGATATGAATTCGTTCTGAATTTTTCTGGTACATCACATCATCTCACTAGTAATCAGACACTGTTCACCACCTGCACTACACTTCCCTTTCACTCTCCATCTCTACACGATGGCTCACCACTTCTCGTTACACACTCAGGGGCAATTTGCTCTCCCACTCCGACATTACCATATGTTCTTTATGCTCCCCATTTATCCATAAACCTTATTTCTATTAGTGCGTTGTGCGATAGTGGTCTTGTCGTTACTTTTGACTTTTTCGGTTGTTCTATTACTAATTCATGCACCGGTGAGGTGTTTGGGCGTGCTAGTTATCAGGGTCGTCTATGTTATCTAGATTTTCTTCGTGCACATCACTCTCATTCTAGTTTTTCCGGTATTGTAATCTCTTATGTTGATCTCTGGCACAGACATTTAGGTCATATTAGTGCGTCTCATCTCCAGACTTTAGCATGTAGTGGTGCCCTTGGTTCTCTTACTTTTAAACATTTTTCTGATTGTCAAGATTGTTATTTGGCCAAACACATCGCACTACCCTTTAGTCACAAAAGCACTTCTCAAACCACTCATCTTTTTCAACTTGTTCACTCTGACATATGAGGACCCTCTTCTATACCTTCGTGGAAAGACTATCTCTATTATGTTGCCTTCATCAATGACTTCACTAGACATACATGGATTTTTCTTATGCGTCAGCGATCTGAGATACCTGATATGTTGGTGTATGCCCTAGAGACCACTTGTGTATTGACATTACTAGTTTACATTACATTATGCCATTTATTTCATATATGAGGCATTTTATTTATTGTGTTATTTATTGTGATTAAATGAGCATAATAAAGTCCTTAAAATAGTAGGTTCAATACCATGGAATATCAAGTGCATGACTTGATTATGAGATCCTATTGGTTGTAATCAGAATACTATTCTTAAATGTCCATAGTCAAGTATTATTGTAAATTAGAATAACAATAATCATTGAAACTAGTATGTGCGTAGATTGATGACCATATCTCACGGGTCATGGATATGAGATATCAAGTCTTCACATGGGTACATATTAGAGTAATAATGTACTGGACTGACCCATCATGAGAATGTTGCATGGATCGTTACGTGGGTGTCATAGACGGTTCGCACAGTGACCATGGTGTATGTAGTTATTTGACTTGATGTCACTACGGTTCCCTACATGAGAAGTTATATGTTTTAATGCCGTCAAACGTTGCCTGTAATAAGGTAATTATAAAGTCGACTATTGGATATACTACAAATCATGCGGAGGGATGTGAGTGACTTAGATAGGATTTGTCCCTCTTACATAACAGGAGCGATATCTATGGGCCCCTTGATTGAGTGAGACTACAAAATGCATGACCATGCTCAAATGAGTCAATATGAGATATTGAGCTCATTTTTTTTAATAAGTCTACTCGGAGATTAAGAAACCAAATATTGAACTATACAAGAGGACACGTTCTATGTCTTGTGGTCAAATAAGATATTTGGACAAAGGGACTAGACTACATGGTAACATTGATCACAGATAGATTATGTCTAATCACTGACATTCTTGTTACTTGAGTCGCAGTGATGTATTACTAGATACCGCTCACTATTTGTAATACTAGAATATGATTTTAGTATTACTGTCAATGTAACGAGAACCTACAGGGTCATACACTTAAAATGGATCGAAATTGAGAGTTAAATTAATAAGATGAATTTAATTGGGAATCCAAGTAAGACTCGGACTCCTGACATTGGTTGGACATTTAATTAGATTAAATGGGCTGACTAAAGTTCAGAAACCCACACACGAATCTGGCCCAGGTCGGATTGTGAGCCCAACAACCTCATTACTCTCTTAGGGTTAATTTTCTGCAACTATATATATGATACATATCTGTGGAAAAGAGACACGAAAAACCCTAGCCGTCACAGAAATTATGAGAGAGAGATCGTGAGGAACAGCCCCATCCCGCAGCTAGCACCGCGGCATGAGGAAATAATTATTTTGATCCGTTCGTGTGAATACCTTAGAGGCACCGCAATATTGCAGTGTTGTGATCGACATATCTTGGAGACAGCAGATCCATCCATAAAGTATAATTCCTTAACACGATTTATGGTTTCGCATGGATCCATGGCTATGTTTCGCTTCAATCTATATTTGCCATTGAAACATAACATGATATTTACCAGTTCTTTACGACTATGATTCACACTCTGTTCGGTGTGCGCATCAAGAATTTCTGATCGGACGGTGCTCGTGAGTACACTTCCACCACTATGAGATCGATCCTTCAGTCTCATAGCACCCTTTTTCAGCAATCATGCCCTCACACACATGAGCAGAATGATGTAGCTGAACGCAAGTATCGTCACATCATTGAGACGGCTCGCGCTCTTTTACTCTCCTCTTCCGCTCCTTGTTCTTTCTGGACTAAAGCTGTTATGACCTCTGTTAGTCTCATTAATAGTACTCCCTCGTCTGCCCTAGCTGGTACGACGCCTTATGAGGCTTTCTATCACTCACCCCCCGACTACAGTATGCTTCATATTTTTGGGTGCATCTGTTACGTCCTTCTCCCTCCTACTGAGCGCACGAAGTTCTCCGCTCGTGCTGCTAAGTGCAATCACCTAGGTCTCAATCCCCAACACAAAGGTTATCGGCGTTTTGATCCATCGGCGGGTCGTGTCTGCATTTCTCGACATGTATCCTTTGTGGAAGACTCTCCTTACTACCTGACCTCCCCCGAGGATACTAGATTTCTCGATTCCCCAGTTGTTGCTAGCTCCGCTAGCTCCCCGACTTTATCTTCCCACATTCCTTTTGATCCCACCCCTCTGGCTCCATTGACATCTTCTACAGTCCTTACACATATTGTTCCTCCTACTGCAACACCACTTGCATCCCCACAACTGCCAGCACCCACCCCACCTACTTCCCCACAACACATGCACCCATTCCACCGTCTTCAACCCCACATCCTATCATTTCACCACCGCTTCGTCAGTTTACACGTTCCACTTCTGGTATCCCTCCGGCACATTATACACCTAATGCCACTGGTCATTCTTTGGTTTTGCCACCCTAGCTTTCTACTCACCACAGTTTCATGCATATCTCATTGCTATACACTCTGCATGTGAACCCAGAACCTATCAGGATGCAATTCAATATCCCGAGTCGCGGAAAGTTATTGCAGAGGAATTCAGTGCATTTGATGAGACTGACACTTGGAATGTTGTTCCTCTGCCAGAGGGCGTTCAGCCTATTAGCTGCAAGTGGATCTTCAAGGTCAAATATCAACCTGATGGATCTATTGAGTGGCACAAGTCTTGTCTAGTAGCCCGAGGATTTACTCAGGAGCATGACATTGATTATGATGAGACATTTGCTTCCGTTGCACAGATGACTAATGTTCGCACTCTCCTTACTGTTGCAGCCATCCGTCAGTAGCCTTTATACCAGATGGAGGTGAAGAATGCTTTTCTTCATGGTACCTTATCTGAGATTGTTTATATGGATCCTCTTCTTGGCCTTCCTACTCCTCCTCGTCATGTTTGCCGACTGCATCGGGCTATATATGATTTGAAGTAGGCCTCTCAAGCCTGGTTTGAGTGTTTTCGCTTTGTCATCACCAAGGTTGGTTTTAGTCAGAATTCACAGGACCATTCTATGTTTATTCGGTCATCACCGCAGGGGAGGATACTTCTACTACTATATGTTGATGATATGATCATTACTAGGGGACTCCGCAGGCATTGCATCCACTTAGAAATATCTTCACCAGCAGTTCCATATAAAAGACCTTGGCAGACTACGTTATTTTTTGGGTTTATATATTGCTCATGGATCTCAGAAGATACTCATTTCTCAACAGAAATACACATCATATATTATCTTCGCTGCATGCCTCTCTGACAGTCGATCAGCCGATACACCCTTAGAGCTTCATGTGAAGCTTCGTCCCACTGATGGTGAGCTCCTTCCTGATCCCGCTAGATACAAACAGATTGTTGGACAGCTTGTCTACTTATGCATGACTAGACCCGATATTGCTCACGCAGTCAGTGTTGTCAATCAGTTTGTTTCCGCTCCTACGTCAGTTTGTTACAGTGCTCTTCTTCGGATTCTCGGATATCTTTGGGGCACTATTACTCGCTTATTATTCATGCCTTCTACATCCAAACTAGAGCTTAGTATATATTCTGATTCAGATTGGGTAGGTGATACTACTACCAGACGGTCTACCACAGGTTTTAGTCTATTTCTTGGTGATTCGCTGATCTCATGGCGAAGTAAGAAACAGGCAGTTGTTGCATGTTCTTCGACCGAAGCTGAGTACAGAGCAATATCAGCTACTACTAGAGAGATTGTTCATATTTGTTGGCTATTATCAGATATGAGTGTCACTCTTTCAGGAGCTACTCCTCTTTATTGTGATATCCGGAGTGCACTACATGTTGCAAGTAACCCAGCCTTCCATGAGCGAACAAAGCATATTGATATTGATTGTCATTATGTTCATGAGCGCGTTGAAGCAGAGACCATTTCACTTCATTCTGTTACCTCTTCACAGCAGACAATAGACTTCTTCACCAAATTTCATACTGTTCAGAGATTTCGATATTTAGTGGGTAAACTCACACTGTTTGACCCACCGTGAGTTTGAGAGGGGGTGTTAAATGTTTGACCCACTGTGAGTTTGAGAGTGTTAGATATTATAGTTCTACATTGAGTATTGTGTTAGTTTTGTATTTGGTTTACTCCTATATATAGAAGATATTGTACTCAAGTTACTTAATTCAATAATCAGTATTGTTTTCATCTCTATGATTTATGTGACTATGTCGTACATACAGATTACAGTGCATTTGATTGAAACTGTTCATTTTATTTTATTTAGATAAATTATAAAATACCATATAAAGTATTTATAAAAGTTCGAAAGAGAAAAGTAAAAAAAGAATGATAGAAAATTATTATGAATCTGCTCAACCTGCGAACAAAAGAAAACATGACCGGAGACAAAAAACTCCCGGTAACAGATGGACTGGTTTCTAACCTCTTGAAAACCAACTCTAGTACTCCACCCTGGTTTCAGGTTAGTTACCCGACCCGTGCAGATTGTATGGTAACTATCATAATGTAGTGAAACGATCAACGTTCCGAGCTCTATATGAGTGAAACAATAATGAAGCCATAATTATTAAATTACCTTGCAGTTTACTTTATTTGTTATACTCTTGATTCCACTATTCAAAGTGAACTGATTATGCAATCAATTTGGTTTCAAATGACTTTTCCCAGTTATGGATATTGATGCACTTGGCACGTGTACACGATGTGTCATGAAGCCTTGAAGTATCTAAAGAAAGGAGCGTCTGGGAACTGTTCATCAACTAGTGGGCTCATATTGAACATTAGTGCATAGTTTGCGTTACACTGCAACTTGGTACCAAGTTGTTCATGTATCTGCTGCGAAGGTAATGTATACATACTTCATAAGTTTCAAAAGCAATGCCAAGTATAACCTAAACTTGTTTATTCAAGAAACATTTGAGTCGTGTTATATATGTCCCTCTAAACTGTAACAGAAATGTAAGCATGTAACGCCCCGGTCCGAAAAATATATACAGGCACGGGCACATTAATAATATCCATTAAACCAATGTACATAGCAGCTAGATCCAACATAATATGTACCTCAGCGGAAATAAAATTACTTCAAAATTTTCTCGGTTACAAATAAATTCAGAAATTAAAGTACAACCTTCCACATAATAAATAATTGAACACATCGAGTCATTGTGCAAAATCCTGCAAATTTATACACTTCTAACTTTGCAAAAATATGAATTAATAAAACGTGAGCAGCAACCACATGCTTAGTAAATTTCTAAATTGCTTAAATAGTGGATCAGACAAGTTTACAAACATGCATCGTATACACTTTTAATTTGCAATTAAATATGCCAATAAATCACGTTTCTTTTTCATATACTTTTGGATATTATAGACCTGCAATAACCCTCACAAATTCTAGAGGTGATCCCCACAGACTACAATGTGACCACACTCATTCCTGATGTGACACTTACCTCTGCGTGACACTTAGAATCGTTTGCGGGCACTTAGTTCTTTATCAACAGCAACAATTACATAAATCTCGTTATGATATTTTTATCATTTACTCACTAACATTATCTCATCCATATGCATAGAAAATATATTTTTCTTAATAAATGAACATGTACCATTATGCATGAATGCGCACTACTCAAGCAGAATCGAAAACTCACAATCAAATCGAAGAAATTGCTGCTTCAATCGTCTCCAACTCACGGCTCTGAAATCCGTGCTCACCATCTCCTGAACTCAAACTCTCCTTAATCTCTTCTCAAAGTACTCTCACTGAACTCTTCTTGTATTCTCTCACAGCCGAAACCTCTTTCTTCTCATCCCTATTAGTGTGCAGTCGGCAGTAGACAGCATAACAAGGTCGTCATCGGCCATTGAAGACACTGCTGGGCTCCGGAAATGTGTTCCTCAGGAGACGAAGAGCAAAAGAGACGAGCGCATGCCTCTGTTTCGAGAAGGGGAGAAGTGGGATATTGCCATGGCTGCCCTCTAACTTGTTTCTGATGCAGGTCTGTCACCTCTTTGTCTTCACCTCCTATTCTTGTTGGGATTGTGACATCAAATACACGTACACATGGGGTTTGAAGATGAAGATGAAGAAGAGAAGATGAAGACAACAGAGAAGAAGGCAGTTGTCGATCGCACAGTCAACCGCATACACTACCGCTTAGCAGTGCAAGTGTAAAGGGACGGTCGACCGTGCAGTTGACCGGTCTAGTGTTCAGGTGTTGGCAAACCAGTTGCAGTCAACCACAACTTGGTGCGGTCGACCGATAGCGACGCTGGCTGTTATTTGGGCTTTCGGACTTAAGGTCCATTAAGCTGTATTTGTGTTTATCTTTTAGAATTTACTTGGGGCTATAAAAGTAGATGCGAACTCTAGGGCGAAGCAACTCATATCAAGGGTGAGCCATTATCATTGTTCAACTTCAAGAGAGAATTGTGCCCAGTGTTTCAAATGTGTGTGAGAGAGAGATTGAGAGTCATAATCTCTTTGTAATCTTTTTATTTCTTGGGAAATAAGAAGTATTGATTATCTCTTCATATTATTGTGTTCTTGTGAGATCTTGCGATTATTATGATGTCTTATTTTTTGGTTCATCTAGTTCTTGGGAAGTTTCTATTACTTGTGACGTGTGAGTTCCGCTATTCGCACTACTAGTTGTGGTAGATTCTGCAACAATTCTCGCACTACTGTTAGAGCTGCCGTCAACAATTCTCGCACTACTGTATATCTGTTTTTGGTCGAAGGTAAATATGTTAATGGGGAGAGGGCAATGGCTGAGCTGCCCCCACCACATCTCCAAAGAAGAGGTCATACAATTGTCTCGGGCCATCGAGAAGAAGTCGAGGGAGGTTGGCCTCTCGACCAGCAAACTATGATCACTTGTGCTTAAGAAGCACAGGCGTATGTGTCCGATGCGATACAGGTACAACTTTCAATCGGAAGTTTCATAGTCTCTCAATAATTGGTTTAACAGTGTAAGTGTAACTAAATGCTAACAACTTGTGTTTTTGTATTGAATTAAACATCTCTTAACAAATGGGTGTATGAGTTGAATTTAGAGGCCGACTGCGAAAATATTTTATTGAGTGGAATATTTCTCCTGTTCGACAAAAAAAAACATGGATCATGTGGGAGGAGAAATTTTGAAGAGATGCAACGAAATTCTCCCAAGAATTTCATAAGAAGTTCTATCACCAAACGACATGATTTCCCCCGAATTCAAAACCAAAAATGGCTAAAACAATGAACTGTAGCCCATAAATATGGCTAAAATAATGATATTAAAATGTTTAACAAAATTGACGAAAATGACTGCATCATACAAAATGTGGCAAAATAAGTGAAATATCATATTTTTCAAAATCAGCTATAAAGAGTGGACAATATAGCTTGCGAGTGTACCGATGAACGAAGTAGGCGCCTTCCAACCTATCTATCTCCCTCTATCCTCCCGCTCCGCTCTCTTGGTCAATACAGAAAATAAAAATTATAAACAAAATTGACAAAACAAAATTGACAAAACGGTGTAATATAACCTACAAAATGTAGCCAAATAAGTAAAATTTCATATTTATAAAAATCTCTAATATTATAATGGGAGAAGACCTTAGTGTCATTAGTAAATTTGTAAATCTACCAACGCATGCATTGCACGTGCATAACTAATATGAAGGATGTCTCGGGTTCGAGTACTCACTACGTCATATTTTTTACTTTAATTTTTTAAAATATATTAAATGTGCATCACACGTGTAAATTACTATCTATCTATATCCGTCTATCCATAAAATAAATATATAATATATAATAACAATTATAATCGAAGAGTTGGAGTTGTAATCTACCTACTTACGTGCAAATATATAAATTATTTATTAAGACATGCATCACACGTGTAAATCAGAGTTTTTATTTTAATTTTTTTTAATATTAATACGTGCATCACACGTGTATATTACTAGTCAATTATAAACAGTGGACTATATAGCCCATGAAATATGATCAAAATAATGATATTAAGAATTTCAACAAAATCACTGATAACGGTGGACTATATATAATTTTTTTATATGCCACTTTTTGAAATTATTTGTAGAAAGAGGACAGTTGCCGAAGTATTTGCACTCGTAAACTCAACAACTAAACTCATTGTTCCCAACGGCGAGTTTAGTTATTTCATGCTCGCCGTTGGAACTCGGTGAGTGTAGTTTTTTTTAATAAACTCGTCATTCCCAACGACGAGTTTAGTTCAAAATTTTCATGGACAACTCGCCGTTCCCAACGACGAGGACATTTTCACTAGATTCGTTGTTGGAAACGATGAATTTAGTTCTTTTTTTTGGAAGACTCATTGTTCCCAACGGCGAAGACATTTACACTAGACTCATTATGAGAACGACGAGTTTAGTTTTTTGTTTTTGTTTTTTGGTTTTGTTTTTTGGTTGGTTTGATTTTGTTTTTTGTTTTTTAAAGACTAGTCATTTCCAACGGCGAGGACAATTACAATAGACTCGCTATTGGGAACGGCGAGTTTAGTTCAAAAAAATCTATAGAGTTTTTTCGACAATTCACTAAGTCCAACAAAATATTTCACATTCTGTGAATTTTCCTGCATCCTCGTCGTTCCCAACATCGAGTCTAGTATAAATGTCCTCACTGTTGGAAACGGTGTGTCTTCATTGAAAATTTTAAACTAAACTCGCTATTCCCAATAGCAAGTCTAGTGTAAATGTCCTCGCCATTGGGAACAACAAGTTTTCATTGAAAACTTTGAACTGAACTCGCCATTTAGAACAACGAGTTTCTCAAAAAATTAGCACTAAACTCTTAGTATCCCAATGGCAAGCATGAAATAACTAAACTTGTTGTTGGGAACGGCGAGTTTAGTTGTTGAGTCCACGTGCGCAAATACTTTGGCAACTTCCTCTTTCTGCAAATAGTTTTGAAAAGTGTGATATTTTTTTTTAAAAATCGACTATTTAGCCCACAAAATGTAGCTAAATTAGTGAAATTTTGTATTTATCAAAATGAGCTAAAAATAGTAGACTACAACCCATAAAACATGACCAAAATAATAATATTAAAAATATAACAAAATCGACGAAAACAGTTGTAACGCCTTGAATCCCTATACTGGTGATTCGAGATGTAATCCAGAATCTTTCCTTCAAACAGTCACAATACAGGAAAAAGTAGGACAATTTTAAACAAATTTTATTCCATGATGTACAAATTCAAGTGTTACAATATACGCGGTTCAGAATATTACAACCTATGTTTTACACACACAAAAAAAAACAAAAGTGAATAAGGAACACTTGGAACTGTCACTTGGATGCACCATCAGGCTTGAGCCTTCCTGGACTCCATGGGTCGGCATCTAGCACATAAAATAGTGAGCACGTCAGTAATTCTACTGACGCAAAGCTGATAAAAACAGCGATCTCCAAACTAAACAAATCAAAAAAAAAAAAAATGAATGCAAAAGAAAATGACTAAATGGAAGGGAGGTGGGGTCGGGTCAAGTGTATCCGTGTATGATATACCCTAGTAATCTAATGCACGCGTCAAGATGTACTTAGTCTAATGCAAGCGAGACTTTGGAAATGAATGCATCTCATACTACATACTTTCCAAATCAAGTCGTTATCTCCAAGTTTAGGGATTCGTACTCGTCCTGTTCCTGATAGATAGATCGTGGTTGATGAGGTTGCAGATTAATCGATCCCACCTGTTCTGCAGTCACATAGTCGTGTCTTAGTTTGCCACTAATGCCCAGCGCCTGGACCCCATTCAAAAGCCATGGCGAACTTAAAGATACACCGCAACGTAACTATAACGCCGTATTTCACAGGACCGCAGCTCATATGACCCGTTCGTGTCCACCAGCATAGAACTTGACGGCTTCGAGGGTTTGATCTAGGGATGGCAACTAGGCCGGGTCAACTGGCGACCCACCCGCGACCCGGCCCGCGAACCCGGCCCGGTTAGCAACTTGGCGGGTTCGGGTCGAACCCGGTGAACAGTACCGGGTCGACCCGGGTCGCAAATAACGCGAATTGAACCCACGAAACCCGGCCCACGAACCCGTTAAGCTCGCGAATTCAAACCGCCAACCCGCGGGTTGACCCGCGGGTTCCGACCCGTTCGACCCGTCCGGGTCGAACGTTCGACCCGTTACGGGTCGACCGTTGACCCGCGGGTCGAACGGTCGAAAACAACCCAATCTGTCCAGAGCCGTTCCGAACGGCTCTTTTAGCCGTTATTTTGTTTTTTTTTGTTTTTTTCCACATATTGAGCCTATAAATATCCCCAAAAATCTCATAAAAAATCACAGCTCACTCTCTTACTCTCTCTTCTATTATACATCATTTGTAAAGAATTTTTAAACAATTGTAGTATTCATCAAACAAGTCTACAACGAGGCATATACACGATCAAATTTCGGTCGTATCGGAATCAAAATTCAACGTCTTCAACTCTCTTCAACCCTCGTCAAATCTACTTCAACCTCTCCTCAACTCTTCAATTGTGGAATCGGCAAAGCGCTCCTCCATCTTTTCTATTCTATTCTTATTTTCACGGTTTTTTTTACTTACGCGTATTCCACGGTGAACGGTATCAAAATTTCATACCTCTCTCGTTATTTTTTTTTTTGCGTTGTAGTTAAAATTATTGTTCGTTTTTTGAACTTCTCTATCCCAACCCTCTTGTTTTTTAGACTTTTTTTGTATAATTCACCGCTCCTACATTGTATATTTTTTTTACATACTTTAGCACATTACTACATTATGTCTAGATCACGCGGTAGCGGTCGTAGCAGACAAGATTCCTCCTCCTCTTCACGTATGCCACCAATTGTCCCAACTAGTGAGCCCGCCCAAGAATACCATGATCCTACTATGGAACAATAGGGTACACACGACGAGGTTGTAGGTGACATACAATTAGAATAAGAACAACAACAACAACCAACCGAAACCACACAACCTCGTAGTAGTAGGAAAAGTAGAGGAGAAACTAGCGATTGGCATAAGTTTTATGATTATATCCCGGACGAACATACTCCGGGTATAGGTTTGAAAGTTTGTAAAACATGTGGTAAAACATACAAATTCAAGAGGGGTGACGGCACCGGTACAATTAGTAGGCACATCCAACATAATCATAAAGAACTTCTTGATCAAATACAAGGCCAACAAAAAATCAACCCTAGGACCGGTCTAGTTGATAGCGAAGATTTTGCCGTACTACCCCACTTTTTGAAAATATTTAGCGCTCTGCCCCACTTCCCAAAACAATTAGCGATATGCCCTTGTTTAGAACACGTTAGCAAGAAACGTTATTGGGAAAAACGGCATAGGTTATTTTCATGCCGTTCTTCCCAATAACGGCATCTGTTTGAAAAAAAAATTGCATGCCATTATTTGGAATAACAGCATAGGTTGTTTTGTTTTTCGAGAGCTTGTAGTCTCCACTTAGAGGAAAAATTGCAAGTATGAAAAACCTTATAACAGATGCCGTTATTTCAAATAACGGCATTCTCAATACTGATGCCGTTATTTGGAATAACGGCATCAGTTATAAATTTTTTTAATAAAAAAGTAACTTATTATTCATCCTCTCTGATGAATAAGTAAAAAAAAAAAATTATAACTGATGCCGTTATTCCGAATAACGGCATCAGTTATATATATATTTTTTTACTTTTTATTAATTCTTTCTGTTTCCAAACAACGGCAAGAGTGCATATTGATATATAACTGATGCTATTATCTCCAATAACGGCATCAGTCATTCGAATGCCGTTATTCAGGATAACGGCATTGTTTATAAGTTTTATTTCACATTCAGAACTTTTTAAACTTAGAAGATTCACACTTGTAAGACAAATATACTGATGCCGTTATTCCAAATAACGGCATGCAATTTTTTTTCCAAACAGATGCCGTTATTGGGAAGAATGGCATCGAAATAACCTATGCCATTTTTCCCAATAACGTTTCTTGCTGACGTGTCCTAAACAAGGGCATATCGCTAATTGTTTTGGGAAGTAGGGCAGACCGCTAAATATTTTCAAAAAGTGGGGCAGTGCGGCAAAATTTTCGTTGATAGCCACCCTTATGATCCCGATCTTGTTCGTCGGGAAATGGCCCGATTAGTCATTAAGGAAGAGTTACCATTTTCCTATCCCGAGAGTAGGAACTTGGAAAATTTTAATCAAACGGCCTTAAACCCTCATTTTAAAAGAATTCCGAGAAATACTTGCAAATCGGATTGTTTTAAAATGTACATTGAAATGAAGGACGCTTTGATTGCAATTTTATGGAGTTTAACTTGTAGGGTTAGTTTAACTTCGGATTGTTGGACGGGTGTCAACAATATTCCAACGATGGGAATAACCTGTCATTGGATCGACAATGATTGGATTCTTAAAAAAAGAATCATATCACTTGCGGCGTTGCCGTATCTCCATAGTGGCGCTGAAATAGCAAATCGTATTATAGAAATTTGTGATGTTTTTCATATTCGCGATAAAATTATGTGTATTAGTTTTGATAATGCATCTAACAACAATGTAGCAAATTCCTACTTTAAAATCTGTATTAAACCCTCCATCTGACAATATTTTTCATGTTAGATGTGCATGTCATATTATAAATTTATGTGTTCAAGATGCATTAAAAATAGCTGATCCATATATAGTTAAAATTAGAAAATGTGTACATTTCATTGCATTAAGTCCAAGCATTTTCTAAGAATGGAAAGCTTGGTGTAGGGTTAGAAATGTTCCTTTTAGAAAATTTCCAAAGGATGTTAGACACCGATGGAATTCTACTTTTGTTTTACTAAATGTTGTCATCAAATATAAAGCAGTTGTAAATAATTTTTGTATCGCAAAAAATATGCAAAATTTTGAAATGACTCCCCCCGATTGGTTTTTTGCCGAATCTTTGTTGAAATTTTTAGAACCTTTTAAAACCGCAACTTTAAAATTTTCAAAAACATATGAATCTACTTCTAGTAGCATTTTTATTGAATTAGTTAGCATGATGCAAACATTTAACGGAATGTTAAATGATCCCCAGATTAGTGAGATTGTAAAACCTGCATTTCAAAAAATTTTGAAGTATTATTTTCCTCCTCCTATGTTGATTTGTGTTGCTACTGTTATGGATCCTTGTATCAAATTAGAAGGTACGAAAAATTTGATAGAAATGTTTTTTGGATATTTAAAGGTAAATGTAGAATTAACAATTGATCGCGCTACTTTTTTAGTTCAGTTTGAATCTACGTTAAATAACTTGTATGATTATTATGATAGACGTTTTGCTTCTAGTAGTACAACTTCTGTAGTTAGTTCTTCTTCTGGTAGTTCTAAAGGTAAGGGTAAAAGTAGAATTGGTGATAGAACATTTAATTTACTTGAACAAATTCAATCAAAAAAACCTAGGACTAATCAACCAAATGAATTAAATTGGTATAACCAACAAGATTCTGAGCCTACTATTTCTCCACTAGATATTTTACAATGGTGGAAAGAACATGAACACACTTTTAGTATTCTGTCAATTATGGCTAAAGATTTACTAACTCCTCCTGTCTCTACAGTTGCTTCTGAGAGTACATTTTCTACAAGTGGCAGGGTTCTATCTAATTACAGGAATCGCTTGAAGCCCGAGTCGTAAGAGATGCTCGTTTGCACAGAAGACTAGCTGAAGGCTGAAGATAGGACACAAGGGAAAACACTATCAACGTCCACAAGTGGGAGCAACTCACCCGAAGAACAACAACAACAACAACAACAATAGCTTTGCTTGTTATGTTAAATTAGAAAACTTGTACTCAATTAAAATTGTATATCAGAAATATGTTATTGTATAAAACTTATTTGTGAATTGAATTCTTCATTTCATTATAAATTGTTAAAATTGTATAACTTAAATTCATATGAATAATATTTCTAAATTTGTTGTCAATTTCACTCTTTCAATCTTATTATTATTATTACGATTTTTATTGTTTATTAGTATTATTACTTACTTAGTATTATTATTATTATTATTATTAATATTTTAAGCTACAAAAAAAAGGAAAAAAAAATTCTAACCCTATATAAACGGGCCAACCCGCGGGTCGACCCGGCCCAACCCGGGTTGAACCCTAAAGGGTTCACGGGTTGGGCGGGCCACCCAAACGAAATTTTAGCCCGGCCCGGACTGGCCCGGATAAGTGGGCAACCCGGGCCGAGCCCGCGAACTATACGTGCCAACCCGTACGGGTTGGGCCCGGCCCGGCCCACTCGACCCGTTCGCCAACCCTAGTTTGATCCCCCTATTCGCCAGGAAATCCCATCCCTTCCTTACCACAGTACTTCAGGAATCAACAGTGTAGGATACGTACCGCAGCACGTATCCCTAATCACAGGAGTGTACGTCACCCGATTACTAGGTTGCTAGAAACTAATGCGGTTATATGTGATGATAATATCTAGCTAACATTAAGTCTACCTAGACGTGTTATAAGGGCATGGTCACAACTTGATCCACAGTCTAGGTTGCACCCAGACTCAACGGTTTCCCTAATGAAACCCTAGTCCTTGTCTACCAACCGGCGGCTCCGGCAACGCAACTACCTTGCTCGCTACTTCCCCATTGGATTTCTCCTTTGGCTCGGCCCGTGATCACCTTCCATGATCTTGCCGGCGCCCGAGTTGGCCCTCTTTAATTACTAATGGCGGAAGTCCTGAAGTTGTCCTAATGGTTGGTAGGCGTAGGCTACTAATTCGACAAGACCGATGGCTCCACCATCGTTCGAGGTACTCTCCTATTTCTTAATTAGCATGAGACACAAGGACAACTAAGTATGAGGGTATACAACTACCCCCCAATTCTCCAATCAACGATCGAGAGTAAGAGAAAAGTCAAGTACGTGCAAAACGTCCACTCCCTAAGGGTGGCTGAATCTGTCCACCGTTTGAAAAATCATAATAATTACTACACAGCTCGGAATTTCGATTTCCTGGGCTTGTTGGAAAGCGTAGGGTCTCTACTACAAGTCCCTAGTGCCACACTTGGGCAAATTCCGAACTTATAGGCCCAGAAAATCACAAGTGCGTAGACTGCGCAAATCAGCCTGAGTATCGACGTAGTTCACGCTGAATTCCATATAAAATCAGCCCCTCATCGGAAGCCCATGAAATTTTAGAATCTATATCTAGACATCCAACCCTATATTGTTGGCAATAATTGCACTTAAACTCCTAATATGCACAGAGTTATGGTTCTTCAAATATGATACAAAATCTCCACTGCCTTTTCAGACCAACTCTACACTTGTACTTGGGAATTATTTTGGAAACCTTATCAAACGTCATCTAAAAATTTTAAAATTCTGGAATCTTAATGTAGACCCCTACCATAATTCACTTACAAAATTTTAAGGCAATATCATAAATACACACGTAGTTATGCTTCTAAGAAACTCAGTCCACCTGCAGAAATCTGCAGTTCTGGCTCTCTGGACCAGCGAGGTTGGGGATTTTTTTTGAGGTACCAAAACATTTCAGAAAAGAGTAAAATTTGGGATTTTAGTATTAGACATATGCATAAGCTTCCACAAAAACTTTCAGCTAAAAATACTTCGCCAATAATTAACTATGATTTTTCGAAGTTACGACAGATTTCTCAAGCTGCTGTAACTGCAGTTAACTTGCTGTCCGAAAATTTGGAAACTTGTTGGGCTATTAGATGTCTTCTAAATATTACAAAAAAATCATGTAGGTCCTAGATACATAGAAAAAACATTTCCCTAAAGTTTGGGCTCAAGACTCTTAACCATTCATGAGATAAAATTCTCTAACTATGCATCAAGAATATAGTTCTTAAACAATCTTTGAAGAGAAATTATTTTACCATGGAACTCATTCTCTTCTTAGCATGCTCATCATTCATACATGACCAAAAACAATTTCCCTCTTTTTTTTGGTTATTCTTGCATGCAAATTATCACACATAACTAAAAACTAAATTTTTAGGAGTTTAGAGAAATCACCCACTTTTTGTATGAAGACTCTAGTAGCTTGTCTCCTTGCTCTTGTAATGCTCCTTGCTCTTGTGATGCTTTGGCTATCTCAACCCCCTACTACTCCTCCCTTCTTTTATTACTCAAAGACTATCTTTCCTTCTTCTCCTTCTTTAAAATTTTGAAGTAACACAAGGTTAAAAAAAAATGAGAAGAGTGTGAGAATATGAGTGAAGGGCTTATTTATAAAAGAGAAGAGGAGCCAGGGTTTCTTGAATGGTCGGATGGGGCTAGTGGAGGGGGAGGGATGAGATTGAGTTTGAGTTAGAGTTAGTGGAAGAGGAGGGTGAGATCTCATGCCAACTCATAAGTCCTAGCAGCTTCAAGATTGGTCTTGGACTCTTCATGAAGATCTCTTCATGTGGATTTCCCACCTTTAGATCTCATTAAGATGGTGTGTATGGTTTGACGAGGTTAAGGGTTAGGTTTCACCCTAGGTCACCCAATCCCAATTCTCCATACCCTAATCCTAACCCTAGTGTACAAAAGTGCAAGGCTATTCACTTCAATTGTCATGAACTAATTTATTAGTGTAGTAATTTAGAAGAAAAAATAATACACACACATATATATATAGAAAATATTTTATTTTGTTCGGAACATTACAACAGTGAACTATAGTCTATAGCCCACAAAATGTGGACAAATTAGTGAAATTTCAATTTTCTCAAAATATGCTAAAATTAGTGGATTATAGTCAGTATAATATAGCCAAAACAGTGATATTAAAAATTTAAACAAAATCATCGAGAACAATGACCCACAAAATGTAGCCAAATTAGTAAAATTATGTGTTCATCAAAATCAAGTGAATTATGTGGACTGTATAGCCCATAAAATATGACAAGAAAAGTGATATTCAAGATTTCTCAAAATCGATGAAAATGGTAAACTATAGCCCGCAAAATGTAGATAAATTAGTGAAATTTCATATTTATCAGAATTGGCTCTGACCACATGGAGTCACTACAATTACATATAGACAGCAAACTCTGCGTGCACTAGTTACATATAGCTACACATTTGCATTTTAAACTTTAAAAAAGTGAGAGAGGAAACTACATCTCTCATATTAATATTTCTAGGCTAAATATGAAAAAATCTCACCCAACTATTGTGCATTTTAAAAAAAACACACCACACTTTTTTTATAAAAAAAAACCCTCGCCCGACTATGTTTTCCAGGCATTGGTGAGTGAGGTTTTTTATAAAACTTTTTGTGTTAAAAATATAGTTGGGTGAGGGGTTTTTTTATAAAAAAATTGAGTGTGATTTTTTTACTATGCAGAATAGTTAGGTGAGGTTTTTTTATATTTAGCCATATTTATATTTGAAGGAAAATATGATTGCCTACTCTGTTTCATTAATCAATGAGGAAATAACGAAACAATTCCAAAAAACTGGGAAAAGTACACCCAAAAGGTTGCAAGTACACCAAAAGAGTCAAATTTATGACTGTGGACTTCATTAATATAATCTCTTATGCATGTACTAGTATACATCTATGCAAATTGCACATACTTTACCAAAAGATATATTAGAATATCAATACAAGTTTCGGTTGAACCTAATCATACATACAAATTTTTTCCTGTATAATTATAATCCAGTATATAAACATTTAACAATTATGTAGTAGAAATGCTAAGCTGATATAATTACCAGTATTCGATACTGGGTCATTCATAGCATTACTATACAAAAACACAATCTCCAAACTCAAGCATTTGATGCAATAAGACATTTCCAAAATCACAATAATCATTCAATTGTTCAAACACTTAAATCTCAATTATACATCCAACGGATGGCTTAAAAAAATTGCTCGTGATATAAAAGATTTCAAACCATTTAGTTAAAATGCAAAATTAATTTTTATAACCAACTAATAGTTTATAGATAGGTAAATACAAAAACCAACAAATAAAATTGTATACTTATTTCAACACGGTAACATCAAAATAACTTTAGTGATTGCCTTCTCCATACTTCAACATTGTGGAATCAACATCATCGAGTGACTGAATTCTTCACACATGATCATCACATCTCGGCCTACATAAAAAAAGAACACGAAATAAAATTTTAGTTAATTGAATAACATTAAAAGTTAATTACTCATATAGCGGCATGAACCAATTTGAATTCATATAAGCTGATACATAAATAAAAAAAGAATAACTAAGGCTATGATAAATTTTAATAAGAATGAGATAGGTATATGAAAATGTAATAGATCATAATTTTGAAGTGCCATGAAGACATTATGAGATAGTTAGATCTAAAAATATTGCATACCAATAACTATTATTTTAATAACTTGAATATAATTAGTTTGTTAATGACATCTACCTTTTCACTTGATTATCATAGAGTTACACACATCTTGAAGAACTTCTTGATATACTACATTACGTGTATAATCATTAGTTTTTTCAGAATCATCTGAGTTATCTATCAATAATATCTTCAAGTTAGAACGGGAAGTGCAGCGCGATAATGCTATATACAATTGACTGTGCGTAAACACACATTTTTTTAGATAAACCCCAACCCTATGGAGAGTTTGGTTCTGACTCTTATTTATTATCACAAGAAATGCTAATTTTACAGGAAATTGTCTTCTTTTAAGGAAAAATGACCACCTAGTTTCTGTAGGCGACATGCCCATTCTTTAAATCACAATTGTCTCACTTACATACCTTCCTGTAATAATTTTAGCTATAATAATATGTTCTCCCGAAGTATGAACAATAACACGTGTCTCATTGCAAAGTCCTAGAGACTGATTCAAATTTCTCAGTAGTATAATCAATACTTCTTGCTTTAAGTTTAAACAATGATTTGATAGTTTGTTCATCTTAATTGTATGTAGAAATACAGGTAGATGCATATCTTGCTCATTTGTATCATTCAAGGCATGATTGACTGAAACTGCACTTAAGTAGTTGATCACCTATGCATGAACCATAGATAAAATATGAGAATTACAAGCTCATTGGTGGGTGGATGGGTGGGTGTTAGGGGGGGGGGGGGGGTTGAGGCGCATGGCATGTGGCAACAGGGAGGCGACTGCAGTGAGCAGCAGGCAGTGATCGGGATGCAAGGGGTGGGGGGGGGGTGCGGCGGAGTGCGAGGCGCATGGCTCGTGGCGACAGGGAGGCGACTGTAGTGAGCGGAAGGCGGTGATCGCGATGGGGGGAGGGGGGGGGGGCTTTCAAAATAGAGAAAGGAGAGGGCGTAGACCCATTAGTATAATATATAAGGTACTGGTAATTACAAGTGCGATGCATGTCTTAATAAAGATTTTTTAAAAAGTAAAATCTCTGACGTAAAGACATCCTTTATGTCAATTATGCACGGATGATGCTTGTGTTGGGTTGTATACAAACAACAACACCAACTCTTCTGTAATATTATAATGAGATGATGTTGTCATTTGTAGACAACCTCTTCATTCAACCATATAATCTCAACCATTCATTTTTAAGTGGGAGTTATATTAACCATTCATTTGCTCAATTGTTGTTAGTTACCATAATACCATCAAAGTTCAAATTTATTTACAAAAGTGCCGCTCATTTAAAATAAAAGTTTGTGCCACTAAGGAGGTTCGAGGCCAGATTACATCTTATTATTTAGTATATTTTTTTTAAAAAAATTAGAATGTGCATCGCACGTGCAGATTACTAGTCTATTATCTATATAATAAAACACAAAGAAAGCTATCAAGTGGCTCTCATTCAATAGGATTGAAATAAATGGTCCAGATCTAACCTCACAAAACATATTTTTCCGCCCAAAAGTTCCCCCTCAAAACTCAAATTCAAATCCCCCCAAACAACTCCTTTATTTATTTATTTATTTATTTATTTATTTATCTCTCTCTCATTCTCTCTGTATTTACTAAGAAATTTATATTTTCAGATTTCAGGTTTGTAAATTTTCAAATTTTCTATGCATTTTTTTATTGCTCATGTTACATTGAAAATAACAAATATCTTATCAACAGTTAAATTTCATCATTTTCCATACTCAAAGTTCTAAGAATTTGGATTTTACACCCTCATTTATAATTATTTTTCAACATATACTAATAGAAAAATAGACTTTTATTTACAACTAATTAATGTTTTACTATTCAAACTTGAGTTATATATTTGTTGTTTTACTGTTTATAAGACTTTCATATGATGTACCGTTCTGAAGACGTGCTGCAGGCACGTGCCCACGGGCAAATCTAGTAATATTACAAATTAGAAATCTATACAATAAAACACAAAGAAAGCTATCAAGTGGCTCTCCTTCAATCCCCTCAAAAATCAAAGGTCCAGATCTAACCTCACAAAACATATTTTCCCCCCAAAAGTTTTCCCCCAAAACTCAAATTCAAATCCCCACTCAAAACAACTCATATATTTATTTAATTTTTTTCTCTCTCTCTTTCCCTCCTTTTCTATTTAAAAAATTAAGAAAATAAAAAAATTTTAAATTTTTTTTGAAAAAAAATAATAAAAATTGAAAAACTTTAAAAATAATTTAAAAAACTCAAAAAAAATCATATAATATATTTTTTGCCGGACTCTCAAAAGTTTCTCATATAATATGTTTATTAATTCAATTAATTTGCTGGACCTCAAAAACTATTTTATATGATCAAACAAGGTGCACCGTTTCGAAGACGTGCCGTAGGCACGCGTCAACGGGCAAACCTAGTAGATTTATAATTACACATGGTTACCTTCAGCAGTTAGATCTCAAATAACTAATGCGCACTGGGTCAATAACCATGTGGTAAGAGAGAGGTAGAGAGAGAGAGAGAGAGACTGATGAGAGAGAAAGTTCACATCTTCTCCCCAACCTAACCCTCAAGCCTGAGAAGGACTGACAAAGACTTCACCTTTGCGACTCCAAAACACATAAAGGTCTCAACTTTCCCCCATTATCTTCTTCACTTGTCTTCTCTCTCTTTTGGGTTTCTCTTATTCATGTTGGTGCATTGATTTCTGAGACCCAAATTGGACAACCATGGTGAGGCGCCATGGATGGCAGCTCCCTGCTCACACCTTTCAGGTACATTTTTTATGGGGTTTTTGACATCCTAAATCCCTAAATATCTCACTTTCTTTTATGGGTTTTTGTGAATTAAGGCTATTGTGATCTGTAATGTAATTAATTGTTCATATTCTTATATGGGTCTTCCACATTACTGTCATTTTGTATGAATCTGAGTTGGATCTTCGTAGTTCAGTTGTAATGTATATTGATACTTGATGCCTAATTCGCGCTTTTGTATTTGATGGCTTCATTGTTTACATTAGGATCAGTTCTGGACTGTTCACTTTTTAGCCATTTTCTTCTCTTTTAGTTGGGTTGTTTGTAATTTTGATTATTTTCTTTAGGAATTTGTTGTATAAGGGAAGGGTTCAGTGGTCTTACTTAATTTCACTTTTCGATATTAGCCTGTGAACTAAACCCGGAAAATTATGGTAGTCAGAGTATGGGTGTTTAAACTAAAAGTGATTATACTCGAAATGAAAATAAAGGTGCTTTACTTTCCTGGATCTTTCGCTTTCTTGATTACTCATTGGGTTTGTGGAGAACATGGTAGTTTATCAGTTGCTATCCTTGGCCATATGGGATCAACTTTTTTGAGTTAGCAGTTTTTTTTCCTTAAATTGGTAATCCTTACTATGATAGTGCTCCAACAAAATAATGAATCATTTAAGAAAAAGATTCTTCACACTGTAAAGTAGTGTAGGACCTGAAGGTCCAAACTTTTTGCTCAATATCTTCAAGTGTTGGTCCACAACTAGAGAAAGAAAGTGGCCTTTGTCTAACAAGGAAGAGCTGGGGCTTGGATTACAAATATAGAATTATGATCTAAGATATCCGAAAAAATAACATTTTTGTTGTTAAATCTGTAAAAAAAAAAACCAGGCACAAAATAATTAATGACGATTATTGAGAAAATTCTTATGCATTTCTTATTTTGTAATAAGGAGTGATGACCGTATGTTGGCAACATTTAAATATAAAGAAAGGATGTAGACCATTCTTTTCACGTACGAGCTGATTTTACGAATTTCATAGAGAACCCAAAATATACTTCTTTTCATTTTTTTTTTGAAGTATCTTCCTTTTTGTTCAGCCCATGATGTGTATTTACTTGCTAATTTGTCCGTATTAAGTTCATTCTGTAGTCCTTTTGAGTGTGGTCTATGGGAATCAAATTTGCTCTTGCAAATTAAAACTTGGTATTGGAATCGGATAACACGTTCAGTCTATAATTTATCAGTGAAACTAGAGTATCAGTAGGAAAAATCTGCATCAAGAACAGTCCATGCAGCGAATGCCACCAGGGTCTAGTGGTAAGCCTAGTAAGAGGTCTGGAGATCGAGATCGCTTGCATCATTAATCCATATATCCATATATATATATAGGAAAAGGCTCCGTTGCACACTACCTTGGTGCTCACGGCGTGAACACTACGTCTTCGGGCGTTCAAATCGAAAATCCGAACCGTTCACATTGATCTACACATCTAAATTAGTCTAAATATGTAAAATCAAATCATTTGAAATTCATTTGCCCATCCATCACGCGACTATAAAAACAATGAATTTCAGCCATACAATTTTGTAACACTTCAATGAATGGGCAAATGAATTTCAAATGGTTTGATTTTACATATTTAGACTAATTTAGATGTGTAGATCAATGTGAACGGTTCGGATTTTCGATTTGAACGCCCGAAGACGTAGTGTTCACGCCGTGAGCACCAAAAGTAGTGTGCAACGGAGCCTTTCCCTATATATATATATATATATATATATATATATATAGCTATGGCCTTTTCAAAGAAAATACAGTCTGCATCTCTGAATCGGTCAATATTTCTAACCACAAAGTAAACTTTATGGGGAGTAGTGAAGATAATTATTAAGAACATACAAAATTTTGTCTCTCATTTATTTAATATATAAATTGTTTGCTAATCCTATGAGCTTCAAAGTTAAAGCTAGTACTAAAAATTCTCATTGAAACGCTATAAGTGTTCCCATTTTATACACCCCTCTAATGCCCATATATATCTATGTTTAATTTCTTAGATTACGTTATCACAATTTTTATAATATTACCACTTTCAGGTTATTGCTATTACAGTATTCTTTCTATTGGTTGTTGCATTCTATGCCTTTTTTGCTCCTTTTCTTGGTAAACGTTTCTTGGAGTACGTTGCTGTTGGCGTTTATACACCAGTGGTATGTAACTTGAACTTTTGTGTTTTTTTAAGGAAATAGGATGAACTAATGTAACTAATTATCCTTCTAACTTGACGGATCTGTAACTATTTCCTTCTTTTTCTGTTCAGGCAATTTCAGTTTTTATCCTTTATATTCGATGTACCAGTATTAATCCTGCTGATCCTGGAATCATGTCGAAGTTTGATGACCAGTTGATCAGCAGACCAAACAATAGCCCAAGACTACAAACTTTAAATTTGCCTGCAAATTTTGAAACCAATAGAACTGGTATGCAATCTGCTCCATCCTCATCTTGTAGAAGTACTCTAGATACAAAGACGGATGCACCCAAGGGGTTTTCAAGGAAAAAGCCGTCATCCTGCTGTCTTTTTGGGGGAATTTTTTGTGCGTTATTTGTGAAAGATGATTGTCGCAAAGATGATACCAATGAGCAGCAAGCTGGTGAAGAGGATGCTTTATTTTGTACATTGTGCAATGCTGAGGTATGAGATATTGATTATTTTTTGGGGCAAATTACACAAAACACTCTTCACCCTCTACGATGCATTTTATTCCAATTTTGAACAAGCAAGGGATCAAATGGTATAGTTCCTTTGTTGGTAGCTTGGTGGATTCCAAACATGATTATTGCTTTCCAATTAGCTGTTCTTCCTTGTTATCCATAAATTAGAACTTGACATTACTGAGTTTGCTAGTCCCATATCATTAGGTCTCCATCTTTAGAAGTCTCAGGGATTGGAACTCACTACTGGGTTTGAGGATAATTGAAAAACATCTGGGCTACTCTTTGGATGGAGACCCAACAACATTGAACATCCAGGGATTAGATATTTCAGGGCATATTGATGGTAGGGTTATAAGTGCCCATGTTCCTGTAGATTGAAGGTGTAGTCTGTAATTTAACCTATTATCTAGTGACATTTTAGTTTCTATGCAGAACAACTGTAATTCTTCATTGTTTTCTGCTTATAATTACAAAATTCTCTTGCATGTAGAAAGAATGTTAAACGAACTCGATATTAACTGAATCCATTACATATACTGATACTCAATGCATCACTTTCATTAGAGTTGTGATGAAGGCTCTAAACTACGTTGCGATTGCTATAAATTTCATCAAAGAGATCATCCTTCACTTATCAATCATTGTGTTACAGAATAGAGGAGTTAGTTGAGAGTTATTTTACTAGTGTGATGGATGTATATCTTCCATCCATCACATGCATATATATATATATAAATCAAAAGTACACAGTTTTAGAAAAATAAGTAAAATACCACAACCATGAACCATTCTCTACATGAAGTTTCTACATGGAAATTATCATCTTTACCCAGATAATTTTTTCACTATTTATTGCGATAACTTGGAGAATGCACAGTTTTTTTTTAGAATCAGAGGAAGCCTCTTTCTTGTTTAGGTGACTAGGATTTTTTCATTAAATAAGACAGGATTGATATTAGGCTGGCAAGTCGTAAAAGTTTGTCATGCCTTTCATGGACCTTGGTTCTTTACAGCAAACCTTTTGTGGAAAAAGACAGGGCGTGTACTCTCAAATTTGTGTACATCAAATATAATACAACACCTTTGCTGACACCGCAAATGGATGTTTGAATCTTGAGTTTGTATATAACTTCATGTTTTTTATACTATCTAATGAAGGGCATATTATCTCATATTGATGCTGAACGTCTATATGAATAAATCTTCTATTTTCTACGATGCGCATAAATGGAACTACTCAAATTTGTGAAAAGAAAGGCTCTGCGTATGACCATGATATTTATTCAAATCGTGCATAATTTTGATTTTGAGCTACATAGTCAAATAAGATATTTGTAGTGTATATAATAGTAATAATAGCTCCATAGCACATACATAGATCTATGGTATGTACAAAATCACAAAATAACAGAGCTCCATAGTCGAGGGCTCCATGCAGAAGTATTGACTTCACTAGTATAAGAAAGGTGATGAAGGTATTCAAAAATTATTAATTAAATGTTCAAACAATGATTTAGTGTGTGGGAAGTCTTCGCAAATATGAATTATTATGATTCTAGTTCATATGTGAAAACTATCAGATAATTGCTTATGAATAGTCATCACTTGTTTTTCACGAGTATGGCTCAATGAGAGAAGTGTCCTTGCTGTATGATTTTTGTTAAATCTTTATTTTTTCTGCCCCCTCCATATTCTTCCCTTACAGGTCCGCAAGTTCAGTAAGCACTGTAGAAGTTGTGATAAATGTGTTGATGCATTCGATCATCATTGTCGGGTAATTTGTTATTATTGAAACTAATTTGCCTATAATTTACTCACCATCTTCATTGTAGAAGTTCTTTTTTTGTTCAACTTGCATTTTGCTGATTTGTCATGATTAATCTGTGGCAGTGGCTCAACAATTGTGTGGGGAGGAAAAACTATGTAACATTTATCTCTCTTATGGCCACAAGTGTAATTTGGGTACGGAAAAAATATTTAGTCTTTTTTGTTGGTTTTTTTCTCTCAAGGGAGTTACTAAGATAACCTGTGCATGTTTTCTCTAAATTATTTGGCAGCTTGCAATTGAATTCGGAGTTGGTGTTGCTGTTCTTGTGCTCTGTTTTGTTGATAAGAAGGGAACAGAAAGCAACATTGTGGACAAACTTGGGAATGGTTTTACTCGTGCTCCTTTTGCTACTATTGTGGTATGTTTGATGTCCACAAAGTTGTTCTTATAGTAAGACTAAAAGCATCAGTCATTTTTTCCATCATATACTCAATTTCGTATTCAATTATATATTCTAGTAAATTATATCGTTGCAAATGGTTATTTAGAAGTATATATTACATTATTATGTTACAACATATGTGATAAATAAAAATTCTCAAAAAGAGAAAAAGAAGAAGAAATCTTTCATGAATATGTGTGAGAGAAAATTAAAGAGATAATTTGTTTATAGGAATCTATTTTGTTTGGATCTTAGTGGTATATATGACTCAGTGTTTAATGCAAGCCCCGTTTGCAAACTCATCATCCTCCATACTGTAGACGGTTGACCACTGTATCAATTGGAAAACTATTGAGTTGAAGAAGGTAATTGCTTATAACAAACCTTTCAATTTCTTCCCTTCTAAACATCCTCAACATATAACCTACATGTGCACGTGTACCTAGACAAAAGCAGCAACAGCAGCAACAACAACAAAAGTGGGTACCCTTCGTATCACTCTTTCTGGCACGCGAGCACACACCTCACCGAGACACCCACTCACCGACCATCACACACGCACGCGAAAGAAGTACGATAAGCGGAACCGAGTCCCATTCGTATCACTCATGCAAAAAGTGAAATACGATTTTTTTGGGGTGCAATTATGGCAAAAAACTGTAGACTATAGACCAGACCGAAACCACGAAATATGGAATTCCGCGAATATGACTGAAAATTGTGGACTATAGTCAAATAAACGTGGACAGAACAGTGAAATCCATAATTTCGCGAACACAGCAAAAAATCGTGGACAATATTCCCAAAAACAAAATGATGAAAAAAGTGACTGTGGACTATAGTTCACAAATACCCCACAAAATGATGAAAAAAGTGAAATGCAGATTTTCAAGAAATTGGCCAAAAACTGTGTACTACCCCCAAAAGTGTAGTTAAAATAATGAAATATGGATTTTCATAAAAAACAACCGAAAGCTGCTGATTATAGCCCTTAAAATGTGGCCAAAACAGCGAAATACAAAATTTTACAAACTTGGACTAAGCCACAGGATGTGGCAAAATGTGTGAAATACAAAATTTCATGAAGTTGGCCGAAACCTGTGCACAAAAAATGTGGCTAAAAAAGTGAAATACACAATTTCATTAAAACAGCTGATAACTGTGGACTGCCAAAGCAGTGAAATATGAAATTTCACATAATAAGCCAAAACAGTAGAATACGAACACAAAATTGGCAAAAAACTTTGGACTATAGCCCACAAAATGAGGCAAAAAAAAGTGAAACACAATTTCACGAATTTACCAAAAACTATGGAGCATACAAAATGAGGCCAAAACAGTAAAATACAAATTTTAACAAATTGGCAAAAAAAAAACTATGGACTATAGCCTACACAATGAGGCCAAACAGTGAATACAAAATTTCATGAATTATCCGAAAACTATGGACTATAGCCAAACAAAATGTGGTCACAACAGTGAAATACAAAATCCGATGAAAATGGCCAAAAACTGTGGACTATAGTCCACAAAATGAAGTTAAAACAGTAAAATACCAAATTTCACGATAGTGGCCCACAACTGTCGACTATGTAGCCACAAAATGAGGCTAAAAAAGTTTTTAAAAAGAAATTTCATGAAAATGGCCAAAAACTGTGGGCCGACAAAATGAGGTCAAAATAGCGAAATACGAAATTTAACGAATTGGACAAAAAGTTGTTGACTATTGCGCACAAAATGAGGTCAAAACAGTGAAATATGAAATTTCAAGAAATTACCCGAATACTAGTCTATAGCCCACAAAATTCGGTCAAAACAGTGAAATACAAAATTTCACGAAGATGACCGAAACTGTGGACTACATAGCCCACAAAATGAGGCAAAAACAGTGAAATACGAAGTTTCGCGAGAACGATAAAAAACTTTGGACTAATGTCCCACAAAATGAGGTCAAAACAATGAAATACGAAATGTTACGAAAATGGCCACAAAATGAGGTCAAAATAGCGAAATATGAAATTTCACAAAAGTGGCTGAAATGTTTGGCTATGGCCCACAAAATGAGGCATAAATAGTGTAATATGAAATTTCACGAAAATTGTCCAAAATTGTGGACTAGCCTACCAAATTAGGCCAAAACAATGAAATAGAGTTTTTACGAAATTGACATAAAATTGTGGGCCGTAGCTCGCAAAATGAGGCACAAATAGTGAAATATGAAATTTCAGGAAATTGGCCGAAAACTGTGGATTATATACCACAAAGTGTTCCAAAAACCCACAAAATGGTCCAAAACAGTGAAATAAAAAATTTACCGAAAATTGTTCCCACAGGTGGGACTATACACCACAAAATGTGGTCAAAATAGTGAAATACAAAATTTTATAAAACTGGTCGAAAACTGTGCACTATATAGCTAAAAAAATGAGTCCAAAATAATAAAATATGAAATTTCAGGAAATTAGTCAAATACTGTGGTAGTTGTCTAACCAACAAAATATGGCCAAAAGAGTGAAATTTTTTGAAATGGTCCAAAACTGTGGACTAGCCCACAAAATTGGGCGAAAACATTAAAATACGAAATTTCACTAAATTGGCCGAACATTGTCGATTAGAGCCCACAAAATTAGGTCAAGGCAGTGAAATTTTAAATTTCACGAAATAGGCATATATCCCATAAAGCGGGGCCAAAATAGTGAAATAGGAAAATTTACAAAAATAGCCGACACTACCACAAATGAGACCAAGACAGTGAAATACGAAATTCCACAAAATTGATCGAAAACTGTGGACTACAACCCACAAAATGAGACTAGAACAGCGAAATACGAAATTTCATGAAAGTGACTCAGATTATGGACTATATGGCCCCATAAAATATGGTCAAAAAGTGAAATACGAAATTCCATGCAATTGGCCGAAAACCGTGGACTTTACAACCCACAAAATAAGACCAGAACAGTGAAATACGAAATTTCATGGAAGTGGCTCAGATTATGGACTATATGGCCCCATGAAATAAAGTCAAAACAGTGAAATACGAAATTCCACGCAATTGGCCGAAAACTGTTTGATTGTAGCCCTTAAAATGAGGTCAAAACAATCATATACAAAATTTCACGAAAGTAACTTTTAACTATAGGCCCCAAAATGAGGACTAAATAGTGAAATACAAAATTTCACAAAAAATGCCTAAAACCGTTGAATATGGCACACAATTTAGCAGAAACAGTGAAATACGAAATTCCAGGAAATTGGCTAAAAATTGTGGACTATAGCCCATAAAGTGAGGCCAAAATAGTCAAATATGAAATTTTCGAAAGTGGCCCCGAACTGTGGACAAAACAGAAAATAGCAAATTTCACGGAAAGACCGTAAATTGAGCCACAAAGTGAAATACCAAATTTTACGAAATTGGCTGAAAAGTTTGGATTAGCTCACCAAATAAGGTCAAAACAGTGAAAAATCAAAATTCACGAATTTGGCAGAAAGCTGTGGACCATAGGCCACAAAATGAGGCCATGACAATGAAATATGAAATTCCATGAAATTTGCCAAAAACTGTGGACCATAGCCACAAAATGAGGCCAAAACTGTGAAATACGAAATTTCACGAAAGTAGCTTAAAACTGTGACCTGTAAGTACAAAATTTCACGAAATTAGCAGCCCAACAAATAAGGCCGAAACAATAAAATACCGAATTTCACGAAATTGGTCGAAAATGTTGACTGTATAGCCCACAAAATGAGTCTGAAACAATAAAATACGATTTTTCATGAATATGACCACAATATTAGACCATAACAGCGATATACGAAATTTCACGAATGTAGCCGAAATGTTTACCATATCCCACAAAATGAGCCATAATTAGTAAAGTATGAAATTTTTCTAAAATTGCCCAAAATTGTAGCTTACAAAATGAGGTCAGAACAGCAAAATACGAAATTCCTGGAAATTGACTGAAAATCCCACAAAATTAAGACAAAATCGTAAAATACGAAATTTCCCCAAAACATGTGGATTAGGCTACATAATGTGGACCAAAACAATGAAATACGAAATTTCACGAAATTGGTCTGAAAATGTGGACTATATAGGCCACAAAATGGGGCCAATACAGTGAAATACCAAAATTTACGAAAATGACTGAAAACCGTCGACTATATCACACAAAATGAGACGGCTCAAAACTGTGGACTAGCCCAAAAAATATAGCCAAAACAGTGAAATGTGAATTCCACGAAGTGAGCGTGAAAACTATTAACTATAGCCCGCAAAATGACGTCAAAACTGTGAAATAAGGAATTCCATGAAAATAGCCAAAAATTGCCCACAAAATGAGGTCAAAATTGTTAAGTAGGAAATTTCACGAATTGGCCCAATACTGTTGGCTCATATCCCATAAAATGATGCCAAATGAGTGAAATATGAAATTTCATGAAAGTGACTCAAAACTGCGGACTATAGCCACAAAATGAGCCAAAAGAGTGAAATACGAAATGTCACGAAACTGGCCGAAAACTGTGGACTATAGTTATCAAAATGAGGTCAAAATAGTGAAATACGAGATTCCATGAAATTTTCCGAAAATTGTTTGACTATAACCTACAAAATGAGGTCAAAACATTGAAAATACAAAATTTCAGAAAATTGTTCAAAACCTATGGACTAACCCACAAAATGATGCAAAAATAGTGAATTACGAAATTTCTGAAAATGACCCAAAACTGTAGACCACCCACAAAATGTGGCAAAATGAGTGAAATACGAAATTTTTCGAAATTGGACGAATACTGTGGATGCCCACAAAATGAATACAAAACATTGAAATACGAAATTTGACGAAAATGACAAAAAACTGTGTAATAGTCACTAAAATGAGGCTGAAACAGTGAACTACGAATTTTCACGAAAATTGCCAGAAACTGTGGACTTCCAAAAATGTGGAATATAGCACACAAAATGAGGTAAAAACAGTGAAATACCAAATTTCACGAAATTGACCGAATATTTTGGACTATATAACCCACAAAACGAGACCGAAACAGTGAAATACAAAAATTTACGAAGTTGACCGAAAGTTGTGGACTGTATAGCCTACAAAATGAGGCCGAAATTGACCGAATATTTTGGGCTATATAACCCACAAAACGAGACCGAAACAGTGAAATACAAAAATTTACGAAGTTGACCGAAAGTTGTGGACTGTATAGCCTACAAAATGAGGCCGAAACAGTGAACAACTCACAATATAATTATTTTTTTCCCAAGCTAAGCCACTTGTTGAAACTATTTCCCAAACTAATCCAGTTGCCCGGCTAAATTCCTTGGTGAGCCACTGTCTGCCAAGTCAGATGAGGCCGTAGTTCCCAATAGTGGCTACTTCGACTGTGAGTATTTTCACGTATTTTATTGATGCCGCTATTCCCATCTGTGCTCTCTGCTCATTTTGTGAAAGAAGGAAGAGCAACCAAGACTTCGAAACTGGGAGCAAATATTCCAAGTAATTTTTTTATAGTTCTGCCTCATTTTGACGATATTGGTCGAATCCTATTGCCAAAACAGTGAAATAACAAATTTCACGAAAATGGCAGAAAATTCTGGATTGTAGCCCACAAAATGAAATCAAAATAGTGGAATACGAAATTTCACGAAAATCGCTTAAAATTGTGGACTACCACTTAATTAGGCCGAAACAGTGAAAACTTTACGAAAGGCACCAATATTTCAAAACAATGAAATATGAAATTCACGCAAGTGGTCGGAACATTTGACTATAGCCCACAAAATAAGGCCAATATAGTGAACTACGAAATTTCATGAAAATTGTCCAAAACTGTGGACAACCCACAAAATTATGCCAAAAGAGTGAAATATGAAATTTCACGACATTGTCAGAAAATTTTGGGGTACAGCTTAAAAAATGAGGTCATAATAGTGAATTGCGAAATTCCAGGAAATTGGCCAAAAATTGTGAGACTATATAGCCCACAATAGTGAAATATGAATTTTCATGAAAATGCCCACAATATAAGGATTTTCCCCCCAAGCTAAGCCACTTTTCGAAACTATTTTCCAAACTACGCCTGTTGCCAAACTAATTCCATGGGTGGGCCACTCTCTGCTACGTCAGATGAGACCGCAGTTCCCACCCGCGTCCTCTTCGATTATGGAGCTGCAGTTGGGAACGACGGTCTTTTCTCAAGTATTTCTTTTGATGCCGCTATTCCCAACTGCGGCCTTAGTTTATTTTGTGAAAGGAAGAAAAGCCTGGGCGTCGATACTTGGAAGTAAAGACATTTTAAAGTGCGGCATCATGTTCACGATATTGACCAAAACATGTGGATTATATAGCCCACAAAATGAGTCCAAAATAGTGAAATATAAAATTTCACGAAAATGTTCGAAAACTGTGGATTATAGCACAGAATAAAATCAAAACTATGAAATACGAACTTTCAAGAAAATGACTGAAAACTGTGTACTACCAGCCCACAAAATTTGACCAAAACAGTGAAATACGAATTTTTACGAAATTAGCTCAAAATTGTTGACTATATCGCCCACAAAATGAAGCCAAAATAGTGAAATATGGAATTCCACGAAAATGACTGGAAACTGTTGAGCCCAAAAGTTGAGGCTGAAACAGTGAAACACAAAAATTCACGAAATTGATCGAAAAATGTGAACGAGGCAAAAATTTTGAAATACCAGATTTCACGAAATTGGCTACAAACTGCAGACAATAGTCCCACAAAATGAGGCTGAAATAATGAAAATACGAAATTTCACGAAATTGACCACAATAAGAGGTAAAAAAATGAAATACGAAATTTCATGAAAGTGGCCGAAATGTTTTACTTTAACTGAGGCGTAAACAGTAATTAGAAAATTCACGTAAATTACCCAAAATCGTATCAAAATTATGCTAAAATAGTGCACTGCGAAATTTCACTAAATTGACCGAAAACTGTGGACTGTATAGCCCTCAAAATCAGAGCTAATTCGTGAAATACGGATTTTCACGAAATAGCCCACAATATGAGCCCAAAAAAGTGAAATTCGAAATTTCACGTAACTGACCGAAATGAGGCAAAAACAGTGCAATACAGAAGTTTACGAAATTGGTTGGAAATTAAGGACTATAGCTGATAATGAGGCTAAAACAGTAAAATACAAATGTCCAGAAAATTGGGCGAAAATAGTGGACGGCGGCCCAAAATTTTTCAAAAATTGTAGATTAGCCCACAAAATGATGCTAAAATAGTGAAATACGAAATTCCACGAAATTGCCTAAAAACTGTTGACCATATATATAGCCCACAATATGGGGTCAAAATAGTAAAATTCAAAATTTCATGAAATTGGCTAGTGAATTTGAAATGAGGTCAGAACAGTGAATTCGAAATGTGGCGATAACTTTGGATTATAGACCACAAAATATGGCAACAATAGTGAAATATGAAATTAAGGAATTGGTTGAAAACTGTGGAATATAGGCCACAGGATGAGGCCAAACAGTGAAATACGAATTTCACGAAAGTGGCCCCACAACTGTGGACTAGCTCACAAGATGAGACCAATACAGTGAAATGTCTGAAAACTGTGGACTATAGCCCACAAAATGATGTCAAAACAGTGAAAATTCAAATTTCACAAAATTGGTCGAAAAATGTCTGTGAAATGTGGACTATAGCCCCCCACATAATGATGCCAAAATGGTTAAATACGAAAATTTCCGAAAGTGGCTCAAAATAGTGGACTATATAGTGCATAAAAATGTGGCCAAAACAGTGAAATACGAATTTCCACAGAATTGGCCGAAAACTATGGATTACAGCCTACAAAATGTATGCAAAATAGTGAAATTCCCAATTTCATGTAATTGGCCCAAAACTGTGAACTATAGCTTAAAAAATAATTCAAAAACTGTGAAATATGACATTTTAAGAAAAAGACCTAAAAGTGTGGACTAGTCTGTAAAATGAGGGTAAAACATTGAAATATGAAATTTCACGAAAGTGGCTCAAAACAGTGGACAAAAAATGAAGACATTGAAATACGAAATTCCACGAAATTGGCCGAAAATTGTTGACTGTATATCCAACAAAATGATTGACAAAACAGTGAAATTCTAAATTTTACGAATGTGGCTCAAAACTGTGGAAACCATGTACTATAGCCCACAAATGAACCAAAAAAAGTGAAATACAAAATTCCACGAAATTGGTCAGAAACTTTTGACTATAACCCACAAAGTGAGGACAAACCGTGAAATACGAATTTTTACGAAAGTGGTCGAAAACTGTGGACACAAAATGAGGTCAGAACATTGATATGTGAAATTTCTCGAAAGTGACCAAACACTGTAAAGTCCCCAAAATGAAGCTAGAATAGTGAAATACCAAATTTAGGGAAATTGTTCGAAAACCGTGGACTATAATTAGCCCACAAAATTAGTTCGAAACAGTGAAATACGAATTTTTACGAAAATGGTCAGAGTCTGAGGTCGAAATAGTGAGATACATTTCACGAAAGTGGCCGAAATATTTGACTATAGTGCACAAAATGAGACAGAAATAGTGATTCAAATTTTCACAAAAAATGCCAAAAAACCGTGGACTATAGTGCACAAAATTAGGCCATACTGTGATATACAAAATTTCACGAAATTGGCTGAGAATTTTGGACAACATCTCACAAAATGTGGCAAAAACGGTTTAAAATTTTTTTTGTCGAAAGTGGCAAAAACTGTGGACTAAAATAGTGAAATGCAAAATTTCACGAAAATAATGCCAAAACAGTGAAATGCGAAATTTCACGAAAATAGCAAAAAACTGTAGACTAGCCCGCCAAATGAAAGTCAAAACAGAGAAATACAAAATGTCACAAAATTGGCTGAAAACTGTGGACTAAAATAGCCCACAAAATGAGGATGAAACAATGAAATACGTATTTTCATGAAATTGGCCACAATATGAGACCAAAACAGTGAAATACGAAATTTCACAAAAGTGACAAAAAGCTGTGAACTATGAACTATCCCCCAAAATGAGGGGAAAAAAAAGAAATATGAAAAATTCACGGCCTTAGCCAAAAACTGTGGTATATAGGTCACAAAATGAAGCCAATGTTAGGACGACGAAAACAGTAAACTACAAAATTTAACGAAAGTGGCCGAAACATTTGACTATAGTAAAAAAATGAGGCCTATATAGTGAAATTTTGTGAAAATTGCCAAAAACTGTGGAATTAGGCCAAAACAGTGAATTACGAAATTTCACGAAATTGGCCGAAAAATATGGGCTATAGCACACAAAATGAGGCCACAACAGTGAAAGTACGATAAGCAGAATTGAGTCCCTTTCATATCTCTCATGCATCACCTAAATGTATATCGTCATTGCATAGCTTCTGTTTACAAGTAAATGAAACCTAAAATGACTTGATAGGTGTCGTCCTTAATTCTCAATCATTATGTTCTACTCGTTGACAGTCGATTTGTTTTCTGGGTTTATCATTTTGTAGCTCTCATTTAGAAGTATAAGAATACTCAAATGACATTGGTGGTGTTATCTTATATTCTCAATGAGTAACAACTCAACGTTAAATTTGTTTGCTGTTTTTATTATCCTTTTATTTAAAATTCAAACAAAAGATTGTTTTTTTTTTATTCCAAATTTTTTTGATGTAGGCCATTGTGTTTTTATTCTAAATTTTGTTGATGTAGGCCATTTTTACTGCACTTTCGCTTCTGGCTTGTATACCACTCGGAGAACTTTTCTTCTTCCATATGATACTGATAAAGAAGGTTAGGACCCACATAATTTTGAGCTTCCAATTTAGCAATCTTTAATTCATTTTAACTCGCTCTCTATTTAACAACAGGGAATCACAACTTATGAGTATGTGGTGGCGATGAAAGCCATGAGTGAGGCACCTCCAGGGTCTGTTGCTGATGAGGATGATGGAAACCCTCTTTATTCCCCAAGCAATTCGGCAACTACAGGGCTAAGTATTGCAAGCTCCCTCGGTCTCCAGTATAAGGGCACATGGTGCACTCCTCCCAGAATTTTCGTGGATCATCAGGTATACTTTTTTTACGTACCTTGTAACTCGTTGCTTATAGATATGAAATGTGACTATAGTAACACTGTAGGAATTTGCCTAAAGTGTCACACTCAACCATGCCGAGAGGACCTTGGGATCCGTGCATTCGTGCATTGTACTTTAGGATGCATGTGATCTTTATTCTTTCAAACTGGTCTGGTGGTGGTTTGGTGTGCCACGTGAGGAAGGACACTTAGGTAGTCGTATATTTTCACTGTAGGACCCTGCAGCTCTATATTACACACCATTGAATTAGTCTTGCAAATCTGACTGACTTTTGTTGATGATTTCATTTACAGTGAGACAAATTCACATAAAATCATAATGTGGAACAGACGAACAGCGGAAAGATCATTTCTTCAATAACCTTATTTTGAAAAACTCATTCAAATGTAATTTAACCATCATCAATACTTAAAATAACATGTGAAATCTAGGTATATAAACTTAACATTCCCTTTTCGCAAAGAGTTTCAACTCTTTGAAAGTGAGTTTCAGAGATTTTAACATTTTTTTATCATATTTTAGTCATTCCTATGTTTGTATAACAGTAAACTGAGTGAAACAACATAATGTCCATCTTTATCAACAGGATGAAGTGATCCCTCACCTTGATCCCAGAATGCTCAATTCAACAATCGACCCCGATGGACCAGGCCAATCAGATCGAGCCTCCAAGTCCAAGAAGGCTGTGAAGATCAGCGCATGGAAGCTCGCCAAGCTCGATGCAGGCGAGGCCGCAAAGGCCGCAGCCAAACACCGTGCCTCCTCGTCAGTCCTCCTACCCATTGATTCCCGTCACCGCTCTGGCGACAATGTGAGTATCAGAAGCAGCGTGAGCACAGATTGCGATGCCCATACAGACCTGAAGAGTGAGACAAGGCCCTCCCCTTTTGGCAACTCTTATCCTCCAAGCCTCGCAAGCAGCCTTAGCAGTCCAGCTCGGACCATCACTCCCCACGAGCAAGTTGTCAACTCAAATTTGAACATGATGCCAGCAAACCGAGCTTTGGCCCCTCGAGTCACTCTTCCAAGGGCTTCCGTTATCTGGGACCCAGAAGCTGGACGGTATGTGTCAATACCACCCTCTGAAACTACTCGAGCATCAGTGACAAGCTCTAGGCCTAATCCTCCTCGAATGCTTGAGCCAGAGAGGTTGATGTATGCTGGGCAGTCAATCTTCTATGGTGGTCCAGTTATTGGTGGGCCCAGTAGAGATGCCCAGAGGAATGAGGGCAGTTCTGGGTTGAGACCTGAGACTGACAAGGACCAGAATGTGGGAAGGGGTGATTCATTTCCAGTTTTTGCTCCTGGACGGTTTCAAAAGAACTGACCTCATGAACGTGCTTCCTTTGCTTAAGTTCACTGTCCTGGTGCTAGATTATGGAGAAGGTTACTCGGACCAAAACTGCTGAAGGATTTGAGATTTTATCAACCAAAACACGGTGCAGATTTTGAAGACAAAAGCTCACCTCTGATATGTTCCATATGAGAATTGACAATGACTGACTCCCTGGATGTTATTTACAAGAGCTTAACAGCTTAGCTCCTAAACTTCTAATGTATAAATCACTTTTCTCCTTCATCTGAACATAATAAGTAGCTTAGCCAAAACATTTGAGGATTATCGAATGCTCTTCTCTTTATTCTTTGCTTCTGTTGACAAGAATTTGAAATGTTCTGATTGGTTAATTTTTGCGATGTAGTTCTTCTATTAGGAAAAATGTCAACTGTACTACTTTTGTACTACTTTTGTCTCCTGTGCATGCTTTTAAAAATATCTACAGCGCATTAGCCCACCTTTAGAATTGCATTATATATTATTCTCTATGCCTATTTATCTTTTATTCGTTGTGTAAGGTTTTCCGGTTGAATATCTTGAACTGCAACCAATATTCAAGAATGGAGAACTTTTATAAGGCTAAGCCATAATCATCTTTTTTGTTTTGATTAAAGAGTTGTGCCATGTACCCTCATCTCAACTTGAGACCTGACTTTATCCATCCCAATCCGTTCAACATCTGAACTACAACTCAGTGGTTAAGCCTGTAACAGAATTGGCAAGTATCTACTGGTTGCAGTATGCAACGCAAATATTGTCTACTTCAAGTACAAGTACACTCCCAAAGTATCCAAGTGACCCTCATCTCATGCCTATAGGCACTGTTACTGCCTTCGGTTATACAAAAGAAAATTGCAATGCATATTCATAGTATTAGAGAAGGCTTTATAGACTTAAATAACTGACGACAATAAAACTCCCGTCGGATCCTTTGTAGATGCTTGTAACTTATTGCCAAATTTCATATGAAGAGGAAAGCCAGAAGGCTTTGATGATGATGACTGTAAAACTTTGATGAATATATGCGAATGTTGTTCATTCCTGCTTCTCTTCGACCAAGATTTACTGCTTACAGAACAGAATTTTATTGCTGATGACATTAATACTTCAACTAGTTGCTTCTTTATTCGAAAGAGAATCAGGAATCTGAAGAGCAACAGGTTGCTGTACTTTGAGTATAGAAAATGATTTGCTACAATACTTTTTGTGTCGAATTCCAAATTCTGGGAGTTCTCAAACTTCATTGAGCTTGATATCAATTGATCAATGAAGATGAATCATCCAAATGTACAGAGAGACTGCAAATAGAAGGGCATGCAATGCACATCGCATGGATTCTGCCCAAATATAAACTCAGCTTTAAGTACAATTACATGAAAAGTTTAATAAAACACCGAAAACACAACTTTCCAATTGTTCTAGCAACAAAGAAGGAAAAAAAAACCGAGAAAAATAGAAAGAGGATCATCCTGTTAACCAGGAGGCCATTTCAACTGTCTACCACCAAGTATGTGCAAGTGAAGGTGATAAACAGATTGACCTGAAAACAAAATTGAGAAAGCATCAACACAAGAAACAATTTTATCTGTGATTAATTGATTATAGTTGAGATTAAACTTACATCCAAGAGGACCATTATTGATAACGACACGATATCCATCTGAAAGGCTTTCCTTCTCTGCCACCAATTTTGCAGTGTATAGAAGATGACCCAATATCTCGGTATGCCTTGCTTCGGCCTAAACAACCAAACATGCAAAATGAGTTGTCAGAATCAGAGAGCATGAGCTTTAATCTGAAGAGTACTCTTGGCAAGATGGTGAAATTAACAGGATTTAGTGGTATTGTAGATACTATAACCGAAGGCGGATTGTGTCTATAGTGTACTGTCCACACAAAATATAGGCCTCGGTTTCCTTCCGTTAATCAAGACTAGATCGAGAAGAAAGTAAGTTTGATCTCTCTTAAACTAAGAAACAATAACATGAAATGAAACTAGTTTCACGAAATATTCCAGTATGATTTCACTGCAAAAAATCAGCTACCATGAATCCTACGTATCAAATGGTTCAATTAAATCTCGAGTGTTTCCCTTTCTGTGACTTCTGGAACACTACAACCTTTTTTTAGCCCACGTAACCAAATCAAATAAGGTTTCACAAATTTCTAAGAGAGAAAAGGACCAAAAATTGATTAATACGTAATGGAGCGAACACTACTCGAAAACAGTTAACATCTCTTAAACCATTCAAGTGCACAAATTTGAGCCCCACCTTGAAATACAGCTTTCATGAAGTATTAATGTATTATATAGCTTAACACTAAAACACCGATATGAAATTTATGAAGTCTCATGGTATAAACTTCGCTTACATGGAGTCCAGCGATCACCCTATCTCAGGCTATTTCCCTAAAGACAATGCATACCAAGAACTATGAAGTTCGGTTATGCACTTATCACTTTTGAATACAAGGTCATCTGGTGGCTAGGCTATATCTTCTTTAGGCGAGAACATGAAGAATGTTCGAAGGATTATTTTGATCTGATTAATCTGCCTCCTACTAGTTTCATCTCAATAAAGACCACAACTAGTCAAGTATCTTCACAAACTAAAAACAAAAAAAAGTTGGCGGAAGAGGTTTGTATTAGACGTTTCACTTGAGCAATTCCACAAACATCTAGTGAACTCAAGTAGTCCACCATTTACATCGATTACGAGGAATTCTTATTTTTTTCACCGTTTTCCATCTCTTTCTGTCAATTTTGAAAATTCTGAATTTCACTATTTTAGCAAGATTTTTTTTTTGTAATAGTCAAGCAATTTCAATATATTTCGATAAATTATAAATTTCACTCTTTTATGCTAGATTTTGTGGGCTACTACATTGTTTGTGGCCGATTTTAAGAAATTCTTAAATTCATTATTTTAGCCATATTTTAAGGGACTCTAGTCCACAATTTTCGGCCATTTTTGAAGAAAAAAATCGAATTTCAATATTTTTTTCAAGATTTGGTGGGTTATATAGTCCACATTTTCCGGCTGGTTTTAAGAAATTCTTATTTTCTTTTCTTTTGGCAAAATTTGTAGGCATCCCACAAAATGTGGCCAAAACAGTGAAAATCGATCTTCCATAAAATTTGTTGAAAACAATGAATTATATAGACAACAAAATATGACAAAACAGTGAAATATGGAAATTTTTGCGAATATCACATAAAACTGTGGACTATAAAGTCCAAAAAAACTGGCCAAAATAGTGGAATACAAAATTTCGAAAAATTAGCTTAAAACTGTGAACTAAAACCAACAAAACATTGCCAAAACAGTGAAATAAATATGGCCGAAACCACAAAAGGTGGCCAAAACAACGAAATATAGAATTCGGCGAATATGGTCGAAAGTTGTGGACTATAGTAAAAACATATGGACAGATCAGAAATTTAGAATTTTGTGAAGTATTCCACAACAAACGAAATGTGGCCATAACAGTGAAACAGACAATTTCGCAAAATTGGGCGAAATGAAGGACCTACAAAATAATGCCAAAAAAAAAAGAAATTCAGAATTCAGGTTTGCTATTCAAAGTTTTCCAAGAATCCACAAATACTGTCTGTTTACCCCCACACCAGATTTAGCAGTAACAGATTGGCGCCGTCTGTGGGAAACTCAAACGAATAGCAGCCTCCCCTCTTTCCGTTGGTCAGATCTTCTTCAGCCATGCCTCCTAGGAAAGTAAGATCCAGAGGGTCCAACCGTGGGCCCAATCCCGTTGATCAGCAACAGGAAGTCCCCATCCAACCCGCTCAGCAGTAGGAGCAACTTCCTCTTCAAGCGGAGGACCCTCTTCAACAAGACCAGCCTCCTCTTCAGAATCAGCAACCCCCTAGGGGTCCCCCCGGTCCTCAGAATGCCGGTGCAGGGGCCTCGCGTCCCAACCCGCAGAAGCAACCTCTCCATCAGGACCGCATTTCAGTGCACAATGCCTCTACGGATTCTATGGCCTCCCACAATCCCCGAGTTTCCGACCTTCGCAATACCGTCCTAAATCGGCAGAAGGATGAGGATCTTCGCCGCCGTTTTGGATGAAAAGCGGGCCCGAGAGGGAGCCTCCCGCCAACAACGTCCGAATGAGCGATCTCCTCATCGCCGAGACTACAGAAGGTCCCCTGCCCGAAGAGGGAGGAAAGAGTCCCCCGAGCACCATAGGAGAAGACCTCATTCCCCTGCCGATCGGCAACATCCGAGGAACGATGAGGCACCCATCACCCGTGCCGAGTTCCAGCAGTTCCAGGCGACTGTTTTGCAAGCCCTCAACCTCCGACCCAACAACAACAATGCCCAAAGGGCTCCTACCCCTCCACGGGTCCAAAGTCCTCGCCATCGGTCCATAACTCCTCCTCCGGCTCCTAGCAACCAACAGCACATGCCTAGCCCCCGCCGCTCCCAGAGTCACCGTCGTCGTAGTCCCCGCTCCCCTTCCTATGAAGACGAGTCCAGAGGCTGGTTCGACTACCGTCGGAGGGACGATGCTCACTACCGCCGTCTCCACGAGATGGAGAGGCGCATCGGCCGAATAGACAAGGATGAAGAGTTGAGAGGAAGGACCATCCAACCGAGCAGACCTCCCTTCTCCCGGACCATCATGGAGGCTCCTACCCCGAGAGGTTTCAAGCCCCCGCAGTTCGAAACTTACTCGGGGGAGTCGGACCCCGTGGACCACATCGAAAGCTTTAAGACCCTCATGCTAATCCACCAAACTTCCGATGCTTTGCTGTGCAAAACCTTCCCCGCCACTCTTAAGGGTTCGGCTCGGGAATGGTACTCCCGCCTCGCCCTGTCTTCCATATTCTCCTTCGAACAGTTTGAAACCCTCTTCATCACCCATTTTGTGAGTAGCAGACGCACGGAGAAGACCACATCTCGTTACTCCAGCTTCGCCAAGAGAAGGGAGAGAAGTTGAGAGACTATGTGAGGAGGTTCACTGCGGAAGTGAGATCCATCGCTTCCCTTGACCAGCCTGTTGCAGCGGCCGCCTTCCAATCGAATGTTCTCAACTCTAGCCTTCGCTCCTCCCTTGCCAAGAAGCCCCCACATAATTTCGCCGACCTCCTTCTTAGGAGCGAGAAGTACATTCGGGTCGAAGAAGCCAAGAATCTCCCGGGCTTTGAGGAGACATCTTCCGGGAACAAACGGACGAGCACAAGCGAAGAAGGGTCCCAAAAATCCCAGAGGGGCGGCAATGGACAGCGTCGCCCAACTCCTCGTTTTGAGAAATTCACCCCCCTCATTGCTAATATATCAGAAGTTCTTATGGAGGTGGACAAGGAAGGGCTACTCCGTGCTCCCCTAGAATGAATACACCTGGCAAGAAGAGGAACAAGGATAAGTGGTGCTGCTTTCACAGGGACCACGGCCACGACACGGATGATTGTCGGGCTCTCAAGGAGGAGATCGAAGAACTCATACAGCGGGGACACCTGACCAAGTTCGTCCAAAAAGAGGGGGCCGAGCTTCCCCCCTGAGGAGCCTACAAACGAACAGAAGGGCCCACCGAGCTTCAAGACTCAGAATCTCCCAGCTCCTCCCAAGAGGTCTTCACCTTATTGTAGAAGTAGGATCCTGATTTTCAATAAGGCCGATGCTTGTAACCCGGCCAATAGCATGTAATAATGGCTCGCCCTATTGAAGCGGCCACTCAGTTTATCTCAATAAAACTTTACATCTTTTCATTGAAAATTATTGCTCTTGCTTCTCTATCTCTCCGAGTCACGACTCGCTAAATGGTGAGTTCAGAATCCAGCTTCTTCTACATGGCTGCTCCCGCAACTTACTAACCTTTAACAACGAGTTCGGAGTCCAACACTTGGCTCGATTCTGCTTCGGATAACTTGCTCTTAAGCGAGTTAGAAGTGGTTCGCCATTCGGAATTGCTCCCACAACCGTTGAATCCCTCTAACGATGAGTTCGGAGTCCAACACTTGGCTCGATTCTGCTTCGGATAACTTGTTCTTAAGCGAGTTAGAAGTGGTACGCCATTCGGAATTGCTCCCACAACCGTTGAATCCCTTTAACGACGAGTTCGGAGTCCAACACTTGGCTCGATTCTGCTTCGGATAACTTGCTCTTAAGCGAGTTAGAAGTGGTTCGCCATTCGGAATTGCTCCCACAACCGTTGAATCCCTCTAACGACGAGTTCGGAGTCCAACACTTGGCTCGATTCTGCTCCGGATAACTTGCTCTTAAGCGAGTTAGAAGTAGTTCGCCATTCGGAATTGTTCCTACAACCGTTGATTCTCTCACTTAAATAGCGAGTTCGGAGCTCACAACTCTCTCCTAGAGTTGCTCCTCAAACTCGTCTTCAAAATGGCTCTTTCCCAGAGCCGAGCTCTTCGCTCCGCTCATCTTCAAGACGGACCTCTTCTCAACGAGTTTGGAGCTCACAACTCCCTCCTGGAGTTGCTCCTCAAACTCGTCTTCCAGATGACTCTCTCCTAGAGCCGAGCTCTTCGCTCTGCTCACCTCCAAGGCGGACCTCTTCTCAACGAGTTTGGAGCTCACAACTCTCTCCTAGAGTTCCTCCTCAAACTCTTCTTCCAGATGGCTCTCTCCCAGAGCTGAGCTCTTCACTCCGCTCGCCTCCAAAGAGGACCTCTTCTCAACGAGTTCGGAGCTCACAACTCTCTCCTAGAGTTGCTCCTCAAACTCTTCTTCCAGATGGCTGTCTCTTAGAGCCGAGCCCTTCGCTCCGCTCACCTCCAAAGCGGACCTCTTCTCAGCGAGTTCGGAGCTCACAACTCCCTCCTACAGTTGATCCTCAAACTCTTCTTCCAGATGGCTCTCTCCTAGAGCCGAGCCATTCGCTCCGCTCACCTCCAAGGCGGACCTCTTCTCAACGAGTTCGGAGCTCACAACTCCCTCCTAGAATTGCTCCTCAAACTCGTCTTCCAGATGGCTCTCTCCTAGAGCCGAGCCCTTTGCTTCGCTCACCTCCAAAGCGGACCTCTTCTCAGCAAGTTTAGAGCTCACAACTCCCTCCTAGAGTTGCTCTTCAGACTCTTCTTCCAGATGGCTCTCTCTTAGAGCCGAGCCCTTCGCTCCGCTCACCTCCAAAGCGGACCTCTTCTCAGCGAGTTCGGAGCTCACAACTCCCTCCTAGAGTTGCTCCTCAAACTCTTCTTCCAGATGGCTCTCTTTTAGAGCCGAGCCCTTCGCTCCGCTCACCTCCAAGGCGGACCTCTTCTCAACGAGTTCGGAGCTCGCAACTCCCTCCTAGAGTTACTCCTCAAACTCGTCTTCCAGATGGCTCTCTCCTAGAGCCGAGCTCTTCGCTCCGCTCACCTCCAAAGCGGACATCTTCTCAACAAGTTCAAAGTTCACAACTCTCTCCTAGAGTTGCTCCTTAAACTCGTCTTCCAGATGGCTCTCTCCTAGAGTCGAGCTCTTCACTCCGCTCGCTTCCAAAGTGGGCCTCTTCTAAGCGAGTTCGGAGCTCAAAACTCTCCCAAAGAGTTGCTCCTTACACTCTCTTCAAAGAATGGGTCTTCCCATGGCTCTTACGAGGATCTTCCTAGCACGTCTTCTCCACACCTAGAAGTGGAGCTCCTCTTCAAAAATCTCCAAAACCAAACAGCACATCATCAAGCTTCGGAGCTCTTCACCTCTCCCATATGCCGACCCCCTTCCTCCACAAGCTCCGACCCATCCCCTTCATCAACTCGCCGAGCTTCTCCTCACGCTCAAGCCGTCCGAACTCCGAGCTCCACTACACCGAGCTACTACGGGCAGAGGGTGAACTACCGAGTCACCGAGCCACTGGGTCGGACTCCTCAAAATTCGTGCCCCTCAAAATTCGTGCTCGGATTTGCCGAACAAGAAGCAGAGGAGAGAAGAAGAAGAAGAAAAAAGGGGGGGGGGGCTACTGGGTCGGGCTCAGACCCGTTATGGGGCCCAAACCCACAACCCACTTCAGCCTCCTCTCTTCTTCTTCTCCAATCTCCCGCCAAAACAGCACCGAAGAAAAACCCAACCTCTTCTTCGAAGCTCAGAGCCAAAAACTTCCCCTTCGTCGAGCTCGAGGCCACCTCGACGAGTCTCCGAGCTCACCGTCGAAGCTCGCTCCTTCGATGGTCCGCCACGCCTCTACTCCGACGAAGCCCATCTCCACACAGAGCTCCACTCCTACCCGCACGAGCACCATCGCGCTGCCGAACCCATTAACGAGCTCCATTGCCGAGCTCCCCTACAGTCGAACGTCGAGCTCTCTTCCTCGACGAGCGGAGCTCGTCGACCACCTCCGACGTGCTCCACTCCGCACAGCGAGCTCCATCTCCTTCGTCGAAACCATCATCGCCTCGCCTTCATCAAGCTCCGAGAGCTCCCGACCTCGACTCCAAAAGCTCGAGCTCACCACCATCGCGAGCTCCACCTCCGAGCTACGATGCCGAGCTCCCCTACGATCGAACACCGAGCTTTCCCCCTGCGCGAGCTCCATCTCCATCGAACCCATCGTCGACCTCCGCAATGCCGAGCCCACCCATCGTCGAGGCTCCCCCGAGCCGAGCTCCGTCGTCTCCCTCGACGAATCCCAGAGCTCCACTCACCTCCAACGACGAGCTCTTCTCTAATTACGAGCTCAGCGCTGCCGAGCACATCGTCGACCTCCATATTGCCGATCCCATAGCCGAGCTCGACTCCCTCGAGCGAAGCTCCGAACCGGCGAACCCAACACCCGTCTTCAACCTCAGGCCTTGCCACCTTCCACTTCGTCGTCGAGCTCGATCGTTTGTCAGCTCCTTCCATTGCCGAGCTCAAACCCATCACCTCTTCACTGAGTTCAGGCACTCCTCCACCACCATGGCCTGTCTCCGAGCTCGAGTCGTCTCCGCTGCCGAAGCTCCTAGCCCCTCTCAACCTCCGAGCTCCGCCTCCAGCGTCGCCAAGCTCCTCCCGCCTTCACGAGCTTCGACCCCGAAGCGTCGAGCTCCACGGTACACGGAGAAGAGGTCGGAGAGGGAGACGAGAGAGAGAGCAGGAGAAGGCGGGAAGTGGCGCCGAAGAGAAGATTCGAAGGCGAAGAAGAAAGGAAGAACATCAGCGGGGAAAGAAAGAAAGAAACAAACAAACAACAAAAGGGGGGGCACGTGGCATTGCCACGTGGCATCATTCCGAAGGGTCAGCAGATCCAAGTCGCCACGCCGAAGTGCCGAGTGGACGAGGCACCGACCTTGTAATTGGAGAAAAAACCCGCCGACCCACACGATCCGTCCGATCGTCTCAAAATTCGCGTCGCGACACGATCGACGCTCAGAAACGCGCCACGTGTCCAGAACGTGATCTGTCTTGCGATGCGCGCACATCTGATCATGATCGACGCTCAGAAACGCGCCACCGGTCCAGGTAATATTTAATTAATTAATTTATTTATTTATTTGTTTCAATTATTTAAAAAATCCGAAAAAATATTTAAAAAATCGAAAAAAATTAATTAAAAATTCTAAAAATAATTATTAATTCAGAAAAATAAATTTAAAATTATGAAAAATATAATTATTTAATTAGAATAATTAATTAATATTTTCGATAATTAATTATTTAATTCGAAAAAATGAGAAAAAATTCAGAAAAATTTGGAAAATTCACAAAAAATCCAGAAAATTCTGAGAATATTTTTGGGCATTTTACAAGCCCAGAATAACACCGTTACACCCCAAGCAAGATTCCAAACCCCCTTAAGAACACCGATAAAATCCCGTATGCCATTAGAACAACAAAACTACTCCTCGAAGGCTGTAAAACTCAGTCTCCAGGAGTGGGGGGCTCGTGATATGGCTAAAAAGAGGATTAAATCGGGACCGTTCACATCGGACACGAATCTTAAAGCTCAGGGGTAAAACGGTAATTTCGCCTACAAATGGGTCCGAAGCGGGTACTGGGCCTCATTCTCAGAGATCCAATAACCCGTGAACGGATCCACCTCAACTGGGTACGGGTCCCAACCCGAAACGAACCCAGTCCAGCAGGATAGAATTAGGGTTTCTGATTAATCCTAATCAACGGCCCTGATTCACATCTATCCTTTCACTGGGAATTAGGGATTACATTCCTTATCTGATTACGGGAATTATATTCCTTATCAGATCACAGGGATTACATTCCTAATCTGATCCCTAAGGCGACTATAAATACCCCCCATCCACCACCAATCAATCTTTACCAATTTACGCTCTCATAATCATTCCTGATTACTGACTTGAGCGTCGGAGGGTGCGTCGCCGGGATCAACCCCGGTGTCTCGCACTTTTTGCAGGTGAACGGCGGGAGTCAACGGTCTAGCTCCGACGGAACAGGTTTCAGGTTTGCTATTCAAAGTTTTCCAAGAATCCACAAATACTGTCTGTTTACCCCCACACCAGATTTAGCGGTAACAACGGTGAAATACCAAATTTCATAAAATTGGCCGAAAACCGTGGACTATATAACCCACATAATGAGGCAAAAAAAATTAAATATGCAATTTCACGAAAATGGCCTAAACATTTGACAATATCCCACAAAATGATGCCTAAATAGTGTTACAAAATTAGGCCAAAACAGTGAAATACGAAATTTCATGAAAGTGGTACAAAACTATCGACTAGCTCAGAAAATGAGGTCAAATTAGTGAAATTCAAAATTTTCACGAAATTAACCTAATATCGTGGACCATCACCTACAAAATGATGCCAAAACAGTGAAATACGAAATTTAACGAAGACGGCCAAAAAATTTTGACTACAAATAAAAAAATGTGGCATAAATAGTGAAATCCAAAATTTCACAAAAATTACCCAGATTTGTGGACATTATAACCCACAAAATTTGGCAAAAAAGTGAAATACGAAATTGGCCAAAAATTACAGACAATACCTCATAAAATGAGGTCAAAACAGTGCAATAAAGATGGCCAATATCAGAAGACTATAGGCGACAAAATGATGTCAAAACAATGAAATACAAAATTTAACCAAAATGTCTAAAAGCTGTGGACTAGCCCACAAAATTAGGTCAAAACAATGAAATACAAATTTTAACAAAATTGACCGGAAACTGTGCCACAAAATTATACCAAAACAGTGAAATATAAAATTCCATGAAAGTGGACTAAAACTGTGGACTAGCCAACAAAATGAGGCCAAAACAGTAAAATAAGAAATTTCACAAAATTGGCCGAATACTGTGGATTATAGTTAACAAAATGAGGTCAAAATAGTGAAATACGAAATTTTAATAAATTGGCCGAAAACTGTGAATATAACCTACAAAACGAGGCCAAAACAGTGAAATACCAAAATTAACGAAATTGGTCGAAAGCTGGGGACTAACCTAAGGTTGGCAACTTGGCATTCGGGTCAGGCCGGGTCCAAACCCGCCTAGTTTTCGGCGGGCAGGTTGGGTTGGTCCTAGAGCTGCTATTGGGTCCTATCGGATGGAGTACTCCACTACCCGGACTCGGTACCTCAAGGGTCAAAAAATTGGACCCGGACCCGGACTTGCGAGAATCTGGTCCAGGTCCGGGTCCGGGTCCTAATTAAAAAAATCTACCCGTCGAGTCCGGTAGCGGGGAATAAATATTTGCACTTAAGTATTTTTGTACCCGTTACCCTACGGTTTCAACAGTTTTTGCACTTAAGTACATGAATAAATATTATATTTACACATGTTCAACAATTACTATTTACATGTATATCCCTATAGCTCTATTATTCAAATTTCATATTTTTTTGGGTATTTTTAAATGGGTCGCGGTCCAGGTCCGGGTCCGGATCGGTTCTATTTTGAGCGGACCCGGACCCGGACCCAGACCCGAACCCGAAAGTGCATCAGATCTTATTTAGGACCCGGACCCGTATAGATTGGGTCGGTTCCGGTCCAATGCCGGGTCCGGGTATCCGGTAAATGTGACAGTGCTAGTTGGTCCATTAACCTGGCCGGGCAGGGTTGGGAAGAGGAAAACTCGACCCAGTCGACTCGCGAACCCGGAAGGGTTGAACCTGAATCGGGCAAGGCCGGGTCGAGGATTGGCCCGGGTATTTAATGATTTAATTTAAATTTTTTTAACAATTTTTTTAAAAAAAAATGTACAGGTATAAGAGTGGAACAAAATTGTATATATTATTCATTTCAACTTATATGAAATTTGTACAACTTTTTTACATACAAAAATACAAATACATGTAATAAAACCCCCCAAAAAACATACAAATTTCTTTAATTACATGTTTAAGGGGATAATCTAGAGTTCGAGATAGCCTAAAGTTAAATTGACGAGAAGGCATTAGACTACTATCGTGCACCTCTACTTAATCTAAATCTAGGATCTCATCGCCCTAAATTTTCTACTTTTATTGTTGATCTTCAGGCGAGTTGCTTCCACTTGTTGAGGTGTCTACCGCTTTTCCTTGTGTTGGTAGATTCCTAGCCATATGTAAAAGAACAGGAAAATGATTTTCATGTTCTTTCCACCATTGTAGCACTTCAATCTTAGTACTAGAACTCTCACTATCTTGTTGATCTCTAAAAGTGGAAGAAAAAGAAGTATACTAATTGTACTACTAGATGCAAGAGTTCTTACATAATAATCATACAAGTTATTCAATGTCGATTTAAAGCTAGCTAAAAATTCATTACAATCATATTTAGATTCATTTCCAAGTAAAAAAATATTTCAATCAAACTCCTCGTACCCGCTAATTTGATATGAGGATCCTATCAGTAGAAATATAATACAACATAGGAGGAATATTAAAATATTTCAAAATTTTAGTATAAGAGGGAATAACAATATAGCTAATGTATTGGTCCGAAATCATGTCTTGAAAGGTTTGCATCATAGTAATAATGAAAATAAAAATACTACTAAAAGTAGAATCATAACATTAACATTTAGAAAACGTCACAGTTGCGGTTTTAAAATGTTCCAAAAATCTTAACAAAGATTCTGCAAAATACCACGATTTGGAAGTCATTTCAAAATTTTCCATATTTTTTGCAATACAAAAATTGTTTATAATAACTTTGTATTGAATAACAACATTTCGTAAATCGAAAGTAGAGTTTCATCGGTGTTTAACATTTCTAGGAAATTTTCTAAAATGAAATCCCGTTAAGTGCACTGATGCGGTTTGTTTTTGGTCGCAGTGTGGATGCACCAGGTGCGAGTTCGGACTCGATTTGTAACGAGGGAAGAGTGCTGTCCGGACGGTGAGCGGGAGGCTCGCCTCGGCGCTTGAGGATCGGCTCGGGTGGCCTCGCCTCGAGTACCTGCAGACGGTCCTGGAACACCGGGGTTTATCCCGGCGGCGGACCCTCCGACGATCTAGTCAGTCTCTGTGAGAGAGTAGCAATAACTAGGGGAATTTAGGTGGTGAAAGATTGATTACCTGAAAAGGTGGGTGAGGGTCTGGTATTTATAGGGAATCTCAATCGGGTATGGATCCGCTTGGGGGCCGGGTCTGAACCCGAAAGCCCATGGGCCTGACGTGGCAGGAGGCCCAGGTGGTTTAGGGCGGACGTGGCAGTGCCAAAAGTGGTATAGGGCTGACGTGGCAAAGCCCTAGGTGGTTTTTGGAGCTGACATGGCTGATCATGGGGCTCCCGTGCTCTGGGGGAATCGGATGGCCTAGGCTGTGCCAGATCATCCTCATTCCTCGCCAGACTGGACGGACGGCCCGTGGGGCTGTCGTGGATCGGAGGCCGGAGGCCATCGGGGCTCGTCGGATACGAGAAGACCAGTTCTGTGGGGGTGGACTTGTGGCTCGGTGCCGACCCTGTAGTGGTCCGAAGCCGAGCCGGATTGTTGTTTTTCTCATTTTTGAGTGAGAGCCATCCTGGGCCTTGGCTGGGCCCCAGGCCATTTTTACCCTACCACACAAGCCCCCCACTCCTGCGGGGGTGCGGGAGTTAGCCGTGGAGGAGTGTTTATGGTCGTGGAAATGGAATGGCGAATCGCTGGGCCTTCATGAGGAGGCTACCCTGATGCGAGACCGAACCTCGAGCTGGCGAGGGTTTATGGGTCGGTAAGGGCGATGGCGAGCCGTTGAGCCTTCCTGAGAAGACTACCCTGGTGCTAGACCGAACCTCGAGCTTTCGAGGGATTATGGGTCGGCAAGGGTGATGGCGAGCCGCTGTGTCTTCCTGAGAAGATTACCCTGGTGCTAGACCGAACCTCGAGCTTTCGAGGGATTATGGGTCGGCAAAGGTGATGGCGAGCCGTTGAGCCTTCCTGAGAAGACTACCCTGGTGCTAGACCGAACCTCGAGCTTTCGAGGGATTATGGGTCAGCAAGGGTGATGGCGAGCCGTTGAGCCTTCCTGAGAAGGTTACCCTGGTGCTAGATTGAACCTCGAGCTTTCGAGGGATTATGGGTCGGCAAAGGTGATGGCGAGCCGTTGAGCCTTCCTGAGAAGGCTACCCTGGTGCTAGACTGAACCTCGAGCTTTCGAGGGATTATGGGTCGGCAAGGGTGATGGCGAGCCGTTGAGCCTTCCTGAGAAGGTTACCCTGGTGCTAGACCGAACCTCGAGCGTTCGAGGGATTATGGGTCGGCAAGGGTGATGGCGAGCCGTTGAGCCTTCCTGAGAAGACTACCCTGGTGCTAGACCGAACCCCGAGCTTTCGAGGGATTATGGGTCGGCAAGGGTGATGGCGAGCCGTTGAGCCTTCCTGAGAAGGTCTGAGCGGGGCGGTCCGCTGTCTTGGCGGAGCATTGAAGGTGCTCCGGGATTTGTGCAATGTTCCAATTTCCTAGGGGCATTAATGGCGCCGCCTAATAAATGCACGGCGCTTAGGCTTCCGTCGTTTGGCTTTCCCAATGTCATAATGGCCGCTCTTCAGGGGGAGGTTATAAATATCCCTTACTTGAGGCGGTTTTCACCACAGCAAGGGTGATCCATTGGTCATCGGAGGTGTGCCTTGGGGCGGACGCCTGTCTCTTGCAAAATTTTAGCTCTGGTCGTGTCGGAGGGGTGGTTACTCTGCTGCCCGGATCTTCTCTTGGATCTGATGGCCCTGATACGGTAGCCAGATCTATGGGAGATCAGGGCGAGAGGGATAACGACCGAAATCCGGACCGAGGGATAAGGAGCCTCGAATTGGTGGTGCCTTTGCCGTCCGGATCCTTTTTCGGGTCAGACGACCCTGACACGGTTGTTTGGCCCGAGAGAGATCAGGACGGGAGGGGTACCAATCGAATTCTGGACCTGGGACTGAAGAGCCTCGGATTGGTGGTGACTTTGCCGTCTCTGCCTTCCGACAGGGTTCTAGGCGATGGTGGCTTTTCTCCCACCCTCGAACAGTTCGGGGTTTCGGCTGCCGAGGCCGTAAGCCCCGAGCTGCTCGCGGGTGAGAGGGAAGCCGACCGATCCCTGGATCCCGGGGCGCCTATCGAAGGACGGCGCCTTAAATCTTTAAGTAAAATATTTTCTCCGCCGAGCACTTCATCCGAACCGACCTCTGTGTCTGGCTGCCAGCCTGGCGCTGAGTGACGTCAGCAGTGCACGTTTCGAGGATGTGGCGCGATTTTCCAGGCGGCAGTTACACGTCAATCGATGAACAGTAATTGCAGAAATTGAGGAGCCGTTTTCATCCTCTATAAATGCCCCCACCTCTCCCCCTATCGCCCACTTCTCTCTCGCTTCTTTCTTTTTCAAAAAATCTCCTAACATTTCGGCGCTCGTCCCCACAGTTTGCTGTACCAGGCTCGTTCTTCCGAAGCGACCCCAGGTTAGTTGGTAAGTCTGTTTAGTTTAGGCATGTCTAGGGCTCAGTCTGGTTCGTCGGCGTCGACGTCGAGGGGGGAAGGGAACCCTGGCTCGAGATCGACTTCATGGGAGGAGCCAGTGTGCGGGGGAGAGTCGGTACACAATGTGGAGCCTTCCGTTTCGACTTCGTGGGAGGAGCCGGTAGGCGGGGAGGAGCCGGTGTACAGTGTGAGGCCGTTGCGCTCTCGGAAGCTTTTTGTGGTGGAGAGCAGCGAGTCTGAGGAGGCAAGCGATAGTTCGGACGAAGTCCAGGTTCTAGGGTTGGCTTCCGGAGAGGAGGGTGGACCAGAAGGGGGTGAAGCCGAAGCGGCTCAGATAGGAGGTGCGGGAGGGAGATCCACAGGTTTGGGTGTGGGTTCGAGCTCCATGCCGACCGGTCTGGGGCGATTATCTACCCCCTCGCCGGAAAGAGCCAAGAAGAAGAGGGTTCCGAAGAAGAAGGGGTCGAGGACCGGTGGCTCGAGCCAGGCGCCTGTTTACCGTAACTTGATGACAGGATCGCCCGTACAACCGAAGCCGTTCCGTCGGTACCCCGACGATCTTTCCGATAAGGAGCTTTTCGGGGTCCAGCCGTCTTCTCCGAGCCGGAAGAGGGTGAAGATGGACACGCTTCCGACCGTCTTGGAGGCTGGTGACATGGAGGCTTTGCAGTTGGCGTACCACATAGGGTCCGGCTACGAGCTAATGTTGCCGAACTCTACCCTGCGACTGACCGACCCACTGTCTGCTTGGTACTGCGTCTTCCCAGTGGACGCCTTCATCTCTGGACTGAGGCTGCCGGTCCATCCGTTTGTTCGGGAGGTGTTGAATTGGGCGTCTCTGGCGCCAATGCAGTATGGGCCGAACTCCTGGAAGCAGATCATTTGCTTCGTGCTGTTGTGCGAGGAGCAGAACGTGCCCCTTCGGTTGAATGTGTTCTGAGCGATGTTGATGATCAGCTCGTCAGGGGAGTCAGAGGGAGTTTATTATATCTCGCCTCGGAGTAAGGGGAAGGTCGTCCATGGTCACCCGGACTCTATCAAGGATTGGAAGAAGAAATACTTGGTGATCCGGAGCGAGGAGCCTTGGACCATCCCTACTCGATGGAACCATTCTAAGCCGAGCTTCAAAGCGCCGAAGCCGAGGGACCTGACGGCCGAGGAGTGGGGGTTTGTTCAGCGCCTTCGTCTGTCATACAGTATCAATTGGACGAAGGTCACGGAGGGTCACTTGGCGAGCGTCGCACTGAGCCCGGCCGTGCTTTGTATGTAGTTGTTTCTTTTCTCTTGGTCTTGTTGTTCTTTTGCGCTCATTGTTCTTAATGGATTCTCTTGCAGGTATGGATCCTGAATCGATCAAGGCTCGCAGGCTCGCCGAGAAGCAGAAGAAGACCGAGAAGAAGGGGGACCCGGTGAAGACGAGGGGGTCGTCCCAGGTGGTCTCCGAGGCCCCCGTTCAGCCGAGGGGCAAAAGGACTCGCTCGGAGACGGGCAAGGACGTGGCGGTTCAGGAAAGCCCGGACCAGGGCAAGGCCGCTGATCTTGATAAGGGGAAGGGTCCCCTGGTGGAGGTAGAGGTAGAGGAGAGGTTGCGGCGACCGTGGGTGCCGGCTTGGTCGATCCGTGAGGGTGACTGTTTAAGCCGAGGGCGCCAGGCTGTCGAGGTGGCGGCTAAGCTGGCGACCCCTCGGGACCGCGCGGAGATGAACGCCGAGGGCCTGGAGGATGCGTACACGCGCCTCGCGCAGGCTAATGTGCCGGTAAGTCTGCCGACCCCACCTGTCTTGTGAAATGTTTGTAACGGAGGTTTTCTGAGTAGTGCTTGGTTGCTGCAGGCGACCGTGCAGGGGGCCCACGTGAGAGGCCTTTATGAGGCGGCCTTGAAGCGGGAGCGGGACAGTGCTGGCAAGGCCCTGCAGGAGGTGAAGGAGCTGAAGATAGAGCTCGAAGGCTTGCATCAGAGGGAGCAGAAGATGAAGGTCGAGTTCGACGCCGAGAAGGCAGAATGGGGGAAGAAGATGGCGGCTCTGAAGAAGTTCGCCAAGGAGAAGGAGGAGTTGACAGATGCGGGTCAGATCATGGTGATCAAGGCCCAGGACGAGTGTTACGCGAAGGCCCTCAGTCATGTGAGGCACTTCTACCCGACCATCGATCTGTCCAACTTCGAGTATGACATGGAGGTCGAGGGGACACCGAAGACCCCTAATGAAGAAGGGCCCGTTGATGACCTGGCTGCCGACCCCCCTGTGAACCCGGCCGACGCTGAGGTGGGAAAACAAGTTGTATAGTTTTGTCTTTCTTTTTCCATCTCTCGATTGTATTTGCCTCCCGCGGACTGGCCACCGCCTTTTTTGTATGAAGTGATTTCATTTATAAACGATGATTTTTGACTGGCCAAGTGTTTTGACCTCAGATATTTCCGAACCATTTTTGCCGATGTGTTTTGAGAGGGCTGATTCTCTTGTAGGTTACGGCTCCCCTTCCCGAGGTGGATCCCCGTCGCTCCGACGTGGCGTGGCTCCGTAGCAAGGTTGAGGCCCTGGAGGCCACGTTGGTTCGCTACCGAAAGGGGGCTCGTGACACTGATGCGGCCTTTAACTATTATCGGAACAAGTCTGAAGCCCTAAGTGAAGAGGCGAGCCGACTGAGGAGGGCGATGGTGGATCGGGACCTCGGAAGTGTTGGCCTTGGACATACCATGTCGAGTGCATCGGTGCAGAGGCCCTCCTCTGAGAGGCTACTTCGCGATGTCATTGTGGAGAAGGAGATGGAGATACACCGTTATAAGACAATGTTGGGTGTTTCGGTATCCTCCTCGGAAGGTCGGCGAGCGGAGGGGGTTCCCTCTGCGTTGCTGCTGCTGGAGCGTGTGCGACCAGTTGATGCCCAGAGCTCTGTGGCTGGTGTGTCGACCGTGGCTGAGCCTAAGGATCATCATGACGAGGAGAGGGCTCCTAGTCGTTCAGTCGGAGTGGTCCCGCCATTCGTCGGACCCGAGGGGCCCTAAGATGGCGGCTTCCTTCAGTTTGAGATGAGTGGAGTGGTCCTGTAACGGTCTTCGTTTGTTTTTTCAGAACTAATAAGGGAGTATGAATAAAGAATTCTTTTCCTTCTTTGCTCTGGTCAATAGTGTAGTGAATGACGGCGGAGGTGAGGTTCGGCCTCGTCGATCCGTGAGGGATCGGCGCGGGGCGTTAGGAAGACTCCCTGACCTGAGGCCGAATCAGACCTACCGAGACGTTGGGGACGATACCGGAGTGAGAACTCGGGTGCCGATCCCATTGTCCGGTGTTAGGTCGGGGCTGCCGAGGCGTTTGGAGTTCAAGAAAAAAGAGATTTCTTTCATACATGATAGGGAGGGTCGCTAAAACGACTCTTTACATATGAAAGCTTACAAAAAATATTATTTACATTAGCCAAGCTAGAACCTATGCTCGCTCTTCCAGGAACTTCATTAGGTGCTCGGCGTTCCAGGGTCGGCTGATCAGCCGGCCGGCCATATCTGCCAGTCGGTACGTACCAGGGCGTACAGCCTCGACTACACGATATGGGCCTTCCCAGTTGGGAGCAAATTTCCTCTTCTTGGTTGGGTCGGAGACAGACAGTTTTCGTAACACGAGGTCCCCCGCCTTGATGTTTGTGGGGCAGACCTTCTTGTTGTAAAACTTCTCGATCCGTTGTTGGTAGATGCTCCTTCGGATTGAAGACTTCTCTCTGACCTCGGCGACGAGGTCCAGGTTGGCCCTTAGGCCGGATGAATTGTTAGCTTCGTCGAAGGCCATGATACGGGGAGAAGGCAGGCCGACCTCTACGGGGATAACGGCTTCTGTCCCATAGGTCAGACTGAACGGCGTCTCCCCCGTGGGAATCCTCTTGGTGGTTCGGTACGCCCATAGCACGCTAGGCAGTTCTTCGACCCAAAGCCCTTTGGGGGAACTGTCGAGGCGCTTTTTGAGGCCGTCGAGGATTTGCCTGTTCGCGTTCTCCGCTTGGCCGTTGGACTGAGGGTGGCAAATAGCGGAGAAACGTTGCTGGATGCCGATGTCGGCGCAGAAGGTTAGGAAGTTCTGACCTTGGAATTGGGTGCCGTTGTCCGTGACGAGGACCCGAGGGATTCCGAACCGACAAATGATGTTCTTCCAAAAGAATTGCTGTACTTGGCGCTCAGTGATACTGGACAGAGGCTCGGCTTCGAGCCACTTGGTGAAGTAGTTGATGGCGACTATCAAGAATTTCTTTTGCCCTACCACTAAGGGGAAGGGGCCAACAAGGTCCATGCCCCACATGGCGAATGGCGTAGGACTAGCCAGGGATCGGAGATTGGCTTGAGGAAGCCTCTTGATAGGGGAGAACCTTTGGCATGGGCCGCACCTCTTGACTAGGTCTTGCGAGTCTTGGAGCATGGTCGGCCAATAGTACCCCTGATTCAGGGCCTTCCGGGCGAGCGTCCTGCTCCCCATGTGGCATCCGCCGATCCCTTCATGAAGATCTCTTAGCGCGTAGCCGGCCTCGTCGCCGGTGAGACAGCGGAGGTACGGCTTACCGTCGGCCAAGGTGTATGAGCGTTTGAAGAGGATGTCATCAATTATGACGAACCTTTCAGCTCGGACCCTGACACGTCTAGCTTCGGCTCGGTCTTCAGGAAGTTCGGCATTGACTAAGAATCTCCGGATGGGGGTGGTTCAGTCGTCTGGACTGGCACCGTCGTGAACACACATCGCCTCCTGGTCTTGATCGTTGATACTTGGCTTCAAAAGAATTTCGATGAGTACCGTTTGGTCGACACCCTCGAAGGAGGAAGAGGCGAGTTTTGATAATGCGTCTACTTGAGCATTCTGCTCCCTAGGGACTCGAATGACGGTGGAGTGGCTGAAGGATGCTAAGAGACGTCGGACCACCGCCAAGTACTTCATCATGCGATCATCGCGGGCTTCGTATTCTCCGGTGATCTGATTGACCACGAGCTGAGAATCACTGAAGGTCCCGATTTGCTTGGCTCCGGCTCGGTGTGCGATGGTCAATCCGGCGATCATGGCCTCGTATTCCGCCTCGTTGTTGGAGGCCGGAAAGTTGAGGCGGAGGGAGTATTGTAGTAGAAATTGGTCGGGGCCACGAAGGATGATGCCAGCCCCACTCCCCGTTTCGCATGATGATCCATCGACAAAGACCTCCCAGGTCGGATCCGAGGCCTCGATGTTGGGCGGCTCGGAAACGGTGCACTCAGTTATGAACTCGGCGAGGACCTGCCCTTTGATGGCTGTCCTCGGCTGATAGCTGATGTCGAACTGACTCAGCTCAATTGACCACTTGACTAAGCGGCCGGAGTTTTCGGGCTTGTGGAGGACAGTCTTCAGTGGCTGGTCGGTCAGTACTTGGACGGAGTGAGCCTGGAAGTAAGGGCGGAGCTTCCGCGCTGCCATGACCAGAGCATAGGCCACCTTTTCTATCTTTGCGTACCTCGTCTCGGCGGGGAGGAGGACTTTGCTCACATAATACAATGGCCTCTGAACTCCATCTTCTTCTCGGACGAGGACGGCGCTGAGGGCGCTATCCGAGGCGGATAGGTAAAGCCATAGTGGTTCGCCCGGCTCGGGCTTGCTGAGGAGAGGAGGGTTGGTGAGGTATTGCTTCAGCTGTTCGAAGGCTTCTTGTTGATGGGTACCCCACTCGAAGCCCCCTTTTCCGCGTAGGGCCTTGAAGAAGGGGAGAGACTTCTCCCCTGACTTGGAGAGGAATCGGCCGATTGCAGCCAACCGGCCTGTAAGCCTCTGAACCTCCTTGACATTCCGGGGCGCAGCCATGTCAATAATAGCTTGGATCTTCCCGGGGTTCGCCTTGATGCCGCGCTGGCTGACGATGAACCCCAGGAATTTCCCAGTGGAGATGCCGAAGGCGCATTTAGCCGAGTTGAGCCTCATGTTGTGATGCCGGAGGACTCCGAAGGCTTCTTCGAGGTCGGCGACGTGGTCCGGCCCGACCCGACTTTTGACGAGCATGTCGTCGACAGACTTCTACGTTGCGGCCGATCAGGTCTTTGAAAATTCTATTGACGAGCCGTTGGTATGTGGCTCCGGCGTTTTTCAGCCCGAAGGGCATAACGCGGTAACAAAAAAGACCCTGGTCGGTGACGAACAATGTCTTGGAGATGTCTGGTGGAAACATCCGAATCTGATTGTACCCCGAGAACGCGTCCATGAAGGACAGTAGCTCATGCCCCGAGGTTGCGTCGATCAAGGCGTCGATGCGGGGGAGGGGGAAAGGATCTTTCGGACATGCCTTATTTAGATCCGTGAAGTCGATACAGATCCGCCAGCCCCCGGTTGCCTTCTTCACCATGACGACATTAGCCAACCACTCGGGGTAGCAGACCTCCTGAATAAATCAAGCGGACAAGAGTTTGTCGACCTCTGCCTTTACAATTTGCTGCCTCTCCGGGGCGAACTTGCGTCTCTTCTGGACGACCGGCTTAGAGTCCGGAATGATGCTCAGCCGATGCATAATCAAGTCCTCGGAGATCCCGGGCATGTCGGAGGGCTTCCAGGCGAAGAGATCAACGTTGCGGCGGATGCAGGCGACTATGCCTTGCTTCAAGTCCTCAGGGAGCGAGCGGCTCACCCGGAACCATTTCGATTCATCCTCGGCGCCGAACAGGACTTCCTCAAGCTCGTCGACAGGCTCGGGAGCGGGGCCGTCCCTCTCTGGTTCGAGCTCAACGGCGTCGAGGGGGAACACACCCCCTCCGACGGCAGTCATGTAGCACGACCGCGCTGCTTCCTGGCTACCTCGGACGATGCCGACCCCTTGCGGGGTGGGAAATTTAAGTTTCAGATGGTAAGCCGAAGGTACCGCTTGAAGGGAGCACAATCCGGGTCGGCCGAGTATGGCGTTGTAAGCCGCTTTGACGTTTACCACCATGAAGTCCATGGATTCGGTCCTCTTGACAGGAGCCGATCCCGCGGTAACGTCGAGAGTAACAATCCCTTCTATTACGACAGGGACGCCGGAGAACCCATGCAAGGTGTATCCGGCTGGCTTGAGTTTGCCCCTGGGCAGCTTGAGATTCTCGAAGGCTTCGAGGAAGAGAATATTTACCGAGCTGCCGTTGTCGACGAGGATTCGGCGAACCTCACAATTAGCCATGTGGAGGCTAATGACGAGGGCGTCGCAATGAGGGAGGCGAACGCCTTCGAGGTCCTCTCCGGAGAAGGAGACAGGCACCGGTTGCAACCTGGGCGAGGGGTCGTCTTGGACAGCATTCACCTCTCGGATGAAGGCTTTTCGGGAAGTATTTGACTCTCCCCCCATTGGCCCCCCATGGACACAGTGCAAGATGAACGGCGTATCTGCGGCTCCCTCGGGCTCGGGGTCCCGACCCTGGATGCGGTTCGGAGTAGGGTTCGGAGGCGAAGGCCTCCGGTTCCTAGTATCTCGTCGCTCCCGTGGGCCTTCTCTGGTGAATTCTCGGAGATACCCTCGTGAGATGAGTTCCTCAATCTCGTCCTTCAGGGCCCGACATTGGTCGGTTTCGTGCCCATGATCTCTGTGGAAACGGCAGTAGAAGCGCTGATCTCGCTTCTTGTTGTTATTTGATCGGGGAGGTAGTCGGACAATATCCTTATCCTCGATTTCTAAGAGGATAGCGGACACGTTATGTGTCAAGGGAGTGTACCTTTCGAAGCGAGGGACCGGAGGTGCCCTCTTCGCGCCGACCCCTTCCTTTGCTGTTTTCTTGGCAGGTTCGGCCTCATCGACCCTGCGCTTGCCCTTTCCCACAACTTCCTTGCTGCCCTCTGGGTTAAGAGCTTCTTCAGCTCGTATGTACTTCTCGACCCGGTTGAGAAGGTCAGGGAAGTCTAGAGGTGGCCTCTTCGCCAAAGAGACCTTTAGCTGGTTGTGTCGGACATTGTGCCGGAAAGTTGCCGAGGCGACCCCTGCGTCGAGGGCAGAGACGGATCTGGCCTCGGTTGTGAACCTCTTGACGAAGTTACGGAGCGACTCCCCCTCCCTCTGGGTGAGGTCGAGCAGGGAAGCGCTCATCTTCTCGGTCTTCCGGCTGGTGATGAAGTGGGCCAGGAAGCTGGCCTCCAACTGGTCGAACGAGAAGATCGAGCCAGGGGAGAGTTTGGAGAACCAATCCCTGGCCGGACCCCGGAGGGTGGCCGGGAAGGCTCGGCACAGCAGGGGATCCGAAGCGCTGTGAATCATCATGAGGGTTTTGAAGCCCTCCATGTGATCAGCTGGATCACCCTCGCCGTTGTAAGTCTCGAACTGCGGAGGTCGGAAGTTCCGGGGGATCTCCGCTTCTATGATGTTGACGGAGAACGGAGGTCGAGAAGGCCCACGACCTTGGACTCAGTTGGGATTCCCGTCGCCAATGTGCTCGATGCGATTCTCCATCTCTAAGAGGCGTCGGAGTACCTCGTCGGTATGCTCAGGAGGAGTCGGCACCCGAGAATAACTTCTTCCTTCGCTTGCTGGAGGGGGTCGGTTGAGAGTTGCGGACCTTGGCGCTCCGTGAAGAGCATTCAGGATTTCGTCCCGAAAATTTCGGAATTCGGCTCTGGTCACTGCGCCGTGGTCAGAAGGATCGAGTGATGGCGTCGGGATTCGGCCGATGCGGCTAAGTGCCGACGTCCGCCCCCCGTGTGCAGGTCCGGATCGGTTTGGGGCCGAGTTGGAAGCGGTCCCTCCCCTAGCCTGACTAGCCCTTCTGTTCGCGATGACCCGACGAAGGTCGGGTTCGACGGTGTGAGGTGTGCTTCGACGGGATCCGGGGTTGGCCCCCGGATCATTTGATCCTTGCCTTCCGTTGAGGGCCCCCTCGGGGGAGGCTCGTTTGGTAGGGCGGAACGCGCCGATCTTCGGACTCGAGGAGCCATTTGAGATCGGATTAAAGGGAGAGCGTCGGTAGCGAGGCTCGGACTGTCGTCCGTTCCAGACAAAGAGTTCCCACAGACAGCGCCAACCTGATGCGGTTTGTTTTTGGTCGCAGTGTGGATGCACCAGGTGCGAGTTCGGACTCGATTTGTAACGAGGGAAGAGTGCTGTCCGGACGGTGAGCGGGAGGCTCGCCTCGGCGCTTGAGGATCGGCTCGGGTGGCCTCGCCTCGAGTACCTGCAGACGGTCCTGGAACACCGGGGTTTATCCCGGCGGCGGACCCTCCGACGATCTAGTCAGTCTCTGTGAGAGAGTAGCAATAACTAGGGGAATTTAGGTGGTGAAAGATTGATTACCTGAAAAGGTGGGTGAGGGTCTGGTATTTATAGGAAATTCCAATCGGTTATGGATCCGCTTGGGGGCCGGATCTGAACCCGAAAGCCCATGGGCCTGACGTGGCAGGAGGCCCAGGTGGTTTAGGGCGGACGTGGCAGTGCCAAGAGTGGTATAGGGCTGACGTGGCAAAGCCCTAGGTGGTTTTTGGAGCTGACATGGCTGATCATGGGGCTCCCGTGCCTTTGGGGGAATCGGATGGCCTAGGCTGTGCCAGGTCATCCTCATTCCTCGCCAGACTGGACGGACGGCCCGTGGGGCTGTTGTGGATCGGAGGCCGGAGGCCATCGGGGCTCGTCGGATACGAGGAGGCCAGTTCTGTGGGGGTGGACTTGTGGCTCGGTGCCGACCCTGTAGTGGTCCGAAGCCGAGCCGGATTGTTGTTTTTCTCATTTTTGAGTGAGAGCCATCCTGGGCCTTGGCTGGGCCCCAGGCCATTTTTACCCTACCACATGCACCATTCTTTAAATTCTTGAAGCATAGTACAACTCAAAGCAATAAAATGTACACAATTTCTAATTGCATTTATATATATATATCGACTACTTTCAATGCATCCTGTACGTATAAATTTAAAATATGACATGCACATCTAACATGAAAAAATTCTTTGAATGGAAGAGTTAATTGTGTTTTAATGTACTAATCGACGCATTGTTGTTAGATGCATTATCAAAACTAATACAAAATTTTTTATCACGAATTTGAAATAAATCACAAACTTCTAAAATACGTGTTGCGATAACCATACCACTATGAGGATACGATAAAGCAACAAGTGATATGATTCTCTTTTGAATCATCCAATCACTATCAATCCAATGACAAGTTATGCTCATTATCGGAATATCGTTAGAACCTTGCCAACAATCGGAAGTTAACAATACACTACAAGTCAAAGAATACAAGAGTGCAATTAAAGCGTCTCTCATTTCGTTGTAAAGTTTAAAACAATCGACCTTAAGTGTGTTTCTAGGAATTCTTTTAAAATGTGGATTTAGTGCATTTTGGTTAAATGTCTCTAAGTTCCTACCCTCGGAATATGAAAAATGTAACTCATCCTTAATAACTAGTTTGGTCATTTCCTGACGAACAAATTCAGGATCATAAGGGTGGCTATCTATTTGTGCGGTCCTAGGGTTGATTTTTTTTTTGTGATTGTTGGTGTTGTACCAGTGCAGGGTGTAAATTTAAAATGTGTCATTTAATTATACTCGTTCCATCAGCCTTCTTCCATTTGTAACTCTTGCTACAAGTTTTACAAATCTTATATCCTATACTTGGATTCTCCTCATCGGGGATAAACTCGTAAAATTTGTGTCAATCACTAGTTTTCCCTCTACTTTTTCTACTAGAAGTGGGTTGTGCGGATTCGGTTTCATGTGTGTGTCACTAGTATGCATTTCTTGTTCTATGTCGTGTGGAAGAACATCATGAGAACCTATGTTAAGCATTTGGTTATGTTCGAACTCTAATTGTGGGATTGTTGAAGGTCAACGAGAAGAACTAGTGGAATCTTGTCCACTTTGGCTACGGCCGCTACCTCGTGATCTAGACATGACAAATGGTTTGTAGTAGTCGTGTATGTAAAAAAACGATTTATAGTAGTATTTTAGTAGTGTATGTGATGCAACAAAAAAACGATATAAGAGGCATATGTGAAAAAAAATCTAAAAAACAATATGAGGATTGAGACTGAGAGAGTACCGAAAAACCAATAAACAAATGATTTAAAAAAAATTGAAGCTACAACAAAAATAAAGGGTGGAGAGAGTTGAGAAATTTTGATATCGTACTTCACAAATAATCGTATATAGAGTTGAGAGAAAATAATAGTAAAGAAGCTCTAGAAGTAGATGTAGTTGAGAGTGTTCAGTAGACGTTGACACATAGTCGTAGAAAGAGAGAGTTTCTTTGCTGAAAGAGTTTGTAGTAGATGTTGTTGAGAGTGCTGAGTCGACACGAATTCGATACGATCGAAATTGTTCACATCTTTGTTGCTTGCTTCTTTGCTGAATGAACTTGATTGAATTGAGTAGTAGTAGTAGAGAGAATACGAGAGTTGATAGATGGAGGTGTGAAAAAATTGGAGTGAATTTACGGGCAGTTTTTATAGGCACCCCCCCACCACCAAAAAAATCCAACCCCCCCCCAAAAAAACAACAGCATCTGCAGCATCAGACCCAACAGTCGACTCGTGCGGGTCGCCCGTTTGACCTGTACGAGTCCAACAGGGTTCAACCAGCGGGTTGGAGGGTCGGGTTCGGGCAGGTTGCGACAGCGACCGGGTTGCAGGTTTTCGGGCCTGGTCAAGCGGGTTTGGTTTGGATTTTTGCCGACCCGGTTTGACCCGAACCCGAACCAGGTCAATGCGGGTCGGGTCGAGCCAGGCAGGTCGCGGGTTGACCAGACCCGAATTCGTATTTCACAAAATGAGGCAAAAATAATGAAATACAAACTTTCACGACAGTGACCGAAACGTTTGACTATATCCCACAAAGTGATGCCTAAATAGTGAAATACAAAATTTTACGAAAATTGCCCAAAAACAATTGCCTACAAAATTGTACCAAAACAGTGAAATACGAAATTTCACGAAGATTGCCGAATATTGTGGACCATAGCCTACAAAATGAGGCCAAATCAATAAAATATGAAATTTCACGAAAATGACAGGAAATTGTGGATATAGCCCACAAATGGAGGCTAAATTAGTGAAATACGAAATATCATAAAATCAGCCGAAAACTGTCCTACAAAATTTAGCCTAATTGCAGTGAAACCCAATGTAATACCCCACAAAATAAGCATATGGCTATTTTGCACTGTAATCCGTGCACCTGGTTACCTAAAAAATTTGTGGGTGCAGCTGGTTTGAAAGGGCAGAGCTGAAGCTGATTGCTTTTGGACTGAAGTTCAAAAGGTCATAACCAGTTGTGTATGTATGATCTTGCTACGAAATTTTGGGAGTAGCTTTTGATATGAGTCTAGTTGATGATTCTCAAATTTTAGAATTTTTAGAGTTTATTTGATGAGGTTTATAAAGTAATTATGTAACCCCTGTTTCCGATCATACGGATTTCTATTTCTTTTCTCTTTCTCCATGTATTATGGTATTTCAAATTCCGTATAAATCATTCTAATGCATCTAAAGCCTTTTGAATCTCCTGTTGAAACCCAAATTTTTATTTCAAACTAAAAATCTCGTCTCTCCTCCTTTTGGTTTGAAGCCCAACAATTGTTATTTATTATATTCATTTGGAGCCCACAGAGTAGCCCATCTCTTGTTGGATTTTAGCCCAAACCCAAATCCACAAACCCATACATACACCCGTATACAATTTCTCCACTTTTTCTCCACTCTTCCCACATCCCCGTAACCACATCCCCACTGTCTCTAACTACCCCGTTATAATAATTTTATCTTTTTAATAAACACCCCCCACTCTCCTCTCTCCCCGTTATCATCTCTCTCCTCTGTCTCCAAACAAAAGCAGAACAAAACAAAACATACAGAACCCCACTCTCCTCCATCTCCCGTTCTCAATCACCCCCGACCTCTCGCTTCGCCCCCATTGCGACGCCATCGTCTTCTCCACCGCAAGACGCCGACCTCGCCCTCAACTCGACGTCAACCCTCTCCCCAACCACCTTCGAAGCACCACAGTCGAACTCCCCCCGTCGATTTCAACCCGCCGCTCTCCCCGTTCCTCCGCTTTCCGCCATTCCCCTCCGCTTGAAGCTCAGTCACCGTCGAGCCCATCGCTCGCGACGACCACCTCGCATCTCCCCTCCCGTTCTCTCATCGACGCCGCTCAAAGTCCCGTCGTCTTCCCCCGTTCGAGCTCGCCTCCGCCTGAGCTTGCTCCGGTTTCCGAGCGCCTCCCGCTCACCCCCCACACCGCATCGTCCCTTCTGCCAGTCGACACCATCACCATCAGAGAACCCATCACCCCCGTTCGCCCCAGTCGCACACCTCCGCCATTGCCGAAGCTCCATCTCGCCAGCATCGAGCCCCCGCACCTCCCCTCGTCATCCGCTAGCCGTCGTCTTCCCCATTCGTCCACCATGGTGAAGTCCCAGCATCGTCTTCCTCCGCTCGACAGCTCCTCCGCTCACCGAGAACCCTCGCCCCTGTTCCTCACTGCAGCCCTCCGAAAACTCCTCCGGTGCTCCCGTCTCCAGTCGAGCTCCACGGTCGTTGTCGTCCATCCCTCCCGTCGCCCCGGAGGTCCCCAGCCGCTCACCTCTCCCTGAGTGCGCCCCACCAGTCGTCGCCACCCTCCCTCCCGCTCGAGCCCAGCCGCGCGCCGCGCCGTCACTCCGTGCCACCGTCCATTCAGTCGCGAGCTCTCTCTCGCTCTCTCTCTTTCTATATCTCTCTCTCTCTGTTGAGGAAGATGAAGAGAAGACAGGATTTGAAGATTTGATTGGCTGTTGTGAGATTGGGTATTTTATTAGTTGTTGGTGTTTTGGGTTGTAGTTGGAGTGTTATATTGGTATTGAAGTTGCTGTTGTGTTGTTGCTATTTGGTGTTGGGTGCTTTGCTATTGGAGTATTTTATTGGAGTTGGAGGTGTTTGATGTTTTAGAGAAGGAGTTGGTTGTTGAAGTTTGGAGTGTTGGTGTTTGGTTTGCTATTTGGGATTGTTGTTGGGAGTTATTGCTGTTCACTGTCTTGGAGTTGTTGAAAGGAGTCGACTGCTATTTGGAGTTTTGCTTTGTGGAGTTGAGTTGCTGACTTGGCGTGGCTGCCACACATCTCACACGCATTCTGCTGCCCGGGATACTGATCCCGTTATTCTGTCCCCAAATTCATCGTCGTCAACTAACAGGCAAGTCCACTTGAACTGTTTTATTTATCCTAGTTCAAGATTAGTTGACCTCTTATGCAAGTAGTTCCAATTTATTTATCGTTAACTATGCCTTGTGTCCCTTCCGTTGGGAGTATCGAGAGTTTACACGAGCTAACCCGACGTACTCTTGACTTCTTTTATTATCCATTGACTCAAACCCAAGCCTAGACATACATTTGACATGAAATAAAATAAATAGAATTTGTACATGAGGAAAACACGTCGTGATTAAATACATGTTATTACCTGAGACCTTGTGACTTGAACTTGACTTGTTACTGGAAAAATTCACTTGACTTGTTTACTGGGAAAATTCACACTACTTGTTGTACATTAATCTTGATACATGCATGATACAATAACTCGATAACTGCCCACTTGATGAACATTTATGTGATACTGCCTTGTCTGTCTTGTACTGAGGTTTCGACCCAATTATATTAGGAACCAGTTAAAATAATATAAAGAGAATTATTGTTTTAGATTTACTAGTTCTTGTTTATTATTGTGTAATATATCATGTTGCTGCATTATCACCATTCACTTGACATTCTTATAAATACTTACATGTAGATATATGACTTAGTAATAAAATACTAAACAAGCCGGGGTTTCTAAGGGTTGACCTAGTAGTGGACAGTCTCAGAAAATGTACTCGGTGGAAGGTGGAGAATTACTTGTGGAGACGTGAACTCGTTATCTTGTTATCTTGTTATCTTGTTACATGAAAACTTGGCGTGGAAGGTGGAGAATTACTTGTGGAGACGTGAACTTGTTATCTTGTTATCTTGTTACATGAAAACTTGGCGTGGAAGGTGGAGAATTACTTGTGAAGACGTGAACTTGTTATCTTGTTATCTTGTTACATGAACTTGGCGTGGAAGGTGGAGTATTACTTGTGGAGACGTGAACTTGTTATCTTGGTATCGTGATATACCCGAGTACACGCTCTGTAGACCCCACCACGAAGTCTAAAACGAACACTGTTGTGCGTGCATTGAACCTGTAGTATGGGATGCAGTAGTACATGCACTAGATATGAGAAACAACTTGATAATAGATATAGTTGACATGTATATATATACTTGATAAAGACCATTGATATTAGTACCATTATTGTCCTTGCAATTTGATCTTGATTCATATTTCTTCATGTTCCCTGTTCCCGTACTCTCTGTTTTTCACTACTTGCTGTCCGTACTTGCTCTAAGGACAACTTATTCTTTCTTTTTAGATGATCAAGTACAGGTGAGCCAAAGAGAATTTCTAGGAGGCATTGATGAGCAGACCTTCTACAATTGGAGCAGGAGTCTCTCGAGTTATTTGGTAAGTCTTTATATTCCAGATATGGTTATTGAATTTCATTCTAGTTTATGTGATCATGTTTCATGCGTGGTTGTGATTCATTTTTCTTATATTGTTGATCTAAGACTGGTACAGCTTATGGATGATATGAGTTGGCGTACTTATATCATTCGCTGGGCCTCAGTTACGAGCCTGTGTTCCCGTATTCCGGAAAGCGGGGCGTGACAAATTAGTAAAGGGTAGTAAGTACCCTGCGGATAGAGCAGCTGAAATTTGTTCATTATTTGAGGAGTCATAATTTATTGTGTGAGATGAATCTGAATGCAAATTTTGGACACAATGAAATGGTATACGTGTAGATTGAGAATCTCAAATTTCGGGAGCATTGGACTCAAGGTTGATTTATTATTGACTTTCAAGCGGGCTATGTTCGGCCTAGTACAAGTTGACTAGTTTGTGAAAATGAGAAATTTGGGAACTATTTGTTAAGAATTTGGAAAATTGACCAACTAGAGAGTCGTAGTAGGTAGTCATAGCTTTCTAACCCATCTGGAATTTTGTAATTCCAGTTTATAGGTTGAGTTATGATTTTCAAAAGATGGAATGGATCATAATGGATCTTTTGCGCAATGGATATGTTGCGGTATATCTTTAAGTTCGTCACGGCTGTTGAATGGGGTCCGGGCACATGCTGGTGGACACGAACGGGTCGTATGGGCTGCGGTCCTATGAAATACGGTGCCATAGGTATGCTACGGAATATCTTTAAGTTCGTCACGGCTGTTGAATGGAGTCCGGGCACATGCTGGTGGACACGAACGGGTCGTATGGGTTGCGGTCCTATGAAATACGGTGCCATAGGTATGCTGCGGTATATCTTTAAGTTCGTCACGGCTGTTGAATGGAGTCTGGGCACATGCTGGTGGATACGAACGGGTCGTATGGGCTGCGGTCCTGTGAAATCGGCGCCATAGGTATGCTGCGGTATATCTTTAAGTTCGTCACGGCTGTTGAATGGGGTCTGAGCATATGCTGGTGGACACGAACGGGTCGTATGAGCTTCAGTCCTATGAAATACGGCGCCGTAGTTATGCTGCGGTATATCTTTAAGTTCGTCACAGCTTTCGAGGGTCCGATGTGACAGTTATAGGTGACAACGGGGTGGCGCCCCGAATTATGTCTTTTATTTACACCTCAACCATGTCATACTATCAGGAACAGGAAGTGGACCGAATTAGAATGCATTGCATAACGCGGGTTCAAATCCATGAAACTGGAGAAACGGCTTGATCTGGGGCACATGTAGTATGGGATGCATGTGTGCCCAGAGTCTTGCTAACATTAGATTCAGTGCATCTATTCTGTACTCTGTATTTTGTATTAGACTTCAAGTCATGGCATACACGAACATTAGAAAATCAGGATACAGGTTTATTTTCCATTCAAGATAAATTGTGAGTGTGATAATTGAAGTGTATAATGAGTGTGAAAGTGATGTATTACGAAACGTGATGATATATGTTGTAAGAAATGAATGAATGCGATGTTATGTAATATAAGATTGGGAAAGAATATAAGTCGTGAGTCTGTAAATGCAAATGAATGGTAAATGAGGTGTAGTTTATGTGAAAGTAGAGTTATTTGTAAATGTAAAGCTTTATGGGAAAATAAAGTTATAGGAATACTTGTTGTTACCGCTAAATCTGGTGTGGGGGTAAACAGATAGAATTTGTGAGTTCGTGGAAAACCTGAATAGCAAACCTCTAACCTGTTCCGCCGGGGTTTGACCGTTGACTCCTGCCGTACACCTGCAAAAAGTGCGAGACACCGGGGTTGATCCCGGCGACGCACCCTCCGACGCTCAAGTCAGTAACCAGAAATGATTATGAAAGAGCGTAAATTGGAAAAGTATTGATTACCTCTCAATGGAGATGGATGGGGGGTATTTATAGGCGTCTTAGGGACTGGATTAGGAATGTAATCCCCGTGGTTTGATAAGGAATATTCCCCGTAATCAGATGAGGAATGTAATCTGATAAGGTATATTCCCCGTAACCAGATAAGGAATGTAATCCTTAATCCCCAGTGAAAAGATAGATGTGAATCAGGGCCGTTGATTAAGATCTAATCAGGGACCTTGATTGTATCTTGCTGGACCGGGTGTGCAGCGGGTTGGAACCCGTACCCAGTTGACGTGGATCCGTTCATGGGTTATTGGGCTTTGAATAAAGACCCAGTTCCCATTTCAGACCCGTTTGTAGGCGAAATTACCGTTTTACCCCTGAGCTTTAAGATTCGTATCCGATGTGAACGGTCCCGATTTAATCCTATTTTTAGCCATATCACGAGCCCCCCACTCCTAGAGACTGAGTTTTTTAGTCTTTGAGGAGTAGTTTTGTTGTTCTAATGGCGTACGGGATTTTATCGGTGTTCTTAAGGAAGTTTGGATCTTGCTCGGGGGTGTAACGGTATTATTCTGGGCTTGTAAAATACCCAAAAATATCCTCAGAATTTTCTGGATTTTTGGTGATTTTTCCAGATTTTTCTGAATTTTTCCTCATTTTTTTGAATTTTTTATTCATTTCCCGAATTAAATAATTAATTATCGAAAATATTAAATAATTATTCTAATTAAATAATTATAGTTTTCAGAATTTAAAATAATTTTTCTGAATTTTATAATTATTTTTAGAATTTTTATTTAATTTTTTTCGATTTTAAAATATTTTTTCGGATTTTTTTAAATAATTAAAACAAATAAATAAATAAATAAATAAATAAAATATTACCTGGACACGTGGCTCCTGCCGGGGTTGATCCCGGCGACGCACCCTCCGACGCTCAAGTCAGTAACCAGAAATGATTATGAAAGAGCGTAAATTGGAAAAGTATTGATTACCTCTCAATGGAGATGGATGGGGGTATTTATAGGCATCTTAGGGACTGGATTAGGAATGTAATCTCCGTGGTTTGATAAGGAATATTCCCCGTAATCAGATGAGGAATGTAATCTGATAAGGTATATTCCCCGTAACCAGATAAGGAATGTAATCCTTAATCCCCAGTGAAAAGATAGATGTGAATCAGGGCCGTTGATTAAGATCTAATCAGGGACCTTGATTGTATCTTGCTGGACCGGGTGTGCAGCGGGTTGGAACTCGTACCCAGTTGACGTGGATCCATTCATGGGTTATTGGGCTTTGAATAAAGACCCAGTTCCCATTTCAGACCCGTTTGTAGGCGAAATTACCGTTTTACCCCTGAGCTTTAAGATTCATATCCAATGTGAACGGTCCCGATTTAATCCTATTTTTAGCCATATCACTTGTATAAGGCATAAAGTGATGGGCATTAAGCGACTAATTTGTGAATGATTTTCCAACTAAGGATAAGTATGTTGTGAGCGGGTATGGATATGCATACAGGAAATGACTCGGAGAGTATTTAATGTGAAATCCCAGTTATGATGTTTACATGTTCAGATTTCAAGTAAAATTTGATTATCTTGGTATTCGTAAGTTCGTTCTGTTTTACTTATAAAGTTTAATTTATTTGCTTAATTAGTAGATTATACTCACACCAGAAATGGCTAACCCCTTAGTGTTTGGGGGGTTAGGAAATTCCTGGACTACCCTAGATTCCCTACTGTTACAGGTCCTCAGCAGTGCAGAGGTGAGGTGTAGATTCATGATTCTGTTCAGTGAAGCTTTTATTTTAAAATTGTTGTTTAAAGTTTAATTACGTGAATAGTGAAATTTATGATTTAAATTAGATGTATAAGTATGTGGATGATGATGATGAGTATAGTGTGAAGTGGCATGATATGTTTTCGACCCGTACCCATCTCGTTGTGGAGTACCGGGCCCTGTGGTATGTTTTATAAGTTATTTTCTAAAAACATTACTATATTTTCAAAGGAATTTATGGTTTTTAATTGATAATTGATATCCTATTATGAGTTTGGCCCCCAGAGCATGATATTATATTGCCTGTGTGATTCTGCTCATTTTGGCCTGGGGAGCCCATGATATTATTAGCTGTGATGTGAGCTACGGTATTTAGAGCAGAATCCTGTAAGCTTTTTGGGTTTCGGGGCAGAAATTTCAAGGGAAACTCTGCCAAAATTTTCTTTGAAATATAACTATCTTAGTTTATGTTTAAAGTGATATAGAAATTGAAAGAATTGAATTTTGAAGTCAAAAGAAAAGGGGGGGAGGCATTGCAATTTGACATGACAGATTGATATTTGTAATTTTTGATGTAATAACTCTGATGACAATAAAAGTGTTTAAATTTCTGTGTTATTTATTGTGTTGAATGCATTTGAAGGCAAAGATTTTGGTTGTGTCACGGATGTCCGATAACGGGGAACCGGGGTGTTACACCCAAAATTTAACGAAATTAGCAGAAGACTGCACTACAATGCTGCCAAAATAGTGTAATACGAAATTTCACGAAATTGGCAGAATATTGTGGACTATATAGCCTACAAAATGAGGCCAATGTTAGGATAACCAAACCAAAAAGGTGAAATAAGAAATTTCACGATAATTGCCACAATATGAAAGCCAACATAGTGAAAGCTGAAATTTCACGAAAGTGGTCGAAACGTTTGACTATAGCCCACAAAATGAGGCCTAAATAGTAAGATACGAAATTTCAATACAATTGTCCAAAACTGTAGCCTACAAAATTAGGCAAAAACTAGTGAAATGCGAAATTTTACGAAATTGGCCGAAAATTGTGAATGAGGCCAAAAATAGTAAAATATGAAATTCCAAAAAATTGGCCGAAAATTGTGAACAATAGCAGCATAGGCTACAAAATGAGGCAAAACAGTGAAATACGAAACTTCCCGAAAGTGGCCCAAAATTGTGGACGAGCCCACCAAATGATGCAAAAATAGTAAAATATGAAATTTCACAAAATTAGCTGAAATTGTGGACTAAAAAACCCACCAAATGAGGTCATAATAGTGAAATACAAAATTTTACAAAAATAGCCCAAAAGTACGGACTATAGCCCCAAAAGATGACCAAAACATTTAAATATAAAATTTTACGAATTTCGCAGAAAACTGTTGATTATAGCCCAAAATGAAGCAAAAAAAAAAGTGAAATACAAAATTCACGAAATTGGCCGAAACTTGTGCATTATAATTCACAAAATACGGCCAAAACAGTGAAATATCAAGTTTCACAAATTTGGACGAAAACTGTGAACTATATCCCACAAAATGAAGTCAAAACAGTGAAATACGAAATTTAACGAAAATGGCCGAAAACAATGGACTACATGACACAAAATGAGACCAAAACAGTGAAATACAAAATTCCACGAATATGGTCAAAATTTTTGGACGGACAATGAAATACAAAATTTCATGAAAGTGACTCAAAATTGTAAAGAATAGCCCACACAATGAAGACAAAACAGTGACATAAAACTTCCCAAAATTGGTTGAAAATTTTGAATAGTGAAATATGAAATTTCACGAAAGAAAAAACTTAGGCCACAACAACAAATTCATTTTCCCAACCTGTTGGGGACAACAAAATGAATCTTGGTTTTCAATTCTGCTCAGTTTGACCCAAAACTAAGGCCAAAACAATGAACTATAAAATTTTATGGAATTGATCAAATCTGTAGACTGCACACAAGATGAGGTAAAAATAGAAAAATATGAAATTCAACAAAATTAGCTGAAAATTGTGGATTACAGCCTACAACATGAAGCCAAAACAGTGAGATAAGAAATTTAACGAAATTGGCCGAATACTGTGGACCATATCTCACAAAATGAAGACTGTGAAAGTCCCTGCCACTAAGCTAAAACTTCGAAGTTGTAGAAGGGTTTAGAAAAATTGCACTTATATTCTAACACGCCCCTCAGGTCGAGAGCCCATTTTTTATGGGCCAAAGAAAGTATAAAATGTCCAACAAATTGTGGACCGAGACCTGGACAATACACAGCGGTATTTATTTTTAAAATTCACATATAAATTGCGTAGCCGGTGGGATTCAAACCTGGGTTGCTCTAATACCTAGTGGAAGTCTCTGTCACTAAGCTAAAACTTCGAAGTTGTACAAGGATTGAGAAAAATTGCACTTATATTCTAACAAAGACAAAATAGTGTAATACAAAATTTCATGATGATGACCGAAATTTGTGGACAATAGTCCACAAATTGAGGCAAAAACATGGAATTACGACGTTTCACAAAAAATGCCGAAAACTGGAGACTAGCCCGGTAGCCCCACAAAATGAGGTCAAAACAATTAAATATGAAATTACACGAAATTGACCGAAAACTGTAGATTATAGGCCACAAATTAGGCCAAAATAGTGAAATGCAAAATTTCACAAAAATTGCATAAACTGTAGACTAGCATACAAAATGAGGCTAAAACAGTCAATATGAAATTTCACGAAAATTGCTGAAAATTGTGAAAAGTGGGGACAAAAAGTGAAATATGAAATTGTGAAAAACTGGTCAAAAACAGTGAATTATAACTCACAAAATGTGGCCAAAATAACGAAATACAGAATTTTGAGAAATTAGCTAAAAACTGTGGACTAAAAGGCAAAAGGCACAAAATGTTTGCCAAAACAGTGAAATATGAGATTTCATGAATATTGGCCAAATGTTGTGAAAAAGTGAAATATATAATTTCGCGAACACAACAAAAAAATGTAGACAGTGTTCCAAAAAGACAAATGCCAAACTAGTGAAATACAAAGTTTAGCAAAATTGGCTGATATAGTTTACAAAATGATGCCAAAATAGAAATTCGGGAATTCGCTGAAAGCTATTGACTATATAGCCTACAAAATGTGTCTAAAACAATAAAATATGAAATTTCGCAAAAAATGATCGAAAACTATAGACTACACATATATCCCCACAAAAAGATGCCAAAAAAGTGAAATACAGATTTTCGCGAATTTGGCCAAAAACTGTGGACTATAGCCCACAAAATGATGCCAAAGCAGTGGAATAAGAAATTTCATGAAATTGGCAAAAAACTATGAGCCACATTTTTTTAGGCTATAAATTGTGGTTAAAACAGTGAAAGATGGACGTTCGTGACGGTTGAAAGTTGCTGATTATAGCCCTTAAAATGTGGCCAAAACAGTGAAATACAGAATTTTACAAAATTGAATGAAAATTGTGGCCTAACCCCACAAGATGTGGCCAAAAGAGTGAAATACGAGATTTCGTAAAATTGGCAAAAACCTATTGATTATTGCCCACAAAATATGGCTAAAATAGTGAAATACAAAATTTCACTAAAACGGTTGATAATTGTGAACTATAGCCTAAAAAATATAGCTAAAATAGTGAAATATGAAATTTCACCAAAAACGCTGAAAACTGTGAACCAAACACAATTTCTTTCAAACGACCAAAAATTGTGGACTATACCCCACAAAATATGGTCAAATGGGTGAAATACGGAATTTACGAAAATGGTTAAAAGCTGTGGATTACTCACGACAGATGGCCAAAACAATTTAACACAAAATTTCTTTTAAACTTTGTAGCCAACCAAATGTGTCAAAACAATGAAATATGAAATTTCGTAAAATTGACTAAAAACTGTAGACTGTATAGTCCACAAAATGATGCCAAAAAGTTGAAATACGAAATTTTGTATACTTTGCCGAAACTGTAAACTATCCCCCACAAAATTTGACTAAAACAGTGAAATATGGAATTTCGTGAAAACAGCCGGAAGTTGCTAAATATAGCCCTTAAAATGTGGCAAAAATAGTGAATTACGGAATTTCGCAAAATTGTGGACTACAACTCTCAATTGTCGCCACAACAGTGAAATACGAAATTTCACAAAATTGAACGAAACCTTGGGCTACAATCTACAAAATGTGGCCAAAAGAGTGAATTACGAAATTTCATGGAATTTTCCAAAAGTGTGAATTAAATAATAAATATGGCCAAAACAGTGTAATACGGAATTTAGCTAAAATGGCTAATAACTGTGCCCATAAAATATGACCAAAAATGAAACATGGAATTTCGCAAAAAACACTAATAATTGTGAAGTATATAGCTCACAAAATATGGTTACAATAGGGAAATCCAGATTTTTTTTTCAAACAACCAAAAATTGTGGATTGTGCACAACAAAATGTGGCTAAGAGAGTGAAATACAAAATTTCACGAAATCGGTTGCTCTATAACTCACGAAAGATGGCAAAAAACTGTGAAACACAAAATTTCTTTAAAACGAGCAAAAACTGTGGAGTTAAGCCCACAAAATAAAGTCCGAACATTGAAATACTGAATTTTGCACACAAAAAAACGGCGGAAAATTATGGACTATATAGCCCACAGATTGTGGCAAATTAGTGAAATAAGAAATTTTGCAAAAATATCTCCCCTGTTTTGAAATTCTGAATTTCATTGTTTTGATAAAATTTTGAGGGCTATAATGCACGGTTTTGTTGATTTTGAAGAACTCTTAATTTCGCTATTTTAGCTATATTTTGGGGGCTATACTCAATGTTTTTCGTTTTATTTTGGAAATTTGATTTTTTAGTGTTTTAGTCAGATTTTTTTTTTGCTGTACTTCACCGTGTTATTTTGATAAATTCTGAATTTTATTGTCATGACCTGCTTCTTTGGGCTCAAGTCCAACACTTTCGACAAATTTCAAGAAATTTAAATTACCGCTACTTCTTCTCAAATTTTGTGGGCTACAGTCCATAGTTTTGATCAATTTATGAATTTCACTATCGACGCAATATGAAATCTAGGCAATTTGCTTTTTGCGGTATCACTGAAGGTGTCTCCTGTTCCTCAAGTTTACTTATAGATTCTTAGCTAAAATAAAAGAACCACAGGTTTTTTCCTACCATCCCAGCTTTCATTACAATTTTTAAGAGTATCCAATTTTACAACTTAATATATTTGATTAGGAAATAAGTAGAGAACTCAAGATAATAAGCTAAATGTGAAAAAACCTCACTCAAATATTGCCCATTTTCAAAAAATCACATGCAACTTTTTTTAATAAAGAAAACATCCCTCAACTATGTTTTCACGGCATGGGTGAGGTTTTTTTTAAAAAAAAAAATTGTGTTGCAAACATAGTAGATGGGGTTTTTTTTATATAAAAAAATTGGATGTGGTTTTTTGAAAATGGGCAATACTTGAGTGAGGTTTTGTCACATTTAGCCAAGATAATACCTTTGCAAGTTCTGTTAACCCATCCCTCAACTTTGGGATGAGTACAACATGAACAGGAGCTTGTGGATTGATGTCTCGAAAAGCCAGCACCTTCTCATCCTCATACACAACCGTCGAAGGAATTTCTTTTGCTATGATCTTGTCAAATCTGAGAGAAAACAACACTATATTTAATTCATTTGTAATACACGAAATTAATCACTCATAATAACATAAAAGACTTCGTGAAGATAGCTCATCAGTTGATTCAGTTATACTGAACAGAAAATAGTAAAATTTTCGAGAGGTTAAGAATGGTACATTGTCGGTCCTCCACTGTCTGCAGTGGCAGCAGCTGCTTTCGCCGAGGCCTCTTCATTAATTGAGGCAGTAATAAAGCGAACACATCTGTATCAAAGAAAAACGAATATAAAGCAAAATCACATGAAACTCTGGAGCATTGAAAAAGTTGTACAACACGATATTAGAATTCAGTAAGAAATGTGATTCATCATCTAAAACTGCTTTCCGCCAAAATGTGATTCGCTACGAAACACAAGGATCAACGAAGAGAGGTGAGTTTTCAGATAAAGTATGGAATCTCTTCAAGATATATAAACTACGAATATGTATTTATATATCTCATCCTCCCCCTCATTTCATTACAATGCAGAACAACGAGGATTAAGAAACGCAATGATTCCTTACTTTTGTGTGTATATTGCTAAATTGTATCCAACATCAGTAAAAAATGACATAATTGTCCAAGGTTTTTGTATCTCCAAATATTTCACTCCAAGGTTTAGAATTAGTCTTCTTCTTATCATTATTTCCCCCATTAAAAAGTGTCATAGAAAACCAATTCAACAAAACTAACTCTCAAGGTACAATCTTTACTCTCCATTCTAGTTCAAGATGCAATTTTGCGACTAAAAAAACCAACAATAGAATCAAAATTACAGAATTAGCAGGAATTCGAACCTCCTTGATTGAATGGGAATAAAGGGAGCTCTTTTTGTTGCGAAAGAGCCAAGAACCCGAGTGAACCTGCAAATTCAATAAGCAAATAAATAAAAAATCAAAACTTTAATTTCAAAATTCAATTTTTTTTTGAAAAATTAATAAAGCTTTTAGAGAGAGAACAAGAAATTACCGTAGGAGAGAGAAAGGGGTAGTGAAAGTTGCGGCCATTCTCTGTCTCTCTCGTCACTAAGTTTGAGAATGGAGAAGATGAATCACAACTCACAACAGCTCGGGTTTCTTCGCAATTCGGGTCGGATCCTCACAAATATACATATAAATAATGTTGGAAATGAACACTACACAACAGCGGGGATAGCTCAGTTGGGAGAGCGTCAGACTGAAGATCTGAAGGTCACGTGTTCGATCCACGTTCACCGCATGATATTTAATTATTTTTATAAGGCACTTTTAATCATAAGTGCTTTTCAAAAAATGTTCAGCTTCTTTCTAAGTATTTGGTAGTACCAGCATTTATCAACAAAATCACTTTTAGCTCACATAAAAACCAAACAAAGACTTTGTATGCATTTAGCTGTCCAAAAGTACTTTTTAAGAGCATCTGTAGTCGTTCATTTGTAAATTTTGGGTATTTGGCTTTTGGAAATAGAATATATGAGTGCGCGCTGCAGTCGTTGAAAGCTAGAATATAGCCGGACGAAAGATTATCACTCGTCCATTAAGAATGACGAGGTATAATTGTCCGTCCCAATTTTTTTTTTAAGCACTAAAAGACAAAAAAAAAAAAAAAAAAAAAAATTGAAAAATCCCTGGACGGGAGATTATCACTCGTCCAGTGAGATTGACGTGGTGTAATCGTCCGTCCCAATTTTTTTTTTGAATTTTTTTTTAAAGCACTAAAAGACAAAAAAAAAAAAAAAAGCAAAAATGCCGGGAGATAATCTCCCGTCAATTACATTTTTGGCATCTAGCCAATTTTGCAATTGACAGTGTATTATCTTTCGTCTCTGACATTTTTAAATTTTTTTCTTTTTTCAAACGGTGTTTAATCTTTCGTCTCTCCTGTTTTTTTGTACGTCTCACCTACGAGACGAAGCTTTATCCTTCGTCAATTCTGACGGACGAAGTATAATGGTTCGTTAACTATATTTTGGGTTTTGCCATATCGTCTGCTATATTTGGCAACGAACTGTTCATCGTACACCCAAATTTTGGGTATTTGGACGACGACTGCAGCTCGTTTTTTTGCTTTTTTTCCAAATTTTGGGTATTTAGCCCACCACTTTGGATGCTCTAAGAAGAGTTTTACACAATTCTTTCTAAAAGTGTTTTAATTCACAGTAATACCAAACAAAGCCTTAATATACTATTATTTGGAAAGTCTTGTATTTCAGAAATAATATACTATAATACCAAACATTTTTCGATACTAACATTTCGATCCACATTCACCACATAATATTTAATAATTTTTATAAGGCTGTTTAATCAAAGTGCTTTTCAAAAAATGTTCAACTTCTTTCTAAGTCTTTAGTAGTACCGGCATTTTTCAACAAAATCACTTTTAGCTCACATAAATACCAAACAAAGCCTTTGTATGCATTTTGCTGTCCAAAAGTGTTTTTTAAGGAGAGTTTTACACAATTCTTTCTAAAAGTGTTTTCGATACTAACATTTTTAGTGAAAACACTTTTAATTCACAGAAATACCAAACAGAGCCTTAAAATACTTTGATTGGGGAAGCCTCGTATTTCAGAAATGATCTAGATGTTGTATTTTCCTGATGCAGAATACAGGATGGATAAGAAAGTTCTAAGAATAATCAAAGATAATCACGCACAAAAAGCATTACCTCAAGTACTCAATATCATACCGCAGGAAACTGTCTTGATTTACAAAATTTTTGACATGCTTTTGTCACAAATATCGCAAAATTGTCCAGGTATTTGATCACCCACACGAAAAGCATGTCCCTTCTAGAAGCAACGACACTATAATTTGGAACAAAAAATATATAAAAAATAACAATGATAAGTCACAACGTGTCATTCCGATGAGTAGATCTGATACGCGTGAGGCACGAGACACCTTCAACATGAGCACCTGTGCAATGCACATCTCAAGAACTCACAAGAGTCCTCATATATATATCTGAAATAGCCTAGCTTTCCCATGTTTATGGTGTAATTCCAGGAAGAATAGGGACTGCTGGCTTCGGCTTCTTTACTTTCTCAACAAGGACAGCTTGTGTTGTGAGAACAACCCCAGCTACCGAGGAAGCATTTTGGAGAGCACATCTTGCAACCTTACATGGATCGATCACACCAGATTCCATGAGATCTTCATACATGTCAGTCATTGCATTATACCCAGTCCACCACTCACTTGCAAGAAGTTTCTCCACCACCACTGAGCCATCAACTCCTGCATTCCTGGCGATTGACATGGTTGGCACGAGAAGTGCCTAAAAGTTCGAGGTAGAAAAGAGATTCAGAAACAAGTTATTTATATTTAGGTGCATGTGCAGTGTTTTTTCAGAAATGGCACTTAATTAATGAAAAAAATTGTATTATACTTTCAGTTTCAGAAATAGAGTTGAATGGAGAAGGATTTATGCCACAGACCACAAAATTGGGGATAAAGGCATTGTTGTTGTTGTATAATTTAAGAAACGCTATATATAACCATTGCCAGTTGTAATGTGCAAGAACAACAAAGAAAACTCATTTTGATGTACATACAGGGAAATAGAGAACTAAACATTATTACGCATGAGGCATTAAAAGTTTTTGTTACTTCCCATAAGAGTATGGGAAAGAGAAAAGCACACACAGTAACAAACGTCAATATTGATGGCTTCACAGTCCTTTTGGAGAAATCATGGTCAAAATTATTGGAAATCTTCTTAATGATTATGGAACAACTGAAACTTGATGCAATATAGAGAGCTAACTTCGACCATGAATACTTGATACAAGGGGATGAAACCCAGAAATTAATGCTTTACTAGAAATTAATTCTGAAATATTCGAAACACCTGCACAAGAAAACGCAAATCTCTCAGTCTAACTACAGAATAAGCAATACTGCTGTCTACTATTTCTCAATCCCCAAGCTCATATAACCTCGTTAACATGCACACCCAAAAAAACAACAACCGCAAAATATGAATAAACAAATAAATATCCTACAGTTCTAGTTCTATCCCCAAAAAAAGTCATATAGGCATGGGGTTATATAACTCCCTCAGTGTTTTTCTCCCTCTGAAAAATTAACCAAAGAAAGAATTGTAGTATTCAATGTATATATACTTGTAATGATTTCAAGAGAGTTTAGACAGACCTTCCCAACTATATCAGCACCAATCTTCTCTTCTGGGTCTTCAAGTAAGTCCTTTATTCCAGGAACATGTTTTGACAACTGTACATACACGGCCCCACCACCAGGTGCTACTCCCTCGTCTATGGCAGCAAAAGTGGCATTCTTCGCATCTTCAATTCTAAGCTTTCTGTCTTCAAGTTCAGCTTCAGTGGGTGCTCCTACCTACATACCAATAGTTTGCTTATCAAAATTAAGGTTCAAATTTTGGTACTTGGATCAGTATCAGCCAGTCATTATCTATACTATCGGCAGTTTAGTAGGAAAAACTCCAACCTGATACAGCAAGTATATTTTATTATTGGCCAATACCTTGATCAAAAATAAAATGCAATCCAAAAACAGTAAAATATTTGATATGAAGGAGTAAATCAGTAAGAAATTAGCGGTACTGGTAGGTATTAAAGATCCTAACAATAATTAGTTGAAGGATTGCTAACAACCGCTCCTTATCTCAGCAGGATTTGGTAAATCTGTTGCAACAACATTTGTTGAGCATTTGCTACAACACCATTCTCTTATAAGCTCTTATAGCCTAAATGCTATAAATACCTATGTAATCAATAAGAAAGAGCGTGGAATAAATATCCTCTTCTATCATTTTTATCTGGGTATCAAAGCATTCGTTTCTTCACGATCTCGATCCAAACTCTCTGCTTTTCTCCCTCCCACCACCACAACTTCCATCCAACCCTCACGGCAACTCTTACATCCAAAACATTGCCCATTTCGTTCCCATTAAGCTCACCAGAGAAAATCATCTTCTCTGGAAATCACTCTTCACTCCCATTCCTCCAGAGCTACGTCGAAGGTACCAAACATTGCCCACCCAAGTTCCTCGTTAATTCTGACGGAATCACAGCCACCACACCAAATCCTTCTCACACGGATTGGGTTGGGTAGGACCAGAAGCTTCTAATCTGGCTCAATGCTACCATTTCCGAAGATCTGCTGCCATATGTTGTCGGTTGCAAAACATCCAAGGATGTATGAGGAACCTTGGAGCGTCATTTCGCAACAATGTCTCGATCCCATATCATCCAACCGAAGACGCATTTTCAGAATGTGCAGAAAGGAACCAAAACCAATGTTGAGTTCCTAAAAGAGATCAAAGAAATCTCTGATGCACTGACAGCTGCTGATTCTCCAGTTACCGATGAAGACCTGGTGGTTTATATACTCCGCGGTCTTCCTGCTGAATACAATGCATATTCTACAGCGATCCGTGTTCGAGCAGACACCGTCACGGTTGAAGAGCTTCATGATCTTGTTATTGGCGAGGAGCTATCGATTACGGAGCGCACTCGCATTCAAGCCTCTCCAGATTCATCCACTCATGCACTGACTTCTGTTATCCACACCAACAATAATGGAGTCAGGCCCTCCTATGTGAACCTTAACTACAAGGACAAACTTCGTAATTACATTCCTAATTATAATCCAAAGACTCGTGATGTTAGGTCTCGTTCATCCAACTCCACTTCTCCGACAACAACACCATGCACCATTACTCGTCCAACATGCCAGATCTGCAATACTCAAGGACACATTGCACCTAACTCCTATCAAAGAATGAACCCTGCATATCCAGTCACCCAACCTCCTCAACGCCTAGCTGCTATGGTAGCTCACTCTTCATCTCCTCCACTTGACTGGATTGCCGATAGTGGAGCAACCAGTCATCTAACAGGCGATCTCTCGAAACTCTCAATGCACATAGAATACCAAGGTGAATCCTCAGTTATCACTGCAAATGGATCTCAACTACCTGTGCATAACATTGGTACCACATTGCTACAAACACCCAAACATACTTTCTGTCTTAAAGATGTCATGCATTCTCCATCTCTTAATTATAATTGTCTCTGTACATCGTTTTGTCTCTTATCATGATTGCTCTCTAACCATTACATCAACCAATTTCTTTGCCAAGAACCATCGCACCGGGGAAATTCTTTTTCAGGCGCCAAATAAACATGGCCTCTACATCCTTCCAAACTCATATTCTTCTTCAACTCCGGTAGCACTCCTTACTAATGATCCAGGCACTACACTTTGGCATCGCAGACGAGGTCATCCATCTCCTTTGGTTCTTCGTCGCATTGAGTCTACATCACCAGAGCTTTTCCCAAGTCGTCTTCATATAGCACCATCCTCTTCATGTCACGCTTGCAACTTAAGGAAAAAGTCACAAAATTCGATTTAATCTTTCTATGTCTAGGTCTCTTGTTCCTTTAGAATTATTGCATTCAGATATTTGGGGACCTTCCCCTGTAGTTTCCAATTATGGTTTTTGATTTTATGTTCTCTTTGTAGACGACTACTCCCGATTCTCATGGATCTTTCCTCTATATAATAAATTTGATGTTTATCAAGTGTTTGTTAACTTTAAATTGCAAGTTGAGAACAGGTTCAATACCAAAATTAAAACTCTACAGTCAGACGGAGGTGGAGAATATTGCAGCACCAAGTTTGAGAATTTTCTTCGACAACATGGAATTGCCCATCAGTATTCTTGCCCGCACACACCAGAACAAAATGGCATCTCAAAACGCAAGCACAGGCATTTGGTTGACATAAGCAGGACGATGTTAGCTCAATCAGGCGTACCATTTTCCTTTTGGGTCGAAGCATTCTTCATGGCAGTCTATACTTTTAACCGACTTCCTTCACCAATTTTACAAAATGCCACTTTATACACTCGTCTATTTAGGAAGCCACCATCAATTGAACACTTACAGGTGTTTGGCTCATGCTGCTATCCCTGGACAAGACCTTACAGCAAGCACAAACTTGACCACATGAGTCGCCAATGTATCTTGTTAGGATACTCTGATTCTTACAAAGGGTATCGTTGCTTTGAATAGTCACATCCAAAGTTCTACTCTCCAAGCACGTAGTGTTTGATGAAGATTATTTTCCATATCTCGACAAACCATCTACACCTCCAGCTACTCCCACTCCATTAGTCATCATGGTTCCTTCTTTACCTGTTTATCACTGTGTCCCATCACAGCAACAACAAGACCATCAGACCAATTCGGATACTAGCATTGATTCAACATATTTCTCCCTCTGCCTCCCACAATCCACAAACATCTCCAAAAACAATACCACCTCCACAATCCACTCCACCATCTTCACCTTCAGTACCTACAACACCACCACCTCCGGATATATAGAGAAAGAACTGATTGAGATTATTCGCACATGTGCAACTGAGAACAATGACGGTATCAAGGTTTTATACTCGGGATTGGAAGCGAGATTAGGTTTCTCCAAATATTTGGATCGGGATCAGTATCGGACGAATCGGTGAATCGGTTTTTTTTGGATCGGGCATTTTTTAATTTTTTTTTTAAATCTAATATGATTCTATAATTATCTTATTTAAAAGGAAAATTTCAGTAAACCCACGCCAGAGTTTGCAGAAAACATACCCGATATCTGTTTCTTGAGGTTTGCTATACCATTAGGCTAAAGTAGTAGTTGTTTGCACGCTGGTTACTTCTTTAGTTAATTTTAAAGTGTTTAGACCGTTATACCACTACAATTAGTGACATGACATGAACCATTTTCTCTCTCCCTTACATGTTAATTGGGAGTTTATTTTTTAATTTTTTTTAATTATTATGTGATCCTCCCCTCCAAAAACAAAATCCCAAACACAACTTTAAAAAAAAAATCAATCATTATATAATTTATTAATCATTATGTGATCCCTCCCATAAAGGACATGTTATTTTAGGAAGAAATACCACAAAAATGGAATAAAACCAGTCACGTGATCGCACGTGACTACCTTTTTAGACTAAACTGCAACGACTTTAGCCCGATAGTATACCAAACCGCAAAAAAAAGATATTGGGTGGGTTTTCTGCAAATTCACGAAAACTAGGGTGGGTTTACTAAAATTTTCCCTATTTAAAAACAAAATAATTAATTTTAAAAATCAATTGATGAATTTAAATAATTCTTTTAACAAGTTTATTATTTTCAATACCGACTTGAATATTTTAATTAGTTTCAAAAAATTATAAAATGTAGAATAAAAATAGAACAATAGAAATCGGTAGACCAATTAATACAAATTTTATCTGCATACAAGGAAAAAATAAAATATAAGCTGGACATGAAAAGAAATTCATTACACTCTTACATCTTTGTTGCTTGGATAAGAGAATCCACACGAATAGAAAATTCAAATATTGGAATTTTTTAAACATAGGACCAGTAGTTTCAGGTTGGGATAAGGTCGATCCATCCAATCTAATTGCTAACTCGACTGATCCCTGAGTTATCTCGCTGATCCCGAGATTTAGGGTTGTATCGGAGCGGCCCCATGGGATCGGCCGATCTTTAAAACCATGGACGGTAACAACTGTTCACATTGAGACAGACCTAAAGGCTTTCTATTGAGGCAATTGTTGTGGTTGTTGTTGAGATAGTAAAACAAGTATTTGAGAAATATTGGTAAACATTAGTGTTTGCGAAATCGAACTTGCTAAAAATCCTTCCCGCAGTTGATGTGTTGTATGGTGAATTTCGACAGCAAACCAAAAGTTCATAATTGAATTCTTATATGATTATTTGTAAGATCGGAACATACCCATTAGCTAATTGAAGATTCATATGATATGGATCTTGCATTACAGTTAGGTATTTGGATTTTTTTAATTTATGCCTTTTTTCGAAACTATTTGCAAAAAGATGACACTTGCCAAACTAATTGCGTTTGGGAACTCTACAACTACACTCGCCATTCCCGACGGCGAGTTTAGTTATTTTTTGCTCGCCGTTGGGACACGGCAAGTGTAGTTCTAATTTTGTTGAGAAACTCGTCATTCCCAACAGCGAGTTTAGTTCAAAACAAGACCCGTCGTTCCTAACGGCGAGTGTCTAAACACTAGACTCGCTGTTGGGAACGGCAACAGTACAATTGTTGAAATTTTACATAGTAAAACTCTTTGTTGGACTTAGTGAATTTTCGAAAAAAACTCCATAGAAGAGCTCGCTGTTGGGAACGATAAGGGGAAATATATTGTTTATCGCAGCAGGGGACATCAAGACCGAATAATGGTGGAACATCATCGCCGATAAGATCGTTATGTCCCTTTTTTGAAAATTGAATATGTGAACTCATGTACTTGGTTGCGCTTATGTATTACATTATAGTACTTTATTTGTGTATCGTATCTCATTGTAATATTTTGAGCTAGTTGTAATATTTTGAGCTTCGCCAAATTGTAATCTTTTGAGGTAATTGTATCTGGGAACTTTTGTTTGTAATGCGTGTTGAACTGACTGGAACTGTGTTTGTATATATACGATGTTAGAATTGTGTTGAAATGGAAGATTATTGAATTCTAGAATTGTGTTTAGTTAACTTTATAAATGTAAACAGGAACATTATATCGAATTGTGTTTCAAATTTTAAAGTTTCTAATGGACCTGCTGTTCCCAACAGCGGGGTATTTACACGGAACTCGTTATTCCCAATAACGAGTTTAGTATATTTTCCCTCGCAGTTCCCAACAACGAGCTCTTTTATGGAGTTCTTTTTCGAAATTTCACCAAGTCCAACAGAGAGTGAATTGTGAAATTTCAAACCCAATAGACTCACCTTTCCCAACAGCGAGTTTGGTATATTTTCCTTCGTCGTTCCCGACTGCAAGCTCTTCTATGGAGTTTTTTTTGAAAATTTACCAAGTCCAGCAAAGAGTTTCACTCTCTGTGAAATTCAACAAGGCTAAATTTGAAGGGAAAAATAAACCTTGAACTATGGCATTTATGTAGAAAACCCCCCTGACCTTTTTTTTATGCAGAACCCCCCCCCCCCCCCCCCCCGTGAAGTATGATTGTTGCAAAAAAAAACCCTAAAGTATTTCAAAAAACCACATCTAACTTTTCTACTCGTATCAGATAACCCCATTCATCTTTGCAAGTTGGTTAAAAAAACATCATATATCTTTCTCATTATTGTCAAAAACCTCCCTCAACTTTAGCAGAATGTCTCATGCTGGCGGGGTGGGTTTTTTGCAACAATACTTTAGGAGGGTTTTCTGCATTAAAAAAGGTCGGGGGGGTTCTGCATAAAGGCCATAGGCCAAGGTTTTTTTTTTAAATTTAGCCATTCAACAATTGTACAATCACCGTTCCCAACAGCGAGTCTAGTGTAAAGACTTCGCCATTGGGAACGGCGAGTTTCTCAACAAAATTAGAACTACACTCATCGTGTCCCAATGGCAAGCACAAAATAACTAAACTCACCGTTGGGAACGGCGAGTGTAGTTGTTGAGTCCCCGAGCGCAATTAGTTTGACAACTGTCCTCTTTTGCAATAGTTTCGAAAAAGGCATAAATTAAAAAAAAAAATACTAGGTATTTGTGTACTGTTCATAAACAACTTGATTGTATGATAACTTATGGTAATACTAGTTTGAATATTGAATTAGTTATCATGATCCTTTCATAACTATCACATTATGATTATGTAGAATTTGATGGTCTTCAACAATAAACAATAGATGGAAATTTCATTATTCTATACATCTCGGACTCCTTTTTTTTTTTTTTTTGAAGAGGGTAGAATATGGCCACACACGCTGCACATCTGTTGCCAGTTGCAATCTGGCTACTGTTCAACTCACGCATATATCTGTGGTATCTAAAACGATATTTCTAAGGACAACTCTTTTCTCTATACAATTACAATCCTACTTTCTGTATTTTACAGAAAATTACAGTTACAAAATGATTTTTAAGATTCAACCTCGGTAATAAACTCTCGCTTATAAAACTGACCCAATAAGCATTCACATCATGCTGATGTGACTTCAATAGCTTACCCTTTTAGAATTATATTTGAGTGGATTCACACATGCACAATAGTTTAAGAGAATGAGGCATATATCTGGGGCAAACAAATTCTCAGAACACAAGGAAGAAGATGGTAGACCTTGATGACAGCAACACCGCTTGAGAGTTTTGCAATCCTTTCTGAGAGCTTACGTGAGAGATTGGAATTATCAGATTCAACTAAATCCTTCTTTATTTGCAAGATTCTTGCTTGGATCTCAGCTCTTGTAGATGGATCAGCAACAATCGTAGTTGAGTTACTGGTGATAGTAATCTTCCGAGCAATGCCAAGCTGGTCTGAAGTTATGCCCTCAAGTGTCAAGCCCAAGTCACTAGCAAGAAAATCTGCACCTGTTTTTGATAGTGAAATATAAGCATGAGTGCAAATTAAAGTTTATGGAGCACTATGTAGCATGGATACTTCCACCATGAAGTCATAGCAATGTCAAACACATGCCAGACACCGACACCAACACTTCATGAACGCTCCTTAATAACATTTCCTGTGTCATATAATTATTATAGATCGTATATGTTGCAAACTTTCTAGACAATTCTTAAATACTTGTATGAACATTAACAATTTTCAAACACCTTTTCACATTGCTTAGCTCCTATATCAGTTATGTGGTTCTAAGGATCAGGGATCATCTCCAATTTTAATTTTAGTGTTTTAGCCAGATTTTAAGAGCTAAGTCCACTGTTTTATTATATATTTTGAGAAATTTCAAGTCTCGTTATTTTGGCAAGATTTTGCGTGCTATAGTCCATAGATTTTTACGCGTGTCATAAAATTATTATAGATCGTATATGTTGCAAACTTTCTAGACAATTCTTAAATACTTGTATGAACATTAACAATTTTCAATCACCTTTTCACATTGCTTAGCTCCTATATCAGTAATGTGGTTCTAAGGATCAAGGATCATCTCCAATTTTAATTTTAGTGTTTTAGCCAGATTTTAAGAGCTAAGTCCACTGTTTTATTATATATTTTGAGAAATTTCAAGTCTCGTTATTTTGGCAAGATTTTGCGTGCTATAGTCCACAGATTTTTACGCAAAATTCCTTATTTCACTGTTGTTGTCACTTTTTTCCCCCCGGCAATCGGCCGTAGGCACCCACATTAGGGAGAGAGGATTTTTTCCAACATCCGAAATTAATTCCGTCTTAAGGCCGGAATCGAACCTATAACCTCTCGCTTTAAAGTGAGATGTTCTGCCATTTGCACTACAAGTGTTTGGCATTATGGTGACATTTTGTAAGCTATATAGTCCACAGTTTTTGCCGTTTTTTGCAAAATTCTGTATTTTAGTGTTTTGGCCACATTATGTGTCAACAGAATTTGGTTGTTTTCGCAAAATTTTGTATTTCACTGAAATGCTCACATTTTGTGAGTTAGTTCACAATTTCCTGCCGTTTTAGCAAAATTTCATATTTCACAGTTTAGCAACATTTTCTGGGCGACATTCCACAATTTTCGTCTGTTTTGGTGATTTTTTGTATTTCACTGTTTTTTCCACATTCTGTGAACTATTATACTCCACAGTTTTCGAGCATTTTTGTGAAATTCCATGTCGGTGTTTGGCCACATGTTGTGAGCTAGTTCATAATTTCGGCAATTCTCTCGGAATATTGTATTTCATTGTTTTGGTTATAGTTAACAATTATCGTCTGTTTATGAAAAAAAATTGTATCCACTATTTTGGCCTTATTTTGTCATAGTCCACAGTTTTCGGCCATTTTCGCTAAATTTCGTATTTCACTGTATTGGCCACATTTTGTGGGCTTTCACCGTTTTCACGAAATTCTGTGTTCCACTGCTTTGGTCATATTTTGTGGGCTATAATCCACAGTTTTCACCTCATAAAACCTTGCCAAAAAAGGAAGACCATAGTTTTCGTGAAATTCAATATTCCCCTATTTGGGTACATTTGTGGGTTATAGTCCACCAGCGGTTTTCACGAAACTCCGTATTTCATTGTTTTGACCACATTCTACGGGCTATATAGTCTAACTTTTTACCTTGTTTTTTAAACTACATACGTCAGCATTTTAGTCACATTTTGTGAACTACAGTCCACAGTTTTCGGAAATTTTTTGCGAAATCTTATATTTCACTATTTCGACAACATTTTTCTATGCAGTTTTTGGCTGTTTTTGCGAATTTATGTATTTCACGAATTTATGTATTTCACTGTTTATGAATAACTTGTATACTCTACAATTTTCGAGCATTTTTCTGACATTCCATGTCAGTGTTTTGCCCACATCTTGTGTGCCAGTTCGCAGTTTTCGTCCATTTTCTTGAAATTATGTATTTCATTGTTTTACCACATTTTGTGGACTATAGTCAACAGTTCTCGTACGCTTTTGTAAGATTCAGCATTTCAATGTTTTGACCACATTTTATGAGCTATAGTCCACAGATTTTAGTTGTGTTCATAAAATTCCATATTTCACCGTTGTGGTCACAATTTGTGAGCAATTATCCGCAATTTTCGGACGTTTTCACGAAATTCCGTATTTCACTGTATAGGCCACATTTTGTGGCTTATAGTATACAACTTTTTGCCTTTCTATTAAATTTTCTACGTCAATATTTTGGCCAAATTTTGTCAAAAAATTTCGTATTTCACTATTGTAATCACATTTTGTAAAGCTATATAGTCCACAGTTTTCGGTCGTTTCGAAATTACGTATTTCATTGTTTTGGAAGCATTTTCTAAGCTATACTCCACGATTTTCGACCGTTTTCGCAAATTTTTGTACATCGGTGTTTTTGGCAAGCTTTTTCTGTGCAGTCCACAGTTTTCGGCCGTTTTCACGAATTTCCGTGTCAATTTTTTGCCACATTTTGCGAGCTAGTCCACAGTTTTCGGTTGTTTTATTGAAATTCTGTATTTCATTGTTTTGACCATATTGTGTAGGCTATGGTCAACTTTCGTCTACTTTTGCGAAATTTTGTATTCCACTATTTGTTGGCTCTTTTTGTGGGCTATATTCCACATTTTCAGTGGTTTTCACGAAATTCTGTATATCAAAGTTTTTGCCACATTTTGTGAACTAATCCACAGATTTTGGCTTTTTTTTTCCAAAAACCCTGTATTTCCCTGTTGTTGTCATATTTTTAAGCTATATTCCACAGTTTCAGCCGTTTTCGCAAAATTTTTTATATCACTGTTTTGGCAACATTTTCTAGGCCAATCCATAGTTTTCAGCTCCATATGGAAATTTCCATTTTTCACTGTTTGTCACTTTTTTGTGTCATATAGTCCATTGTTTTTTAGCATTTTTTCCTAAATTTCATATGTCGGTGTTCAGCCCATTGTGAACTCCACAGTTTTCGGTCATTTTCTCGAAACTCTGCATTTCACTGTTTTGTTGGCTATGCAGTCACAGTTTTCTTCCATTTTCATGAAATTTTGTATTTCGTTGTTTGGGGCACATTGGTGTGTTATATGCCATTTTGTGAGCAACTGTTTATGGTTCGGTTGTTTGTAATATTTTGGTTCGTAGTACGCTAAGAAAACATTTTTTGGATCACTTAAGTATGGTTTATACAACACGAATACATAATTAATGAGTACCTAATAAGCACAAATACTATTTATCATAATCAAAGAATAAAAAGGGGGGGTAACAAGATATTAGCAGTTCGATACATCAACTGAAAAACAAGATATTCGAAGTTCAATACACCAACTGTTTGATAAAATCTAAGGATAGTGTGGTCTTCAAATCTCAAAGCTGTAAAAGTGTGGTCTTCACATTTAAGGACGATAAACATCCAACCAAAAACCGTGTAAAAAGGATATGTTGAAACTAGTTATCTATATCCATAATTTCTTTTCATAATAAACAATTGTTAATTTAACCATGTACAAGGATATCTTTAAACTAATTATGTATATCCTTAATTTTTATTTTCTATTTAAAACATTTGATTTTAGGTTGTTCATTTGCGATAATATCTATATGTTCGTTTTTTTAAAATTTGTTTGTTGTGGGATATTATCTACCCCAACATAAATGTTACGGGAATTATTAAAGAATTGTGATATCTTCTCCAATAAAAGAAATCACTCAACACCGTAATCTGGATCGTGAATCAGATGTGAATTGGATCGTACAAACCAAATCACGGTACGGTAGGGACACAACCGAATTAACAAAATCCTGTATTTCACTATTGTGGTCACATTTTTTTAGCTATAGTCCAAAGTTTTCGATTGTTTTCGATAAATTCCTTATATCATTGTTTTGGCAACATATTCTAGGCTATACTCCACAATTTTATACAGCTTTTGCAAATTTTCATATTTCACTGTTTCGGCCAAATTTAGTGCACTACTTAGTTCTCGAGCATTTTTGCGAAATTTCTTATGTCGGTGTTTTGGCCACATTTTGTGAGCTAATCCACAGTTTTTTGACTGTTTCCTCAAAAAATTGTATTTCACTATTTGGCCAGATTATGTGGGCCATGTCAACAATTTTCGTCGTTTTTTGCGAAAATCAGTATTTCACTCTTTTGGCCACATTTTGTGAGTATAGCCGTAGTTTTTTAACGTTTTGCGAAATTCCTTATTTCACTATATTGACCATATATTGTGAGGTATAGGCCACAATTTTTGGTTATTTTCGTGAAATTCACTATGTCAGTGTTTTCACCACATTTTGTAAGCTTCAGTCCACAGTTTTTGCCGTTTTCATGTATTTCAGTATTTTTGCAACATTTTGTGATATTTAATCCATAATTTTCAGTCATTTTTGCAAAATTGTGTATTTAAATGTTTTGGCAACATTTTGTGAAGCTATAGTGCCTGATTTTTAGACCGTTTTCGTGAAATTCTATAACACGTTTTGGCACATCTTTTGAGTCCAAAGTTTCGCTCATAGTTTTCGGACGTTTTAGCAAAATTATGCATTTCACAGTATTGTCAACAATTTCCGAATGTTTTCGTAAATTTTGGTATTCTACTGTTTTGCCCACATTTTGTGAACTATATAGTCCACAGTTTTCGGTCATTTTCTCGAAATTTCGTATTTCACTGTTTTAGCACCATTTTTGTGGGTTGTCTACAATTATCGAACATTTTTGTAAAATTTCGTACGTCAATATTTTTGCCAAATTTTGTGAATTACCCACTACTTCGGCCGTTTTCATGATACACTTTTCAGAGAACATTTTGTGAGCCAATTCATTACTTTCGGTCATTTTTGAGAAATTACTTGTTCCAATGTTTTGGACCTATAGTCCACAGTTTTCCGCCATTTCAGTGGACTTAGGTATTTCTTTGTTTGGGTCATATTTGTGAGCCATAGCTCACAAATTTAAGACGATTTCACAAAAAATTGTATTTAACTGTTGTGGCCACATTTTGTGAGCTATAGTCCGAAGTTTTCGGTCATTTTTGCGAAATTCGGTATTCCATCATTTTAGCCACGTTTTTTTAGTTATAGTTCACAGTTTTTTGTCGTTTAAGCAAAATTCTGTAGTTCACTATTTTGGCCACATTTTGTGGGCTATGGTCTATAATTTTCGACCATGTTGTGAAATTCCGTATGTCAGTGTTGACCAATTGTTGTGAGCTATATAGTCCACATTTTCTGTCGTGTTACAAAATTCTATATTTTGGACTTTTGGCCCATTTTGTGAACTTCCAAATGTTTTGGTCGTTTTTGAAAAATTTTGTATTTTGTTATTTCTGCATTTTTTATGAGCTACAGTCCGTAGTTTTTTGTTGTTTTCGCATAATTTTGTATTCCACTGTTTTAGCCACATTTTGTCAGTACATACCATAGTTTTCTGTCGTTTAACGAAATTCCGTATTTCACTGACACAATAGTCTAAGATTTTTGGTTGTTTTCTCAAAATTTCGACGTCGGTGTTTTTTGGCAAATTTTGAGAGCTATAGTCCACAGTTTTCGATCGTTCAAGCAAAATTCCTTATTCCACTTTTTTGCCACATTTTGTGGGCTATATAGTCTTCAAATTTCAACCGTGTTCGCGAAACTCAGTCTTCAAGTGTTTGCCACATTTTATGAACTATTGCCCATAGATTGTGTCGATTTTCATAAAATTCCATATTTCACCGTTGTTGTGACATTCTGTAAGATATAATCTACAATTTTCAATTGTTTCGGCTAAATTTTGTATTTAACTCTTTTGGCAATATTTCCTGGGTAATTATGAACAGTTTTGATCGTTTTTTGCAAATTTCTGTATTTCATTGTTTTGGATACATTTTGTGAACTAATCCATAATTTTCTAGCATTTTTGGGAAATCTCTTATGTCAGTATTTTGGCCACATTTTATGGGCTATAGTCTACAAATTTCGTCCATTTTTCGAAAAAAATGGTATTTCACTGTCTTGGCCTAATTTTGTGGGCTATATTTGCGGTCAGTTTTGGGAATTCCGAATTTCACTATTTTGGTCATATTTTGTGACATAATTAAGGCTGGCAACGGGCCCGAGCCCGAAATTTAAAACATAGGCCCGAACCCGACCTGAATTTTCTTCGGGCTTAAGAATTTAGGCCGGAGTCCGGGCCCGAATTATGCCCGAAAATAGGTTCGGGCCTAGGCCCAAACTACTTATACAATTTGTAATATATAATTTTTCATAAAAAAATTAGATCAAGATTAATATATGATTAAAAAAATAACAATAATATGAATTCTACAAAATTTTGAGTAATTCACATCAAATTTGTCTATTTTCATTTAATTTTATATACAATACATAATTTCTAAATCTATAAATTTTAACACTTATTTCAACTTACATGAATATTATCTTTAAAAAAACTTATACATAAATATACATGATGTATACATAAACATACACATGCACATATAAAAATTTGATTCGGGCCCATCGGGCCTAAACATTTCTGCCCGGGTCAGGCCCGAATTTACCTCGGGCCTCAAAATTTGAGCCCGAGCCTGGCCCGAAATGAGAAATTTGAGCCCAAACCCGCTAATTATCGGGTCAGACCTAGGCGGACCCGGGTCAGGTTCGGGCCAATTGCCACTCTTACATATGATCATATTGAAATACAGGAGGAGATTGTTGATGTTATAGGCATCAATTATATACAATCTAAGATAATTATATTATTTATGTTGTATAAGGACACGTAATGTATACGAAGTTACATCATGAATGTCAGATCATTGGGTAGTAGGCCTTATAACAGATTTAGACCCGTTATTAGGTGCCTTGCCTGATAAGTTGGGATCGGCTATATATATCGCCTGGAAGCAGTAAGCTAGATATCTCGAATATTTATAGTCCACAACTTTCAACAGTTTTTGCAAAATTCGATATTTCACTATTTGGCCGCATTTTGTGAGCTATAGTGCACAGTTTTCGGTCATTTTATATAAATTTCATATTTCATAGTTTTGGCAACATTTTGTGAGCTAGTCCACAGTTTTCGGCTGTTTTCTCGGAATTGTCTTAGGTTTTTGCCAAATTTTGTAAATTACGTCCACAATTTTCAACCAATTTGCGAAATTCCATATTTCTTTGTTTTCAGCACATTTTGTGGGCTAGTCCACAATTTTCAATCACTTCAGCAAAATTCCGTATTTCACTACTTTGGCCATAGTTTTCAGTCGTTTTCGAAAAAATTGATGTCACTATTTAGGCCACAATTTGTGGACTTATAATCCTAGTCCACAGTTTCCGGCTATTTTCATGAAATTTTTATTTCACAATTATGGGAATATTTATGAGCTATAGTCCACAATTTCGGATGTTTTAAAAAATTTCGTATTTCAGTGTTTTTACAGCATTTTGCAAGTCCACAGTTTTGTCGTTTATGCGAAATTCCGTATTTCACTATTTTTGCCACATTTTGTGAACTATAGTCAAAAAGTTTCGGCCTTTTTTCGAAATTTTGTACTTCAATGTCTTGGCAACAGTTTGAGTTCTAATCCGCAGTGTTTTGGTATTTTCGTGAAATTTTGTATTTCACTATTTTTCAATATTTTGTAACTACCACAGTTTTCGACCATTATCGCAAAATTCTGTATTTCAATGATTTGGCGATATTTTGTGGCTTCATAGTCCACAGCTTTGTCACTTTGCAAAATTTTGAAGTCATTCCGTATGACACTATTTTGAAGTCATTTTGTGAAACGGTCCACACTTTCCACCCATTTTTGCGAAATTTTGTATTTAACTGTTTTGCCAACATTTTGTGGGTTATATAATCCACATTTTTTTCGTTTTTGTAAAATTCCGTAATTCACTGTTTGGCCAATTTTTGTGAACTATTTCACAGTTTTCAGTCGTTTTAAAGAAATTCAATATTTCTTTAAGATTGTGGATTACAACTAAAAAAATGTGACCAAAAGGTCCAAAACTATAACACAAAATTTTGCAAAAACGGCCAAAAACTATGGAGTAGCCAACAAAATGTGGCCAAATATTTCAATACAGTATTTTGTAAGAACGACAGAAACATGTGGACTATAGCACACAAAATGTAGTCAAAACCGTAAAAATACAGAATTTTGCCAAAACTGTTGAAAATTGTAAACTTATAGCTCACAACATGTGGCTAAAACAATGAAATATGGAATTTCTTTAAAACAACTGAAAGAATGTGGCTAAAAATAGTGAAATACGGAATTTATTCAAAACGGCCGAAAATTGTGTAGTACAGAAATTTTGAATTTCGCTATTTTGGCGAGATTTTGTAGGCTCTTTCCTTGAAGTCCACCATTTACGGATGTTTTTTCTAGAAATTTTGGATTTCGTTGTATTGTCCAGATTTTGTGGGCCCCATGTAAAGCACATTTTTGTTAATTGCTTGTGAGATCCACCTTCCCTCTTTTGTAGTACAAAACTAAATCAACAAAAGTGTGGACCAATCTTGGAGGGAAATATTATCGCTTGTAATCATGACAAATGGCAATAAGAAATAGGAAGATAATAATGAAATAATCTAGATGTAGCAAAACTTTAAACCCTTGACAAAACTTAAAGATGCATTGATCTTCTAATACACAAAGGGGGAAGCAATACTCATCCTCTCACAGGAAACTATCTTTAAAACTGCAACAAGTCAAAGATATAAATCGCACCCTACGGTTACTTTCAAAAGAGGGATTTATCTTCTCATGTACAACGAAATCATTCCCTTAAAACTTCACTGGACGCGCTTAGCATCATTTACTCAACTTCGTAATAGTGAATATCAAACTAGATAATGTTACTTTAAAATTTACAAAAATCATTTTGGAATATGTTGGTACATGTATACAGGGTCATAAAGGGTCCAATCAAAAATAGATAAATCTAGCTCATTCTATTTTTTGAAAGATCAGACTAAATTTTTATAACTAGAACAATGGTTGGCCTTGTTTCCAGAACAATGACCTAATTTCAAGACGAGCCAAGGGTAAACCGAGCTAAAACATAAAATAATCATACTTAAACCAAATCATATTCCATCCAACTAATATACAGAAACATGTATATGCCCCTGTATCATATGCAATAATATGTAAATAAGTTCTACGTTACTCACAGATATCTGTTCTGGATTAACTCCAGTGATAGCAAGTCAATTTTTATATTCGGTTTTTTTTAGATATTACCCCCATAAAACATTAGGTATTTCTATATAACCCCCAACAAACTTATAATTCTAAGTAACCCCCATTAAACCATTAAGTTGCTTCAAGAATCCCCCAAATCTAAAATATAACTTTTTAATACCTATACTACCCACTCTCTGTTATTATCTTCCCCACTTAAAACACACACCTGAACCCAATTTTCCCCTCATTTTTCATCTCTCCTTCCTTCCTCCCTTTTTCTTTCATTCATCTTTCGGTCTATCCCTAACCGCCTCCTTCACCTCTTCCTCTAGGTATGTCTATATAATCCTAAACATACTTTGTATTTTTATATAACCCAATTAAAAACATTAAGTTGTTTCTATTTATAAAAAAACCCAGCACCTTAACTCGTTAAAACTTATCGAAGAAATAGCTAATCTCTTTAATGCATCTAACAATTTATTATGTTACTTTACTTTTCCTTTTGTAAACAACTCTATTTACCTGAAATAACATTTAGTAACGGCTTTTTCCCTAAAAAGGAAAAAAAAAAAGGGGGGGGGGGGGGGGAGTATTTTTAGACGGGAAAATGATAAATGGGAAGGTGTAGTTTAGGTATAAAAAAATTGTATTTTTTGCTTGGGGAATTTTTGAAGTAACTTAATGGTTTAGTGGAGGTTATTTAGACTCAAAATTTGTTGGGGGTTATATAGAAATACCTAATTTTTTATGGGGGAATTATTTTTAAAATCCTATTATTTTATGTCTAACCTAATCCACCCCTAGTTTTATGAGGACAAACAATAAAACCCGCTTCATGAAACTTGAGGTTTATGATGTTTAACAACTTCACTTTGAATTCCACAGAGCCAAACATGTCTTAAGTTTCGAACTCAAGGAAAAGGAGAAAAACATGAGTAAACTAAATAGCTTTACCTGTCATAAGAGCAATATCTTGAAGAATACCTTTCTTCGCATCTCCAAATCCTGGACATTTGATAACCACAACATTAATCATTCCTCTCAGTTTGTTAAGGATAAGAGTCGCCAACACTTCGCTCGAAACATCCTCGGCAATAATTAACAGTGGGACACTAAGTTGAGTAGTCTTTTCCAACAAAGGAATTATGTCTTTAATATTAGTTATCTTCTGGTCGGTCACTAAAACTTTAGCATTCTCAAACTCCACAATTGATTTGTCCGGGTTTGTAATAAAATGTGGAGACATATAGCCCTTGTCCACCTGTCAAAATATGAACACTAAAAGTAAGACAGTGAATATATCAAAACAGAAAAATTGCACATAAAAATCTTCAAAAATAAATCAAAGCTTTTGTCTGTGTTAAATACAAGGTAGAAAGTATCTATATCAAAATTCATTTCAAGTATTAGTCATATCAGATCAAAATATAACTTGTTGTCTTCAAATTTTTAATATTTTAAGAATTAATTTAAAATTAGTCACATTCGGACATCTTTTAAAATAATATATGATGGTTTATCAAGTTTTACGAATTTAATATTTTAAAGTAGCTGAAGGCTGATGCACCAAATTCTCCACTGCTTCACATAGTCTTTAAATTAACTTCAATTTCAGATGTTAGCAAGAAAATGGCACAGCTGAAAGGTGGTTTTATTTGTATGATAAATAGGATATGTATGGAACACTAAGACATGGTCAGAGACAGTTTTGTGTAATTCCAACAAGTCTAAAGTCCAAACATTGACTCAATTGGGAACTACTGTGTTCTTTGCTCCTTTAATAACCCAAAACACACAAGTACCCATATAAGTCATAAATTGGAAATAATGCCTAGGGATCACATGTTAAAATCCAAACTTCTCCAGCCATATCGTCAATTAACCATAGGCTATACATGAACCGCAGTTAAAATCTTTTAAGGTTTTGGACCTTAGTTAGCCAAAAAAGTTTAGAGAATCTGTTTTCTACTAATACCTTGAACCATGATAAAAATGTATTAAGAAACTACCTTACATTATACTCTTCTTTGGCTAGAGTAACATATTTCAAAGGGGTAAAGTCATGAAACCCCAAACGTTTAGGTCCGAAATTAAGTAACCCCCCGCCTTCAAATTTCACTCATTTAGCAGTTAGCGCCCCGCTGTTATCTCTCGCATTTATAGCGCTAAATTTAAATTGTGTGATTACCTAATTATCCCTTCCTAATAAACAGGTGGAAATGTATCTTTATAGTTGTGATATGTAATTACACAATCAAGAATTAACGTCGGAAATGAGAGAGAGAACGGCGGGGGGTCGTAATTTTGGACCCAAACATTGGGGGGTTTCATATGTTAAGTTAATAAAGAAAATAATAATAACGCAGTAAACGAAAACGTTGGATACATGTGTACCAGTGTATGTGCAGACACATCAATTCTCTTAAATGTATTCTAAACAAAGCTAAATAAAAACCTTCATTCCTTCTTGGACTTCAATTGTAGTATCAAAAGATGAAGATGATTCAATGGATATAACTCCGTCTGGCCCAATCTGCTCTATAGCTTCAGCAATCAGATTCCCGACAAAATCATTGTTTCCAGCAGAAATCGAGGCCACGGCTGAAATATAAAGAACCCAAGTCAATACTTCACTACATTCCAACTTTTATTAGCAGAACTATTATACTTAAATAGTAATGTTACCTCTTATATCATCTTTTCTACTAATGGGACTACATTTTCCCTTCAAGATTCTCACCAATTCACGAATGGTTTTATCCATCCCTCTCTTCAAAGCAATTGGGTTGGCCCCAGAAGCAACAGCGGACATCCCTAGCTTAACCATTTCTCTTGCTAACACAATTGCAGTTGTGGTGCCATCCCCGGCAGAGTCATTTGTCTTAGATGCTACCTGTTTGAATATGACCAAAGAGAAGAAATATATCAGCTTGAAGTACCGTGAATGCAAAACCAAGTACTTTTGAAAAGAGTAGTGTTCGTACTACAGGTCAAAAAAACTCCTAAGAGCATCCACAGTCGTGATTGTTAGAAAATGCATAAATGCATATAGCATTTTCCCTGTTTGCTGCAGTCGTCAAATGGTATTTTTTAGCAATCTAAGATAAAATAATAAAAATCCCCTATCAAGACGGAGTTTGAAGTTGCATCGGAGGAATTTAATAATTTTTTAATAGGTAGACGGATGTTCACTTTGCGTCGGAAGGAGAAACAATTACAAAAAGGTCATACCCAGGCAAAATGGTAATTCAAATAATTTATTTTTTTTCCAAAATTCCCCTCGGACTCAAAGTGGCTTTGCGTCCTAGAAATGCGGAAGGCTTGGACGCCAAGTGAATTGCCGTTTAGGAGTTTTTTTTTTTCTTTTTTTTTGTACAGTCTATTATATTTTTTTCTTAGGGACGGAATGTGAAGTTGCGTCGGAGGAATAAAAAATATTTTTTTTCGTGCAACGGAAACTAAAGTTGCGTCGAAGGAATAAAAATAAAAAAAAAATCGTGCGACGAAAAGTGAAGTTGCGTCCTGTATAATATGCATTTCTCTAAAATCCACTCTCATTTATAGCAATCTACTGTCGCAAAATATGCAAAATATGCATAAATAGCAAACGACTGCAGCGCATTTTTTGCGAAAATATGCATATTATGCATATTTAGCAAACGACTGTGGATGCTCTAAGATGCAGGTAACATAAACATGCTTTTTCAATGTCTAGATGCAAGGTGGTGCACATCCCATACCAGACCCCTTACATGATATCCTGATGCAAAGGTATATAGAGAATACTATAAACCAGTGTCCATAGGACTCATTCCCAAGACACATCATGCGGGGTCCATGTGCATTTGTATCTTGAAGGCTACCATGGACCCCGCATGCTATAGTATTGTAATACATAAGTAGTATAACTTTTGTACTGGTAATTAACATTACTCTAGTCCAGTAAAAAAATTTAAAAAACATCAAGTGATTATGACCTCTTGGATTAACATAGCACCGGCATTCTCAATTGAATCCGCAAGTTCAATAGCACGAGCAATTGTAACACCATCATTGATTACTTTAGGTACTCCAGGCTCATCGAGGACAACATTACGCCCTGCACTGAAACCCATGTTTGCATTCAAATAATTATCATGTACGCATCACGAAAGATATCACTTACAAGTTCTTCAAAAACAACGGGTGATTAATTCAAGCAAAATAACCCTTTACCCTTCTACAGTCAAACTCGATACGACGAGAAAAGGACGCAATACATGCAATCAATGGAGAAAATCCTCTAGACAAAGTATCCGCCCAAAAAATAATAATAATAAAATAAAATAAAATAAAATTCATACAGCGACCTTGAAGTACAAACATATCCCAACTGCTATTGTAATACAGATGAAAGTAATAGCCAATAGCCTATTTCTAACAGCAACAATTAGAAGTGATTGTTTCATTTAATTAGTTGATAGATTAGACAATGTCTCAGAGTCATCGATAACATAAAAGTTTGCTGCTGACCGTAAGAGTCGGCACAAAAATTTCAGGGACAACCTTATATATGCTTTCATTGCTCACATATTGTCAGTCAGTCAGGAAAGCATCAAATTATCAGAGTAGCTTGTATATCCCCTTTCTATCTCTCACTAAAACTGCAACTATAAACATAACCTAGACTAAGATATATTCTACAAAATTAGACAAAATAAAGAAAAAGGCAAAAAGAAAGTAATCACCTTTAGGGCCGAGAGTGACAGAGACAGCATCAGCAAGCTTATCAATCCCAGATTGAAGACCCCTTCTGCAATCTTTATCAAAGGATATCCTCTTAGGCCCTGCCCTCACACTAAAGGTCCCACCTTGTCGCAATTCTCGAACTGGGTTTTGAACCCATTTCATTTTTCTAGCTCTCTGTAATATATTCAATCAAAAATACAAAAAAAACTTGAAGAAAAAAAATCATGGGTTTTTGTTAGAGAGAGAGGATAATACTTACAGTGAAAGGGAGAGAGAGAGGAGCGTAGATTGGGGAAGATAGAGAGAGGGGCATCTTCATCGCTTAAAACTGTCTATTTTTGTGTTGAGATTAGAACAGAGGGTTTGGGTTTTTGGGGAAGAAAATAAAGGATTTTTAGAATAAAGAGACAGGGGGAAGGGGTTTTTATGAGAATATGCATTCACACCCCTACGAATAGTATTAATTGCAGTTATGGTGTTTAGGGCTTTTTTACATATGAGGCTCTAAATATGTCATTTTTACTTTTTTAGATATGGGTGCATTTTATATATGGAGAGGAACGGGAATTTAAATAGTTAAATTTCAAATTTGCAAATTGAAGGTGCAGAAGTTAGTAGAGTAGTAGTAGTTATTTTTTTCGCTAATGGTTCGTTTTTGTAATATAATGAGTACTTTCTTTATCCATTTTCTTGAAATTTAGAAGATCGAAATACAATAGTGAGTTTATATAAAACATTGCAAATTCACATAATATAATAAGTATGCGGGAGGCTAGAGATTCAAAACATATAAACAAGGGAGGAAATGCATTGGGAACAACGGTTGCGAATTCAATGGCTAAAGAAAGGGGACGCCGACACAAAGTTCTTTCACAAAGTGGCTAACGGAAGAAGAAGACAGTACCACATAGGTGGGCTTCTTATTGAGGGAAGCTGGACTGAAGATGAGGAGATAATTAGAAGACATTTAGACGCTAAATATCACAATCTGTCGGGAAGCATAAGCAACGAGAGATGTGGTATAATGCTAGACATGTGGAGTGATTCTAAGATAGATGGGAGCGATGGAATTGAAAATAGATTTACGGAAGAAGAAGTGCACGAGGCAATCAAGAGCCTAGGTCAGGACAAGGCACTGGAGCCAGACGGATTGCCTATATTCTTTTACAAGATCTATTGGCAAATATTAAAGGAGAATTTGATGAACATTTTCATGGAGCTTCACGACGGATCCGCTAATCTGGAAAGGCTAAATTACGCATCAATCATTCTAATCCCCAAGAAACAAGAAGTTCGAACAGCAGAGGACTTCAGACCGATCAGCTTACTTAACGGATCCTTCAAAATTATCACGAAAGTGTTAGCACAAAGACTGGCACCGAATCTACAAGACGTGGTCGCACAGTCGCAGAGTGGATTCATTCGTGGAAGGGACAGCATAGCGGCCGCACACGAAATCGTGTTTAGAGGGGAAAAAATGGAAAGTAGATGGTTTCCTTTTGAAGCTGGACTTCCAAAAAGCTTACGACTCAGTGCACTGGGAATGTTTGGAGGAAGTACTTCGATTAAAAGAGTTTAGAGAAAAATGGAGGTCGTGGATACGGAGATGCGTTCAAGGCAAAAAATCGTTCATACAGGTAAACGGGTGGCAGGGAAAGGAAATCTGGTGCAAAAGAGGTCTAAGGCAAGGGGATCCATTATCGTCACTAGTATTCGCTATCGTAGCGGACGGTCTTGCTGAAATGATTAAGAGGGCACAGGACAACAACCGCATCAAAGGAATAGAGATAAAAAGAATAGAGCATGCCATGACTGTACTCCAATACGCCGATGATACACTCTTATTTGGAAGGGTTAAAGTTGAGGAAGTCGTAGCTATTAAAGCGGCATTGGGGTGCTTCCAAGGATGGTCCGGGTTGATCCCAATTAGCGAACAGTTGTCAATTCCGACTACCACGATCACCAACATTTTAGGATGCGAGACTGCTGAATTCCTAATCAAATATCTAGGGACGCCCATTAGGGCGAGTCCACTCTTAAGAGAGGACTGGACACCATTGATAGAAAAGATTGCTAAGAAATTGGCAGGGTGGAAGAGTAGATTCCTATCATTAGGCAGAAGGATCACTTTGCTCAATTCGATTCTGAATGCTATTCCATTGTATCTAATGTCTATCTACGAAGTACCGAAGTGGGTAATTCATAAGATAGATAAGATGAGAAGACGCTTCTTATGGAAGGAAACCGATGAAGGAAACAAAGGTTTCCATCTCGTAAAGTGGGGCAGAGTTTGCAAGAAAAGAGAATTCGGAGGGTTAGGAATTCTTAATCTCCACGATATGAACCGAGCCCTGCTAAGTAAGTGGTGGTGGAAGATTTACAACAGAAAACGAGGGTGGTGGTCCTACTCGTTTGATCTTTTTCGAAGAAGGAAAAAATACCGATTCGGTGGGCGAAGCTCAGGCGGGAGGGTGTCATTTCTCTGGAAAGGGATCGCCAAGCAAGGAGAGATCTTCAACACAAACACATGGTGCAGAGTGGGGAACGGAAGAGGCACTAGACTCTGGAGAGATAAATGGTGCGGGAACAGAACTCTTAGTAACTTATTCCCGTAAGTCGCGGCGGCAATAGTCAATTCCGACACATTAGTAGCAGATGTATGGAAAAGAAGTAAACTCACGTTCACGATTTCGGAGGGGTTGACACTGGAGAGCATCAACCAATTCGAAGAGTTAAATAGGCTAATTCAAGCGGAAGGGGGTCAAATGACTAACGATCCAGACGCGAGGTGGTGGAACTCGGAAGGGTCACAAACCTTCTCAGTGGCGTCAATGTATAATTGAATCAATGACGGGGGGATCAGATGCAGCGGGGAGAACAGAATTTGGGCTACTCAAGCACTGTTAAAAATTAAAGTATTCAGCTGGCTCGTTCATAATGACGCTATTCTAACAAAAACAAATCTTAAGAGAAGAAATATGCAGATCGACGTCAGATGCGAGCAATGCTTACAAGCGGACGAGGACACGACACATTTATTTTTCACATGCCCTAAGGCTGTCCTTACTTGAGAGATAGTTTGTAGGGGCTTCGGGTGCACACGGTGCCCTATCTCCACTTCAGAGGTTTGGGCTACTTGGAGAGACGAGTACATTAGAGCACAGGATAAACGGGCATGGGATTTAGCAGTAGCGGCAACTCTTTAGAGTCTATGGCTAGACCGAAACGACTGATGTTTTAGAAATATCAGCTACAGATTTACCACTTCTATGCATAAAATTTTCCTTCTAATCCATGATTGGGCAGGTCATGTGGGAGCCAAGAAGAAGCTAAGGATGTCCGAGGAGGAGTAGAGAGCCAGCACAAGGAAAGGAAGGCGCATCAACATTGCGGCTTCAGTTGATTATCTTGATGTATTTTGACTTTTATGATGTACTTTCGAACATGCTTTATCGCGATTAGTTGGTTGCTAGTCGGTGATGGTTGTTTAGGGTTCGCTTAGACCCTATTTTGATTATGTACTTTGATCTACTATGTTTATTTAATTCTCATTAATGAAACGATGACAGAGGTCATCCTTTTATCAAAAATAAATAAATATAATAAGTATGTATTTATTAATTTATGTGTATTAGTTCTTTCAAATCATTACAGAAAGCGTTTTTTTTTTTGTTGTAATATTGAGTTCTCACAATGTGGAGCTCACACACTTGGCCTTCATTTTTTGCGATACTCTTGTATGAATGTTAAGCAGCTTACAATGTATGTATAAAAAATTGGCGCAAAAAGCATTCATATTGATAAAGCCAAGGATTTTTAGCATATTACTCAACAACAAAATTCAGATTGTAATCAGCGAAGACAAGGACAATCGAAAAAATATAATATATATTCAGTAGCTTTTACTGATGATTCATTTCTACAACCAAGCTAGGTTTATTTACAAATTTGAAACAAGAAGATTAAAACATTTCAATCCCATTGAATGATATGACCTAAGTTACAGAAAATACATTAAAACTGATTTCCAATCTCAATCTCTATTGCATGCAAAACTAATTCAACATCGGTGCATCACAAAAACAAAAACAAAATGAGAACAAAATGAGAACTTGCTCGCTTCCCTTCCTCAACGCAAGGGCCAATTCTATCAGAAGAGCTTCAATAAGATTGGAGATTATACAAAAGGAGCCATTCATTCATCAAAGTAGCTTTTCCCTGCAAAATAACTGCTGGATAATTTAGTAGATTATATAACAAAGCATGTATGCATTTAGATGAACTAGGTTTGCCCGTTGACACGTGCTTACGGCACGTCTTCGAAACGGTACACCTTGTTTGATCATATAAAATAGTTTTGGAGGTCCAACAAATTAATTGAAGTAACAAACATAGAGCAAAAAACATATTATATGATTTTTTTTTATTTTTTTTTGAATTATTTTAAAAGTTTTTAAAATTTTAAACTTTTTAGTTTTTTAATATTTTAAAATTTTAAAATTTTTTATTTTCTTAATTTTTTGAATAGAAGAGGGAGGGAGAGACAAAAAAAAATTTAAATAAATATAGGAGTTGTTTTGAGTGGGGAATTTGAATTTGAGTTTTGGGGGGGAACTTTTGGGGGGGAAATATGTTTTGTAAAGTTAGATCTGGGCCTTTAAATTTTGGGGGATTGAAGGAGAGCCACTTGATAGCTTTCTTTGTATTTTATTATATAGATTCAATACGCATACTAAAATGAAAACATGAATATGGGCTCAGATCTAGTACAAATATCAATGAAAATGATTCATGCTTTTAGTGAAAACGAGTCTAACCTTGTTGCATATTTGATTATCCAAATATATTTATAAAAAGACGATAATCAATATCCAACAAAAGGGAGACAAACTCAAATATGAAATGGATTATTTATGTGTATTTACACCCCTAGTCAGACACATGAATCTTTCTTCTGCACTCGGCTCTGTTAAGTGTCATCCATTTGGTCAAATTAGTAACTTTGTCAAATTGGAGCGACTTCTATATTTCAGGTTTCTTATGGACCCATTGATTTTTACCATTATTTTCTCTGTGCTATTATTCTAGGAAAAGAATCAATACAAACCACTATCACTGATATTATAACTCCAGAAGGATTCATGTATATATGGTTGTATCAAACTGTAAGATTCAGAATTCATGTAGTATCAAATAGTAAGATTTCAAATTGATGTGCAGGTGACGCGTTGCACACCACAGGTTTGTTCTAACAACTACAAGAAAGTTATGGTGGGTAGTTATGAAGAATGGGTAATTACAATGAGTGGACTGCTAACAGCGCACTTGCACTGCATGTCAAATATCTAATTGGTGTAGAACGAAGAGTATAACCAAACTGGGATAACAGGGCATACACTTCATAAATTTGTGGTGTTACATGATCAGATCTAGAAGAATATTTTACCTGTGCATGAGCAGCAATTCCAGCGTTGACATATTTAAACTCCTCCATCAGTGCAAACAAATATTTTATAGTAGAATAAAAATAAAAATCTTCCGCACAGTTGTATCATCAGTTAAGGAAATCAAACAAACTACTAGAACTTTTTCCCAACCTTGTAAACACAAAATCCTAGATAGCTTCCAAATATTGCAGAAAGCTTCTTCCTATTTTCAAAATCTTTTAAAGGAAACTTTTTGCACGAGATACCCCCACTTGAGATGATCAGTATTCTGTTAAGCAAGCGTTTTCTATTATGATGCAACTTTTTAATATAAGACCTGTTGTTTATTATTAAGTATACTAATTTTTAGTTCATGTACACTTTTTAGGACCATTTCTGACAAACACCCTAAAGGTTAGCAAATTTAGTATAAAATATATTGACATGTATATTTTACTCATAAATACCTTAATGTTCAGTTTACTACCGAGTACAACCAAAAAATGGAAAAGAACAAAATGTCATCCTCCTTTCACGTCCCATTCTAAATCAGCAAAAGAAATTATATTTTAAAAAGAAAGGAAAATGTGGGGATGGCAAAGTGGGTGGGAATTGGGTTTTATACAAGTGTAATAAGATATTTAGAGAAAGAGAAGGGGATAGTGATGTTGCTGCAGAAGATGGTGGTGATAATGGTGATGGGGGAATGTACATAGAAGAAGTAACAGTTATGGTATCAAGACTTGGTATTGGGCATATTATCAGATGTTCGGCGTTGGTCTCGGTATCAGATTTCTGGAAATATCGGCCGTATCGTCATGGTGTCTTGGATTTTTGGCATCGGCTTCTGAAAGTGTTCAAGAATTAACTGAAAATTATGAAAAATCGTTAAATTTAAATCTTAGAACAATCATTCAAATACAATTTTTTTATCATTAGAAAATAGTGTAATAACTTATATGTTTATTTTCATTTTCGTGTACAGAAATATCTCACTTTATAAATATATTCTTTTGTAAGTATTTACTGTGAATTGTAAATTATAATACTACATACATAAAAGTTAAGAAATTTAAGCTACAAAAGATATACTATAAAAATATATACTATAGATATACTTTCAATATCTTCCCATTGCCGTGTTGTCTCTCTCTCACTCGCTTACACAGTCTCATACCAACTCATCGCAATAGTGCCAATAATACGATCTATAGTCTTCAGTATTGATTGCTTAATATTGTCCTACTTACTTATCGGCAAATACCGAGTTTTTAGGCAAATATCGTATCGGATAGATAAAATCCGAGACGAGTAGGTCGTCTCGTCTCGTCTCGTCTCAGTCTTGACCGAGATTTCATACCATGGTAACGGTGGTGGTGGGGAGGGACTGAGGGAGTTGTGGAGGTCACACAGTGGTGGTGTTGGTAATGATGGTAAAAGTAATAATCGTGGAAATCAAACGATCGACTTGGCAAAATTATTATTAATAAAAATCAAATATCTACTTAATTAGCATAAAACCCAACCATTAAATCCAGCTCAGAACAAACTTAACTGAGATCTCATCCACATAAAATTTTCCCATTGCCCAACAAATTTTACTCATATCATTCAGATCATTTAGATAAAATCGAAATCATAAATTCTACATTAACCAGAGACATTGACTGTGTACATGTGGCCTCTAGAGTGTACCATACAATTTTTTATCTACATAATTATGCTAAAAGAAACATTGGAAAATGATGAAAACTACTATGCAATAATTAATGATTAGCTTTATGAAACGCAAGCTACATACCATTCAAGAATGCCCCACAAAGCTTGCTTGATTGGTCGTTTCATATCGGTAACCTCCAATAACAAAACTATCGACCTGATTTTGGGGACGATCACACGAACTAGCAACGAGAGGCGATATCTCAAGAGTTCTCGTACGCAGAACTTGGTCAATCTGATCCATAAGGATATCTGACTGGCTCTCAACAAATGTAAATGAATCCATAGTTTGAGCAGCCCTTGCTGCCACTGTACTCAAAATACGACAGAGATAGTTATATCTCCTCCCTGATTGAGATCCATCCTCAAACGGTAAAGTACAACTTTGACTTAAAGCGCCCTCCTTTGCATCCTTTCTCCATCTCTTCAGAATGTATTGTGGTGGTAAATCTTTTATATTTCTAGTATCTAATACTTTTAACACATGACGACATGAAATTCCTATGAACTCAAACATTTTGCAAGTGCACGTAGCGGTAAGATCATAGGAGTCAAATTTAACAAAGTGGTCTTTCAATCTCTCGTCAAGGATAACTTTATACTCAGATACCCTACCATCCTCACCCAAACTGTACAGCATACAGTCCATGTACAACTCAAATTCCTTCTCAAACATTTTAAAGGCAGCAGGAGTGTAGACAGTGGCTGCTTGTTTCAATATACGCATAGAAGGCAATTTGCGGGTGTTTTGATTTGCATGAACATCTGCTTGTAGTTCTGCGATTCTTCGCTCATTGACCATCGTAGCATAATTATCAAAGAAACTTAAAAGATCAATTTCTGAGCTCAAGTGTTTCTTTAACTCAATATACAATGTCTCTTTCAATTGAACACTCTTCAAATCTGCATAAAATGCATCTCGACCATACACCAAAGCCCATTTCTCTCTTTCTTCAAACAATTTAGCCAACCACTGGTTATCTTTGAGATCATACTTCTCAATCATTGAATCCCATGCTGAAATGAACTCTTCCTCATCCTCGCAATCGAAAAGGCACCTACTGAAATCATTCGATAAAGTTTTTGATCCATGGAAAGCTTGGCTTAGTTGCTCCATAGTTTTTTGATAGATATGCCACACACAAAATCGATGATCTGTACCAGGCCAAACCGAAGCTACTGCTTCATTCATTGCATTACACCAATCTGTCAAAATTGTTTTTGGTTGTTTGCCACTCATCGCCATCTTGAATGTCTCAAACAACCACTTCAAAGATTTTAGACACTCATCATATAATAATGCTGATCCAAAAATGACTGTCTGCTTATGATGGTTCACACCGGTGAATAGAGCAAGTGGCCTGCCATAGCCGTGCATTTTATACATCGTATCCAAACAAACTGCATCTCCAAAGTAGGAAAAATCCATTAGCGACTTCGCATCAGCCCAAAAGAAGTTAACCACATTATCATGTTCATCAGTTTGTGTGGCGTAGAAGAAAGACGGATTCTCCAACTGCATCCTCTGCAAGTACTCCAGCGCTGCCCCAACATCTCCAACCCTCCGAATGGTTTTCGTATGCTTATTACCACCACCAAAGACAGAACTAATGTCCTGAATATCTAAAGCTTTTTCATCATTAGAACCCCAAGTTACCATGGAGCCATCATCATCTATCCCGTTAAATTGTGCACTCTGGGACACAACCAGCTCAGATGATGAAGGAGTTGCCAACTGATGGTTATGGCGAGTGACAAACTCAAACACAGTATATTTACCATTAGCGCTTAATCTTATGATCATACAAGCAGGACAGCCCGTTCTAGTCTCTGGACGTGGCTTCTTCACCCTCTTCGACCCTTTTTTACTCACTCGAAAACCTTCCTTGGAGCAAACAAACATCCTCCTAGTAATAACATTATCAGCCCCCACCGTCATGCTTGCTCTCCGAATACTGAACCCGATTTTTACAGCATACATGCTATAGAATTCATACGCTGCCTCCTCAGTATCAAACTCGGGAGTCCTCACCGAATCATCCACCAAATCAGCTCTCAAAACCCTGGCCTTCTTCCTCATCTTCTTCGCCTTCATCATACTAATCGTCGACACAGTTGCAAGTGGGTGGTTGTGGTTTGCGTCAAACTCCGTGACCCGATACCTCCCATTCGGCGTTAATCTTATCGTCATGCAAGCTCCGCACCCAATTCTAGTTTCCGGTCTCGGCATCTTCACTTCCTTCGCACCCTTCTTCTTCTCCCTAAACCCTTCTCTCGAGCACACAAATGTCCTTCTCGTCACAATGTTTTTTGACGTTGTCCACAACGTCGACCGCCTAACAAAAAACCCTAAATTTTCGGCGTAGGCATTGTAAAACTCGTACGCATCATTTTCACTGTTGAAAAGCATGTCGATTCTTGGGAACCATTCGAGTGTTCCGGAATCCTGAATTCGAGCATTCGGGCTCCTTTCCTCTACTGTCATTTGTTCCCTGTCCAAAATCCCATTTCAAATTTCAATAACCTATGACTAAAAGTTGCAAAATTTAAAAACTAATTGTAGTGATCTAATGAATAATACATTAAATGAGCGAAATTACGGATACCCAGTTAAAGAAAACACTGAAATGAGCTCCAACCCATTGAACAAAGGGGTTTAAAAAATGGTTTTTGGGTCAATTTGGATTGAACTGGAAAGTTGGCAAGATCAAAAATTCATTGGGGGATTTGAGAGAGAGAGAAGAAAAGATCGAACCTGAGATATTTGTAGCCTCGTATTGGAATCGGAGAGGGATTGATTTGTGATTTTGGGGGGGTTTTTCTGTTCTTCACTTTCTAGGTTTGTTTTGATTTGGAGAATGAAGAAGAAGCGAAAGAAGAGAAGGCAGCGGCCAGCGCATGGGAGTGGAGCGCACCGGGTCGGGTTAAAGGCCACAGATCCAAACGGGTCACCCGATCCGAACATGATCTAAACCTATCCTTGAGCTGCTGAGCAACCCACGTAGAGTTTTTCCATGGAACAAGGAGTTGCGAAAGAAAACGAAAAGCAGATAGATATAGAATTAGGACAGAAAATGAGTACATGTATACATACTAGATTTGCCTGCAGTATATGAAAATCTTGTAAACAGTAAAACAACAATTATGTAGCTAAGTTTGGATAGTATAATAATAATTAGTTGTAAATAAAAGTCTATATTTTCATTAGTATATGTTGAAAAATAATTATAAATAAATGTGGGTGTAAAATCCAACTTCAGTATGGAAAATAATAAAATTTAACTGTAGATGATATATTTGCTATTTTCAGTATAACATTAACAATAAAAAATGCATAAAAAATCTAAAAATTTAAAAAACCTAAAATCTGAAAATATAAATCTCTAATATTATAATGGGAGAAGGCCTTAGTGTCATTTGTAAATATTTTGTCATTCTATCAACTCGTGCAACGCACGTGCATAACTATTATAAAGGAGATCCTAAGTTCAAATCAAGACTACGCCTAATTTTTTATTTAAAAAAACTATATTTATTAAAACGTGCATCGCACGTGTAGACTACTAGTTTATAAATAAATAGAAAGAGAATGAGAGAGGGAGAGAGAAATAAATAAATAAATAAATAAAGAGGTTGTTTTAGGGGATTTGAATTTGAGTTTTGGGAAAAACTTTTGGACGGAAAAATATGTTTTGTGAGGTTGGATCTTGACCATTAATTTCAATCCTATTGAATGAGAGCCACTTAATAGCTTTATTTGTGTTTTATTATATAGATAAATCAGCTTGTACGAAATAGTATTGGCTTTACAAACAACATGATCGTGCCACTCACAGAGACAAACTTTAACTCGTTTAAGACACTTGATATACTCTCTGTGCCTGTATTTCTAGAAGTCCAAACTCAAAAACAGAATTGCTTATAGGAGTTAATAATGTATCTTAAGACTGTCTTTGGACATGCTCACTCAACCATATCAGCACACTTGGGTTTTTTTTGGGAAAATGTGAAACATAGACACAAAGTTACCATATTTTATTAATAAGAAATTAACAAAACAAACCCAAAAGTATTGGGCCAAATACAACCTGCAATACATAAAATAAAATATAGAACCTCCAATTATACATGGGAGGGTGGGACAGTAGACAAAAAACATAAAGCAACATGACCGGTACAGACAACAAGCAGTCTCTTCAGCAAAACCATGGAGGGGGAGCCATTGATCCGAAAGATAGCTAACTTCACGATACCATACTCGTTCTTCAAGTAATTTCTGAGGCATCATACTAGAGGAGAAGACAATCTGAACCCTTTCTTGAGCCCAAAAATATAACCTCAAAACCGTCTTGGACCCCATTTAGATCCAAAGGAAATTCCTGAATTATTGTACATAATCCCTTCTTAGCCCAGTCACAATGCTTAGCCCAAAAGAGGTGTCTGTACGTCATTTTAGTTTTGTCATTTTAGTTTTGTGCGCTATTCACGTGGTACGCGTACACCCACTTGAAGTAAATCAGGGAGAATTTTTGGTGCCCAACCATTTCAAAAATTTCAAAATTCCCGCTAACAGCAGAAGCAGAAAGGCTTCTCCCACAAAGGCGCTATCAGCACACTTATTTTCATGCAATAAACATGAGTTTTAAAGTACGTGAATTTTGCCGGATTTGAACTGCAATTACAACCAAACATCAAATCAAGGTCAAAATTAACTTGAGCATCGGAGGATTTGGACCTCAAAGCCAAACCTTTCCTCTGTCATCAACCGAACCCTGCATCTTAGCTCAATCATGAAAATAAGTACCATTATACCGTGAAAGATTAGATGAGAACAAGCTGAACACAAAATTGGCGATAAGGATGTACTTGAAGCATGCACTAAGGATACACCATACAACGAAAAAGTATACAGCATTTAGCGATAAAGGTGTACATGAACCACTGGTACATTTTTTTTACAGCATGTCCCAATATACGAGTCTAATATATAGAGGCTTTAACACCTTTTTACGTGGACAAAATCTAAATTGCATAGCACTTGGAGCTCAAATAAAATGACTTGTAAAATGAAGAAAATCAATGGCATTGGAGAGTTCTACATAAGTAACATTGAAAAACTACAAGACATGCACATTATGCGACAGCCAAGGAAACTACACAGTAATGATGATCTTATTTAAGGTTTCTAAACCATGAAATACTCAGATAACAATGTCTCTTTGTCTTCTTCTCCTCTTCTTCCTTTGTCTTCTCAATTGATGAGATTCTCATACAAAGGTTGGATCATAAAAACTCAGCACGACCGACTCAGTGTTTTGCATTTTCCTCCTCGCAATGCTTTGAATACTGATCAGCATCCATCAAAGAGTTGAGCTCCCCCGCATCCTTTACTTGGACTTTTATGATCCAACCCTTGTCATAGGGCCCAGCATTGATCTGATTCATCAACAAGAGGTTGTGAAAGGAGCCGAAAACATGTCAGAAACAAAAGTTATAAGATGTATGAAATGCATGAGAGCATATTATGATAAGAAAAATAAGCTACATAGATTAAAAGAGTTCATTCAGTATACAATGGTCCATCGTTTGCTACCTTGTTTAATTTATTCACTTGAACTGTTTTCCCCTCTCCAGCTTCGATTCGGTTACTTGGTGAAATCATTCATGCTTATTGAACTCCGTCAGAGTTTCTGGTTAACTGTCTTTCTCCAAACAAAGTTACATAGCAAGACTTCTCGAAATGGCTGTTGTTTATATTTCACTTTCTAAATACTAAGTTACCTACTCAAGTTACTGTCCCTCTAAAAACAGTTAACCAAACACTTTCTGGTTAACCGTCCCTCTTCAAACTAAGTTACATACATTTCGAGAGTACTGGATTTGTATGAAGCAAGGGAACTGAAACTCTGAGATCCAACTTTCTAAATACTACTATTCCAACGACATTAACACCTGAATCCCAACCTTTAAGCTTCATCACCTCCCTTAAAATAAAACCTAGTATTGACTCCAATCACTGCAATTACATCTTTTTTGCTAACTGGTGTCAAAATTGGGTCAGTTGTACATGCCAAACTACCTAAACCAGTTTTTCCTCATTTTATCTCCAATTAAAGCTACCCTGATTTCTTAGGGATGAATTCATTCAATCACTCTTATCGCTATAATTTTGTAGAATATCTGAATTTCTGAATTAATAATACATGCAAGGAAACCAAGTTGTGATGTTGATTGAAGATACTACTAAAGAATGCAACTCAAAGATGCAATAATTCTCTAACAAGAAGTTCGCCAAAGGAGACATGTCGATGCCAGTTGACGAAAACTTAAAACGCCCAACAATACCAATGACAACTTGTTTAAGTTCAAATTCAGTAACAGAACAAAATTGGAATATTCAAACCAATAAATTAGTAGCACTGGTATCGGGTCCGTGTCAGGTCCGGGTTCTTTCAAAATTTTGGTACCTGCTATCTGGTTCGGGTGTTACCAGAACACCTTTATTTTTCCCGGGTCCAATTCGGGTTCCAGGTCTTAAACAGGTCTTTGGGCGGTCTTTGGGCAAGTTTTTTAAAACTCTTTGAAATAGAATTATTGATATACTGGCTATATTCCAGACTTTACTAATGTAGCTAAGAAACATGACAACTGACCAAGATATGAAAAAAAAGGATCTAAAAACACCATATCTACAGCAATTTCGAATTCCAATATCACTTTTTATTTCAGATTTTATTGCTTTGACTGTAAATGAGTAAAAACCTTAGCTGAAAATCTAGTGGAGCTCCCAAACCTATCAGGACTAATTGTAAGTACAATACAACAACAAAATATGGTCGGCAATAAAGGAATATAGGAAAAACATGATGTAGGACTACCATTTCAAATATTTCGTATAAACATGTTCCACTAAATTACAAAAAAGATATTCCAAGCTAAAAGATGTTCCAAATTAGTGAATTACCACTAAACTTCCCTAATCAATTTTAGTTAGTTATAAGTGCAAAACCTCAAGCCAGTGGGTTGCTACAATTACAAATACAAGAAGAAGAAAACAACAACGAATAGACTAACAGAGTACCATTTTTAGCTTCCCTGTAAGTCATTTCTTCAAAATAATTTATTCGTAGGATGCTAGGACAACTGGATAAAAATTAAGTCAATCAAACACAACTTTCAACTATACAATCCCAACAAAATCATATTACGTTCCAAAATACTTTTACTTGAAAAGAAAACATGTCTACTAGCTCCATCATAGTACATCATATGCTAGAGATTTCAGCCTATACAAAATCCCAACGAAATCATATTACATTCCAAAATACTTTTACTTGCAAAGAAAACATGTCTACTAGCTCCATCATACTATATATCATATGCTAGAGATTTCAGCCTACAAAATAGGGCAACAAAACCAGCACCAAGACAAGCAAGACAGCAGCCGCACATCAACGAAATAGCAGCAAATCAGCACCAAAAGACAGCAGCAACACAGGAAGAGAACAGCAACAATACAGCTTCAAGACAATAACGAGACGGCAGTGACGCAACAACAAAACAGCAGCTAGATGGCAGTGATGCGATGTCAGAAAAACTAAGAATGAAATTGGGTTTACTGATTGCTCTGGAAAGATTAAAGATCAAATTGCATTGCTACTCGTTCATCAGATTCAGGATTGACTTGGCAGGCAAGGTTCAGGAAGAAAAACAAAGGAAGAGACTAAAACAATCAGTAGCTAACTTTTTTTATGATTGCACTAGTTCGTTTCTAAGCACTTCCTAGACGACCTCAATTAAAAGTAGCATAGAATTTTGGCACGAGGGTACCTATATTTTGAGAAAGTTCAAAATAAAAAAAGGATGTTTTGTTCTAGCATTGAGACTCCATAAGTTAGCAATCAAATTCATGATATATATATATATATAGAGAGAGAGAGAGAGAGAGAGAGAGAGAGAGAGAGAGGAGTGATCCAATGAAAAACAATCTTAGTTGAGAATGAGAAACATTCATTATGATTCTAATTAGATTTAAATGAATGGCACTAATTAATTTGGGTTAGTTAACATCTAAGAATTTGTTTTTTGAACATTTGGTTCAATTTTAATTTTAAAAAACAGCGTTTTGAAACTTCTCTTTCAGCCTCCTCCTATTCCCTAACCTAAGAATCAGAAAACCTCTCCAATTTCTCTCTTCTCCATCAGGCTATTTCCGAACCCACCAGCACTCATGCTGCCCCAACCTAATTAGATTTAAATGAATGGCACTAATTAAATTGGGTTAGTTAACATCTAAGAATTTGTTTTTTGAACATTTGGTTCAATTTTAATTTTAAAAAACAGGGTTTTGAAACTTCTCTTTCAACCTCCTCCTATTCCCTAACCTAAGAATCAGAAAACCTCTCCAATTTCTCTCTTCTCCATCAGGCTATTTCCGAACCCACCAGCACCCATGCTGCCCCAACCTACTCAGCACCCGCGCTGCGCCTGCCCCAGCCACGCCAACCCGCCACCACCCGAAACAGAACAACGTTTAGCAAGTGAATTATATTTTCTTTTTGTTAATGATTATAGCAAGATGTTCATTCAAATATGATAGCCAAACATTACATCAAGATTATTTTGGATCCAGTTATTGTTTTTAGTTTTCAAAATTTGAACATATTTGTTGCCTGCCACATGTTTTACTAAATGCCTAATAGAGTTCGTCCTAGTTAGTTCTTCCTAATTAGTTTAATACTACATGGTGTCAAACATTGGTCTATGAGAGTTTGATCTTTGCAAAATCAATATTTTGATTTAAAAATAATTACTAGTTTGAATTTTGTCGACTATGTATATGTTCTCCTTGAAATTTACTTTAGGATGCTCTCCTCAATTTACATTCTAGATTCCTAAAATAAATTCGATTCTCCTGCAGTTCAAGTTGTGCAATGTTCGGAATATGCAGTTTGGCCATAAAGGCATCCCCTATCTCAACACTTATGATTGTCGCACCATCCGTTACCCTGATCCTCTAATCAAGGCAAATGACACCATCCCCGAGACTGGAAAGATCGTTGACTTCATCAAATTCAACGTTGGGAATGTTGTGATGGTCACTGGTGGAAGAAACACTGGGCGTGTGGGCATCATCAAGAACAGGGAGAAGCATAAGGGAAAATTTGAGACTATCCATGAACGGTGTGAGGCACTACAATGTTTCGCATTCAGTGTCATCATTAGATTTCAATAATGAAGGGATTTTTCTAAGCATATTAACTTTTGTTTATATTTTATCAACTTAAAAGGTTAACAAAAATCTTCTCTTAGAACACAGTTGTGCGACATGATCACCCTAAAACCACATTGCCATACAGATAAGAGCAAACACGGTCGTGCTTTGCTAAAATATGCATAAATGCATATTATACTATATCTGAAGCTAATAGGCCTACCCCCTCTCTCCTTTCTCTATTTTGAAATGGAGAAAGGAGAGCAAAAGTAGAAAATCACACCTACCTTAACACGTGCACACCACATTTTTTTACTTAACAAAATAAAATACAAATACAAAAAAACTCTTCCTCTCCCAACTTCCCCTCCCCCAAAATCCCGCTAACCCTCATCCCCAAAATCTCAGCAGTCGTCGTTCGCCAGCCCACCCAAATCCTCGCCGTCGACGCTCACTGGCCCGCCATGAGTGATGACACCATCGGTAAGAATTCTCCTATGAGAAATTAGGGTTTTTGAATTTCTAATTTGTTTTGTAATATTGTTTTCATAAAACCCTAATTTACCACTCGCTTTTACTCTTGATATCTAATTAAGGCATTTCAATTCTTGAAATTTCGAAATCCAAACCCTAATTATGGATTCAAAAATAAAGATTGGTTATTTTCAGACCAAATCCTAACTAATGTTCTGTTCTTGATTCTTTGTTTCTTTAGAACCAAATAAATTTGATTTTAGAGGCCATGGTAGAAATTGGGATTTTGGAAGGTGAAGAAATAAAGGAAAGAATAAACTGTGGGAAAGTAAGAGGGTAATGTAAGTGTTTATTGTATGCTTGTTTTTGTCTATTCACTCATTTACACTACTCTCTCCAATGTGTACTCCCAGGGATTACGGAGATGGCAGTTAGGCTTGTATGTCATGCCGTCGTTGCAATTAGCCCAAATGCAGGTTACTTGAAGATCAACTTTTATTGTTTAATTTGATAGTAATTGTGTTCACTACTTCTCATAATTATTTCTCATGACAAATTACTTTTGTTAAGTTTTTGAGCTTTTCATTTATTTTTAGCAATCTCTCATAACTATTTTAGCAATTTTTCTTCAATTAGAATTGTTTCAGTTTTTTATATCCTTTTTCAGGTAATATTTATTTTGCTTGTATTTGAGTACTTTTCTATTTTTTTATGATATTATGGTCAAGTTTTGAGATTCAGGATCAGATGCAAACCTAATAATGTAGGGTTTCAGATTAGAAGAAGGGGGATCGTCAAGTATGAGATTGAAACGAACTGACTTGCATATGAGGGCTTTTTCTTCTAATTGCTATCTGTTTTCATTTGGACTTTTGCATTCTAAATAAAATTATCATTAAATTTTCAATTACAAAGAGTGATGGATTGTAGATGATGGTAAAATGCATGAAAGCTAAATAGTTTGGTCCATTTTATCATTATTGTATTTTATTATTTTTATTTTCTTAGGGTAGAAGTGAACAAATGAGTGAATATATAAGAAAGCTAAGGACTTGCATCAAATGGTTGATGAAATGAGAAAATAAAAATTTGATGAAGCAAGAGCAGATTCGGAATATGCTGCAATCAGAAGGGAAACAACATGCAGATAATGCTATCTTATCTACATCTTTTGTTTTATTTGAAAAGTTTTGGTGAATTGTAGTATTGTATGTGTGTTCTATAGTTTGATCATTTTATAGAGACACAACTAAGGAGTAATATAGAACAGTTGGAGGCAAATATTGAGGAACTTCGCAGACAATATGAGTATTTGGAAGCAAGCTTTAGAATAGAGGACTCTGACAAGATTGTAAGTCTCTTTCTTAGCATCTCTAAATTTCGGTAATTATTTGACTATTTAATTTATTTTCTTTTAATTGAATAGAAATATAGAATGATGTTGATTGGTTTGAAAGTATGAATTAGTTAATTTGTAGATTTGTCCTCTTTTCATTATATTGTGATTGAAATAGCTAAGAGGCATTTCTAAATTTTTAAGTAATATATAATTTTATGAATCCCTTAAAATTATTTTAATCTGTGCAATTTGTACAGGGTAACACTAGTTATACATAAAATTTTACAATCCATTACTCAGAATGAGAGCTCCACACCACTCCCCTTCTTAGAAACTCTCCCACTCCTCCCACCACACCCACAAAGCCAGTCGCTACCCATCACCACCTATGACTAAACGAGGGAGGGAAGAGAGCGAAGGGCATCACCGTGAAGGTGGCTGGAGATGGGGTAAAAGCTCAGGGCGAGAGTACCAAAAATCCATTTCTCCAAGAGAGAGAAGAGAGCGTGAAGATGAAAACAGATCCAGAGCTCTGCGACAGTCCCACCGTCAGGAAGCGGAAGATCGGAAGGAGCATAAGGATACCAGGAGGGTCAATCATCCTCTACCACCCAACGACGGGAGCAACTTCAAGCGACGATCGTACGCTGAAGTAGCTAGGGCCTCTAACCTGGACGTCGACACGCATAGAGTGCGTCGTCGCTCCCCAAGTCCAGTTACTGATCATCGTCGTCCAATTAGAGAAGACGCCGAAGGCGAATGGGTTTTGGTTAAGCCGAGAAAGAGTAGACAGGCGATCAAGAGCCATAGTTTGTCGGAGAACTCGCGCAACAACGGCCGCAAAAATTGTCACAAGTGTGCCAAGTCGGGACACTCGATCAGTAAGTGCCAATCCGACTGGTTTTGTTATTTTTGTCGATGCTCAGGCCACATTTCGACAGCTTGTCCGAAGCGCATCATCGCATCGCCCTCTAACGTGAAAGCTTCAAAGCTGGCGCTAGCTACTGCATCGGAGTGTAGCAAAACCCAAGAGAGCGCTGCCGGAGAGCAACGTGTGATCCAAACTACTATTGCTCCGACGCCATTGATAGTTGAATTCGAGAGGCGTTTTAATGGTGGCATCTTAATCAAGGCACAATCGGGAGTCCCCTCATCCACCGACGTCTCCGAATTACTTCAAGCGGCTCTCGTCACTTCTCCAACTCCAACGTGGGTCATCCAAGAGATCGCCATGAATACCTTCTACGCTCACTGCAGCGACCCCGCCATTGCTCAGGAGACTATCAGGGTAAAGGGACTAGAGGGCAAAGACGCACAGGGATTAGAATTCTTCGTCACCTTCAAGTGGTGGACTCGCGACTATGGCGCGTTAAAGGCGGAGAGCCTTCCACCTATTTGGATTAGATTGTACAACCTACCCTTCCATTGCTGGGTGAGGTCGGGGTTTCAAAATGTCGTTCGAAAGTTTGGCTTGCTGATCGACATTGACAGGCAAACTCTCACGCTCGCAGCCCGTAAATTCTCTAGAATCAAGGTTGGAGTAGCGAACAAATCCGACATCCCGTCCAAGATCCTTACTGCATTCGAAAATCATATTTACGAGGTTAGAGTGATTGTCGAGACTCAAAAGAACGTTTCGTTCAGAGAATCGACGCCTGGAGACGATAAAAATTTCAAGGGCTCAGATGCGAAGGCAGAGGTAGACGATGACGCGTCACCGTTGGATGTGAAAGAGCTCTCACGCAAACGCCATTCGTACGATGGAGATCAAGTGATTTCTGGACCACACGATCGCGAGCGCCAAACCAATTTTTCGAATCCCTTGATTAAGTATCAATCCCAGCCGTCCAAGCCCTCTACTTTGCCAGCTGTGCAGCAAACCAACTGGAAACGGGTCCCACATCCATCAACTCGGTTGTCTCCATCAGGAGGAAAAGGCCTACGTACTGGCGCTGAGGTGACTGCATGCGGTGAAGGGATGTTTAGAGGAGTTGGGGGTCTCAATGACGATGTGACAGGTCACTTTAAGCCAACTATGAAGCAGCAGGGAATTCTAAAGCAAGTTAACGATGTGGGCCTTAGTTCTCAAATGGGCCTGGTTAAAGATGCTTGGATGAACTTCACAAATGAAGAAGTGGAGAGCTCGGTTAAAGCAGCCCTTTTGGCCTAGATCCAGACTAAGGAGAAGCAGCGGCATGGGCTGGTGCCCATGGGCCAGGAGGATTTAATTCCTACTTGTTTCGACAGTCCAGTAGGGATTATTTCTTCGATCCCTTGTGAGAAAGTTTCCTCTCCGATTGTTCAAACTCATCAATCAATCAATGTTCAAACTTTGGCAGAGTTGGAGCAGGGGAAAGATATCATCGGTGCACTAGACGGGATTCGAGAGGATAATCTGATCTCAGTCACAGAAACAGAATGCGAAGACAAGGAAGTCAGAGGCAGTGTTGGGAGCTCTTCAACTAGAAAGATCACAGAATATCGGAGGAAAGGAAAAAGACAGTTGGTTAGCTCGGATAGCCAGAACAACGGGAAGGAGGGATGACCTTATAGGGGAAACAAACAGTCGGAAGATATCACGGCAGGCGAAGGTACATCTAATTTTAGTTGTTCAATTCTGAATTCCTTAACTAATGATTCACTCATTTACTTCGCTAGCTTGTATGGTCTAGCCATGGGTTCCTCTAGGTCTGAACATTTATCCAATGTAGCTATCATTAGAGAGGAGACGAAAATAGTTTCTAATTAATTTAGGTGTCCTTTATGGGAGAGGTAGCTTTGGGGTTAGATGTTTAGTTGGTTTTATTATGGTATACATATTTTGGAATGTTAGAGGGATGCGGCAAAAAGTAAAAAAAAGAGCTATTGGAGTAACTCTGAGCAAGATTTGTCCTGATATTTGCGGGCTCCAAGAAACTAGAATTGAAACCCCATTAAAGGTAGATTTCACTTCTCTTAGAGGTATGGAAGATTTCCATTGGAGATTTAAGCCAGCTAGGGGGTTTTCAGGAGGTATAGCTGTAGGGGCTAGTTCTACCTTCTACGAGATTGTTGATGCTTTTATCAATGAATTTACGGTATTGATTAGAATTAGACGTCGACGAGACGATTGGTCACAGACGGTTACTAGCGTAATGCGCCAGGCTTTCTGGACTGAATTAAGATTTATCAGGAACAAATGGGGAGGGGCTTGGTTAATCGGAGGAGATTTTAACATCACCAGATTCCAGGACGAGCATAAAGGCAAGAGTCACAGTCGTCATGATCAAGACGCGTTCAACAAGACGATAGAAGATCTAGATTTGCTGGAATTAGAAATGACGGACAGGAAATTTACTTGGTCAAATATGCAGAGGAATCCCATATTGGCCAAGCTAGATCGAGTGCTTGTGTCCAACGAGTGGGAGGATGCTTATCCCTTTGCAAAAGTTCAGTCGGCCCTACACTACACCTCTGACCACTTGCCTCTGGTTATAGATTGCGGTCTAATGGGTAAGAAGAGGCACTTCAGTTTCAAATTTGAGAAAGCATGGACGGTCTGTGAGGAAACGAGACAAGTTATCGCCGAATCGTGGAATGCAAGCACCACTCAGTTCTCTTCAGCAGTTGGGATTTGGATAGAGAAGACAAGGCACCTAAGAAGGAATTTAAAAGCTTGGACCAGACATAGAACGAGAGACACTAACCTTAGAAGAGAGACTCTGGCAAGTAGAATTGCGGTCCTGGAAAGTTCTCAGGAGGACAGAGATCTCCAAGACCCTGAGAAAGAAAAGCTTGCTAATAATAGACTGGAGTTGCAGCACATTGGGAAGATTGAGGAATTATACTGGTAACAGAGAGCGAGGATCCAATAGCTTAGAGAGGGAGATGCGAACACAAAATATTTTCATAAAGTTGCAAACGGAAGAAAAAGACAGAACCACATCATAGGAATATCAGTTAACAGGAACTGGACGGAAAACGAAGACCTGATATTGGGGCACCTAGATAAGCATTTCCACGACCTTTTAGGAGGTCCTACAGCTAGCAGATGTGTGATGGCTCATGATGTGTGGAGTTCCTCCAAGATAGATGGGAGTGAAGGAATCGAAGAGAGATTCACAGAAGCAGAGGTATTCGAGGCCATTAAGATGCTTGGTCAGGATAAGGCACCGGGGCCAGATGGACTCCCGATCTTTTTCTTCAGAAACTACTGGCATATCATAAAAGAAGACCTACTGAACATCTTCAACGAGCTTTACGACAGTAGGGCCAATTTGGATAGATTGCATTATGCAACAATTATTCTGGTGCCTAAGAAAAACGAGGTTATCTCGTACGAGGATCTAAGACCAATTAGCCTGCTGAACGGCTCCTTCAAAATTATTACAAAGGTCTTAGCACAAAGACTTGCTCCACATCTTAACGAGGTGATCGTGCAATCGCAAAGTGGGTTCATAAGTGGAAAGGATATCATGGACAGCATAGCATCAGCCCACGAAATTGTCTTCCGATGTCACAAAGCAAAAGTTGACGGATTCATCCTAAACCTCGACTTTCAGAAAGCCTACGATTCTGTATCCTGGGACTGTGTGGAGGAGGCACTTGCCCTTAAAGGTTTTGGTTCTAAATGGAGATTATGGATGAAAATGTGTATTCAATGAGGCAAATCGTCTATACAGGTGAACGGATGGCAAGGGAAGGAGATCCTCTGCAGGAGAGGCCTACGCCAGGGGGATCCACTGTCGTCCCTGCTCTTTGCAATAGTGGCCGACGGACTAGCAGAAATGATTAGAAGAGCTATGGAAAACATCATCAAAGGGATTAAGATCAAGGGTATCATTCAGCCGATGTCGATCCTACAATATGCAGACGACACTAGTTTGAAGTGCAACTATAGATGAAGCTATTGCCATTAAGGCGGCTTTGGCTTGCTTCCAGGGATGGTCAGGACTGAAAGTGAACTTAAACAAGACCAGCATTATCCCTATCTACGACCAGCCGTCGACTCCGATTCAGGAAATTAAGGAGATCTTAGCATGTAAGATCAGCGATTACCTTATCAAATACCTAGGCACGCCTATTAAGCCGAGAGCTCTAGTGAAGGAGGATTGGAATTTTATCATTGCTAAGATCGAAAAGAAGCTTGCAGGGTGACAGAGTAGGTTCCTCTCTCTGGGAGGCAGGATCATCTTGCTCAACTCAGTTCTTAGCGCTATCCCGCTTTTTCTGATGTCCATCTATGAGTTGCCTAAGTGGGTCGTCAACAGAATCGACAAACTGAGACGCAGATTCTTATGGAAAGGATCAGGCGAGGGGAACAAAGGCTTCCACTTAGTCAACTGGGGAAGAGTATGCAAGAGAAGAGAATATGGAGGTTTAGGTATTGTTAACCTACAAGATATGAATAAAGCCCTGCTTAGTAAGTGGTGGTAGAAGATGAATAACAAACCCAAAGGATGGTGGAGCTACTCTTTCGACCTTTACCGCAAGAAACGGAGATACAGATTTGAAGGAAGAAGTCCGTCGGCAAAAGTCTCTCATCTGGAAGGGGATAGCTAAGCAGAGAGATTTTCCACATCAACACAAGAAGCAAAGTTGGCAACGGAAAAAACACCAGATTCTGGAAAGACAAATGGTGTGGTGAGACTACTCTACAAAATCAATTCCCTCAAGCGGCGGAGGCAACACGGAACCTAGATTTCACAGTGGCTGACATTCGGAAGCGCGGAAAACTAAATTTTAGTTTTTCCAACAATATCACTACAGAAGGCAGGGCACAATTCGAAAAGCTGAACAGGATAACCCTTCAGGAGGGGGGACAGGCAACCAGTTTACCTGATGAAAGATGGTGGGATAGAGACAACTCCGGAGTTTTCAGAGTCTCATCTATGTATAAATGGATCAACGACGGAGGAACGAGATGTCAGGTCCAATCAATCATTCTGGAAGCCAAAATTCCATACAGAGTCAAAGTTTTCTGTTGGTTAGCTCACAATAACGCTATCCTATCCAAAGTTAACCTTAAGAAGAGAAACATGCAGATCGATGTAGTTTGCGACAGGTGTCTTAATGCCGAAGAAGACGTCAACCACATTCTGTTTCATTGTCCCAAGGCACGAGGGGTTTTGGGTGTTCTCAGGTCCCTAACTCAACCAATGATATATAGGGATTCATTAGAGATGTCCACATCAAACTAGATGATAGAAAGGCTTGGGATTTAGCAATAGCGGCATCTATTTGGAACCTATGGCTAGAAAGAAATGATTACATTTTTCGCAATAAAGATTATATATTTCCTATCTCAATGAATAAAATTTTCCTTTTGATTCATGATTGGGCAGGTGCTCAGGAGGTAGCAAAGAGAACCAGGAACAGTGAAGAAGATTAGTGAAGCTGGTGGTCACTGTAACTCGTTCCCACTAGAGCAGTCGAGATGGTTTATTGGTCTACTTTTCCTGTAGTAGGCCTATTTTGGTGTTTGTTGCTTTATGTTGTTTATGTTGTTTTGTTGCGCTGACGAGTCAGCTTATCTGTAATATTCGAACTTTGTTGTACTTTGTTTCCTTAAATTCTCGTTAATGAAACGATGGCTTCAGTCATCTTATCAAAAAAAAACACTAGTTATACATATAGCAAAGCGAGTTTGCTGCTGTGGTAAAATGCTATAATATAGCAAACAAAAAAAATTCATGATCGGACAGATATTCGATATTTGTCCCACGAATTTTAAATAATTTTTACGAATTTTTTTAATAATTAAAAACAATTTTTTAGTGAAATTTTTTTTTGTGGGCCCCTCCACAAACGGATCTTCAAGTGAAGATCCGTCCTCTGAGAGGATGGGAAAATATTTGTGGAATTATTTTTTTCAGAAATTCAAAAAAAAACGTCGTACGGACTTTTGAGTTCCGTCCGACCAATTTAAAAATTATTTTTTTCGTGGGACGGATCTTCAGTATAATATGCATTTTCTCATTTCCGCTCTCATATATAGCAATCTACTGTTGCGAAATGGTCAAAATATGCATGAATAGCAAACGACTACATCGGTTCGTTTGCTAAAATATGCATAAAATGGATAAATAGCAAACGACTGGGAATGCTCTAACAAGATAAAGATATAATATCCATTTTCGCAACAATTTTTTTTACTGAATGAGTACTATTTTTCCTTCAGATGGAATACCATTGCTTGTATCAGCAACTCCAACTAATTTAGAATGACACAATCTTTCATATACAAAGGTTCCCATGAGCGGATTCACGGGACGGAGACCGATATAAACACCAACAACTTCGAATTGGATTAGTGTCTCCTCAACAAATAAGGGCTTGGGCCAATAAAATCTTACCTAATGGAGAGATAGTTGGAGAGGTGACAAAACCCTATACTTTTCATTATAAAACCAATAAACCGGAAAAAGATGGACTATTAAGACACTTTTGAAAAGTGTAGGTTTAATGATTGTAAATGATGGAATAGCTTTTTGCATAGTCTGCGTTTAATTTCATATACACTTTGCTTATTAATCTTCTCTTCGTTACAAGTGAATTACAACCACAAGGTGGTTTCTTTGTGCAATTTATTGGATAGATATGAAATGCTAGATCTAAGTAGTTTCCCAATTTTTTGGTTTGAAAATTTTCCATTGCTTTTGCTAGTGCACAGGAGTCTAAGAGTTTCAAAACCAGTACCTATATTGTACCTATATTACAGGATGAGGGTGAGTGAGTCTCTCCTTCTTACGACCTTGCTAAAAAAACAATTACAACTTAAAAAATAAAACAAAACAACAATAAGTTAGTCTAGTACACATGGGTGAGTTGATATGGCATAAGCTGAGCTCAATTAATAAAATTTAAAAAAGAACTATGAAACCAATTGGGAACTGCCATGCATCTCGGTGTTTTTTGGCACCAAACTAAAGTGCAAACAAAGAATAATCAACTATCATCAGGTCAAAAAACAATACTATATAGCTTAGTCCTTGATATGTAACTATAATGTGGCATGTGGGTATATAACACATATTCTGACAAAATTTTATTGCAATCGTTTAGCATCAAATATTTGTTTGTTTCATATGTAGTGTCAAAAACTACTACATCTCCAAAAAGGTGATATGCTTTCCTTGAAAGTCCATCTGTCCAAAATTCATGAGTGAGCCTCATTTCTTTATCGACCATATAATCATAGAAAAATAAAGGATTGAATATTTTTTCATTCTTGCAAAATTATCTAGAAGTATTTGTGCTTCCGTTTCTTTCATAGCATTCCTTATATCTCTTTTATGATTTCTGATGTCTCTTTCAATGCAATTCATATTCTCGTACCTGTTAGCTTGAATCTTTAAAACAGTAACTAATTGGGATGTGGGAATATTTGCTTCATCATAGATTTGTATTAAGGAGTTCTGTGTCAATGATACCCCGATTTATTGTTAAAAAGGGTTGCCTACGAGGACCAGTGAGAACATGACAATGACCTTCATGAAGTTTAACAATCTCCCACAAGTCATTTTCAACTTTCTTAAATTTTATCATAGCCATACAATCCTCTATAATTACAGATTGTAGTCTTTTTCTTATACCTTTATCTCATCCCACTGAAAGCTCCTCGACAGTTTCACCTTGTACTATTTTTGCGCTACTTTCACCTTGTTTTGAGCAGACAAAATATTTTGTTATCAATTCTCTGGTGTTCCTATTCAAATTTGTGCTCGCTTTCTGAACAAAAAAACCTCCAAGCTTTGCATATGCATAATAAAAAGTTTTCTCCTCCTCAAATGTTGCAAACATCATTCCAAGTTTCGGTCTTTTAGGAATTTAGTAAAACATGTGGCACGCAACAAATATGTTCAAAATTTGAAAACTAAAAACAATAACTAGATCCAAAATCATCTTGATCTAATGTTTGGCTATCATATTTGGATGAACATCTTGATATAACCATTAACAAAAAGAAAATATAATTCACTTGCTAAACTTTGTTCTATTTCGGGTGGTGGCGGGTTGGTGCGGGCACGGCACGGGTGCTGAGTAGGTTGGGGCGGCACGGGTGCTGGTGAGTTTGGAAATAGCCTGATAGAGAAGATAGAAATTGGAGAGGTTTTATGATTCTTATGTTAGGGAATAGGAGGCTGAAAGAGAAGTTTAAAAACCCGGTTTCTTTTAATAAAAATTGAACCAAATGTTAAAAAACAAATTCTTAGATGTTAACTAACCCAAATGAATCAGAGCCATTCATTTAAATCAAATTAGATCCAACGGTCATAATGAATTTTTCTCATTTTCCCACCTAAGATTGTTTCTCATTGGATCACTCTCTCTCTCTCTCTCTTCCATTGTGCACTAGGCCTCCGTGTGCACTCGACCTTCCGGTCTTCGTATTGACGATCCAAACCGTTCACATTGATCTACACATCTAAATTAGTCTAAGGCTAAATTTGAAAAAACCCTTGAACTATGGCCTTTATGCAGAAAATCCTCGTGGCCCTTTTTTTATGCAGGAAACCCCCCTGAACTATGATTGTTGCACAAAAAAAACCTGAAGTATTTCAAAAAACCACATCTAACTTTTGTACTTGTATCAGATAACTCATTTCATCTATGCAAGTTGGTTCAAAAAACATCATATAACTTTCTCATTATTGTCAAAAACCTTCCTCAACTTTAGCAGAAAGTCACACGCTAGCAGGGTGGTTTTTTGCAACAATAGTTCAGGAGGGTTTTCTGCATAAAAAAAAGGTCAGAGGGGTTTTCTGCATAAAGCCATAGTTCAAGGGTTTTTTCAAACTTAGCCTTAGTCTAAATATGTAAAATCAATTCATTTGAAATTCATTTGCCAATCCATCATGTGACTATAAAAAACAACAATTTTCAGCCTTACAATTTTGTAACACTTCAATGGATGGGCAAATGAATTTCAAATGATTTGATTTTACATATTTAGACTAATTTAGATATGTATATCAATGTGAACGGTTCGGATCGTCAATACGAAGGCGGGAAGGCCGAGTGCACATCGGCAGCCTAGTGCACAACGAAAGGGGTGCGGGAAGGCCGACTGCACACGAGTGAACACGGCGTCCTAGTGCACAACGGAAGGGGACTATACACACACACACACAAACCATAAATAACAATTTTAATCCCATCTACGATCTAGCTAGAACATGTCAAATTTTAAGCAATGAAAGAAAGTAAGTGCAAGTGTCCATAATTAAGTTAATTGTTTGAGAGATATCTTACCCTCTGGAGTGATGTGATATCTCTCTCATCTTCCTCATCACATTCTTCATCTACAAAGCCTCGTAAATCTATAACTATTACATGGAAGTCAAGATACGAGATTCAAGCATATAAATCTTTTACTCAAAGTATATAAAAAGAGATTCAAATAATATTAAACTACCTTGATCATGCGGTACATTTTCTCGCATCCAATCTCGAGCACATATCAAAGCCTGAATAGTAGAGCCCTTCAAGCAAGAGCTCTGAGCCCTTCAAGCAAGAGCTCTTATCACTCACCACTCTAGAGCCAGCACTAAAAGCTGACTCGAATGCTATTATGACACCAGAATGGCTAAAATATCACGGGCCATGGATGCTAAAATAGGGTATTTCACCTCATTCAATGACTAATACTCCCAAGTTATTAGAGCATTCCCAACCATCCCCTAAAATGGGGATCGATCGGCAATTTTCACAAAACCTCCCTCCAACCAAGTCCTATCTGTGGGCCCCACCATCCCATTTTTTGGCGATTGGCGAAATGGAACCGCAAATATGCGATTTCATTTCGTAGCCACATCTTGTGGGCCCCCAACTTTTTATTAAAAATTATTTATTTTGTTATATGTTATTTGTTTTGTTTTTTATTTTATCGTTTAAACTTCTTTTTAAATTAGCTATTATAAATAATAATTATACCACTGTTAATTTCTTTAAAAGATCTTCAAAATGATACCAATATTCGATATCTTCCGAATTCATTTTAATTTTAAAATAATAATATAGATCAATTAATTATATTAAAGAGGAACTGAAATGCATAAATATTTGTATGCATTGATGGATTATTTGTATATTCAACTATTTGTATTATCTTTTTGCATTAAAAAATATTGTTGTGAGAAAAAAAAATTAAAACAAAAATTTGGAACCCCATAATAGGGATTGGTTGGAATACACTATGAAACCCCAAATTAAAATGGCATATTCCAAAGAATATGCTAAAATGGAACCCCAAAAATGGGGTTGGGGTTTCAGAGGAAAATTTTGCCGTACTGACCCACTTTTTGAAAATATTTGGCGCTCCGACCCACTTCCGAAAACAATTAGCGATTTGCCCCTGTTTAGGACACGTCAGCAAGAAACGTTATTGGGAAAAACGGCATAGGTTATTTCGATGTCGTTCTTCCCAAAAAGGGCATCTGTTTGGAAAAAAAGTTTCATACCGTTATTCTAAATAACGGCATCTGTTACTTTTTATCCAAAGATCTAATAGTCTCAATTGTGAGCTGAGAGAGAATTGTTAAAGTAAATTAACCTATGCCGTTCTCCGAGAGAACGGCAAGGATTATACTGATGTCGTTATTCAAAATAACGACATCAGTTAATTTCTTTTTGCACAGTTACCTATATTCAGAGCCCCCAAACCCTTCTCCTTCCCCCTTTGTCTTTCGATCTTTTCTCTCTTTCTCTTCACTCCCGTAACCCTAGATCCCTAAATCATAAATTACTAAAATCTCAACTATTGGAGTGATTTGTAAGTTGCCAAACAACAATTAAACATACACTGTAGTTTTGATTCGCATTTCTTTTCGAAAGAATCCGGAATCCGAATTTGTGGCAAGTTTTCAAAATCCCTAATTTTTTTTACAATGTTGATTTTGATGCTAAGCAGTTAAAATCCCCGATTACGTCCGATTAATCCTCGATTAATCGCTAATCGGAGGCTAAGCGATTATTTTTTTAGCGATTTATAATATTTCAATAGTTAGCGATTTAATCGGGAATAATCGGCCGATTAGTGGTTAATCGACCGATTTTAAGTGGCCGATTAACCGATTAAATCTCCTCTAATTTTTATACTCGTTTGCATTATTTAGGCTCAATCCGACCCAAATCCAAAATTCAAATTCAAAATTCAAACCGTTTCTAGTCCTGCACAAACTCAAACCCGATATATCACCGCTCACTTCTTCCTCGTGCAAACCCAAACCCAAACTTATTATTTTCAAAACAAAACCCAAACTGAATCTTTTATTCTTCCTTGAGCAAACCAAAACTTGACCCGCCGTCCTCCCCTTGTACCATCGCATACTTGATCTGGCCCGCATCTGCTCCTCCTCTTATTGCTCGCACTGCTCCTTCTCCCCTATTATTTTTGTTTGATGAAACCAACCGGAAAATCCGACTCGACCCACATCCAGAACCCAAACTTAGTTCAAACCAAGTACTGTCTTTTTTTTTTCTTCTATAACTATATGTTCTTATTTGATAATCTCATAACAGTTTTATGTTAGAAATTATGGTTGCTACTTAATGAGGATATATCTTTTTTAATTATATATAGAACGATTTTTCCGATTTAATCCCCGATTAATTTCCGATTAACCGATTAATCACTAATCGCTCCTAGACCGATTAGTTCCAAAAACCGATTTTAACTGCCTAGTTTTGATGTATGAGAGCTGTATACATTGGTAGTATAGTACAAGTGCAGTAGATTTGTTTTATCTAAGTAGTAATTGTGGAAATGTACTTATGGATTGTTGTTGATCTAGGGTTTGTGAAATGTTGAATTGTTGATCTAGGGTTTGTGAAATTGTTGTTGATCAGTAAGATCTATATTGGTAGTATAGTAAAATCGATGTAGATTAGATCCACGTAAGTAATAGATATATGAAGTGATTTTTATAGAAGATTGAGATGTAGATGACCTATATTGCTATTTATGTGAACTTAGATTCATCTATTTGTAGTGTGTGGAGATGTTGTGATGGTGATTGTTTGTTAATGTTTAGTAATATTTTAGTACAAATTTTAGTATCTCTAGCCTCGTAATGTTTATTGATATTGTACTTGACACGTTATATTTAATGTTGACAGGTAAATGAATCCTACACAACCATCTTCTTCCCATGATGTGGGTGCTTCATCTGGTACTTCACACGTACCACGAGGACATCCGAGTCCTTTAGATCCTACCGTGCTTTATCTGCAAAAAAATCATAGGTCGCAGGCGGTTTGGACTGGAGATGTCGAAAATATGAGTTTCCGAATGCATACCATCTTACCGACGCACCCTCGTATTCAAAATTATTTGGTAAGTAGTGGATTTTATGAAATGTCGAAGTTAGCGAAAGTCAAATGTGACCATGCACTACTTACCGCTCTTATGGAGCGATGGAGGCCGGAGACACGTTTCACTTACCCATTGGGGAGATGACGGTCACCCTACAAGATATAGCAGTCATATCGGATCTTCCAATCGATGGGGTAGCCGTGACCGGCAACCTGATATTCAATAAAGTGGCGTTGTTAAGAGATTATCTTGGGCACGAGGTTGATGAAGATGATAAGGGTGTATTCGTCGGGGAATCAGTTCAACGTTCTTGGCTGTATACAGAGTTTAATAATAGTTTGCCAGACCAACCGACGGACTACCAACTCCAATGTTATATGCGTGCTTATCTTTTATCTATGATTGGAGGTATTCTCTTCCCTAATTCTTCTGGTAATGTAATGCATTTGATGTAACTTCCATTGATCGCAAACATACATAGAGCCAGCCAATATAGTTGGGGAAGTGAGGCTCTGGCCTCCCTCTACCGTGCGCTGTGCAACTGTTCAATGGGGTCGATCCAAATGACCGGGCTGATGGGGATACTGTAAATATGGTGTTGGGAACGAATACATCTCGGCCGGCCCCGGGTAACAGTACGTTCAACTCATTGGAGTGTGCTAAATGAAAATCCTGTGTTGAGGGCTCCTCTAGGTGCGTACTGGACGGGTAAGCTCACGTGGAGAGATAACCCACGCGGTCTGCTCACATATTACAGGGATGAACTCGATCAGCTGAGGGAAGAGTACGTCCACTGGACATCGTATACAGACGATAGGCTACATTGTCTACCCCCCATTTGCACTGCCACTAATTAACTATGGTTGACACGAGTTCCACTTGTAAATTTCTCAATTGTGGAGTTCTATTACCCCGGCCGCGTCTTCCGCCAATTCAATGCACAGCAGCCCATCCCCGAAAACTCAATGTACGACCGTCGACTTCACAATATTACCGGTCAAGGTCGTTTACCGAATATGGATTGGGCCGACCACCACCGTGCTCATGTAGCATGTTGGAATGAGAGGAAGTATGACTTGGTTGTAGAAGGAATTGTGTCGTACGACGGATCGTTGCAAACCGGGTACATGGCATGGTACCGTCGTATCACACGGTTGTATATAGCGCCAAGAACGGATCTCCCCACGGGTATCTAACAACCGATACCTAGGCACCAAGTGGAACCATCACCCGCACATTCCACATCACAACCCATGTATCAACCAAAAGCTTCCTCCTATCATTTAATGGTAAAGTAATCTTAGTGTTAATAAATTTTATTTACATCATTTTGCTTATGTTTGTTTAATAAAAGTTTCGTTTACTACTAATAATTTTTATTCCTAATGTAGATTGACAACACATGGGACATTGCAAGGAAATGTGCTCATGTCTTTAAGAGCAACGCTTCGAAGGCATGCAAGGAATTGGCGAGAGAACTACTTCCATGCCGTACTTCTCTTGAAGAAGTTGGTGACGGTTCGCGCTTCGATGCCCTTCTATGCTCAACCGAAATACCAACTCAAACAGCCCGACCAAGCGTAAGCCGAGCACCACCTCCACCACAGCAAACAGTTGAAGCAGAACCCCCCGCCCCACTTCGAAGACAACCACAAACTCCTTCACATCCTCTGAGAAGGAGTAAGAGTGTTCGCTTTCCTCCTAGTGAATTGGCAACCCCTGAGATTGAAGTAGTTGGAGGTGGGCAAGAAGGAGATGTTGGTCCAAGTGCTCCTGCGGCATAAGAGATTGGGGGTCGTAGGAGGAAAGTCCCGTCTCGAAAGAGGAGGAAGCCACAACAATATACGCCTAGTTAGTTTTTTTCATGAATCAACTTTATGCGTCAGTTGTTGTACTTTTAATGGAGTTTTCATGTAATTCTAGGAAAATGTTGGTGACTACTAAGAGATGGATGTTTTGTAAATGTATGTTTTTGAAAAAATTGAATTAACTTGATGAGTGTTTGGGTTGTATGAATTTTGTGCTTGAATTTGAAGTGTAAGGGAAAATTGTGTAATGGTAGTCTGTGCTTGAATTTGATGTATTGAAGCACTTCGAAGTAATTTTTTTGTGATATTAAAGTGTATGGAAATACTTGATGAATTGATGAGTTGAGGAGTTGAAAAAAACTTGAAGCGAAGTGATGAATTGATGAGTTGAAATGTGGGGAAAATGTTGACGAAATTGTGTAATGTGCATGTATTGAAGTGGAGTATGAGTTATGTGCATGTCTGTGCATGTTTTAAGTGAAAACAGCAATAACAGATGCCGTTATTGCAAATAACGGCATCTGAATCCTGTAACGTTCTTTAAGATAACGACATCAGTTAAATGGGAAAATTCGAAAAGTTGGGATATCTGCCAAACTTTCTGTATTCACAGTCGTTCTCCAAAATAACGGCATCAGTTAAGGATGCCATTATCTTGAATAACGGCATCTCCTAAGAATGTCGTTATCTTGAATAACGACATCTCTTAGGTGTCAAAAACAGAAATTTTGGGACTTCTGCAATTCTTTCTGTCATCACAGTCGTTCCTTTGAATAACGACATCTCCTGAATATGTCGTTATTCAGAAGAACAGTAATACCCCGCAAAAATAGCATATGGCTATTTTGCATCGTAATCTGTGCGCAATTGAGAATTTCACGCGATTATGTATTTTTGTAATAACAATTGTTTTTAATTGAGAAATATCAAATATATTTTCTACTTTAGTTTATAATTTTGAAGGGTTATTAGGAGGTAGTTTTAATGTATTTTGTATTGTTTATAATATTAAAGTAGAGATTTGTGGCTTATTTGAAATATATTGAGACTTGGGGGCTTATAGGTAATTTTCCTTTATATTAATTATCTATCTATTTATTTATTTATTCCTTTTTACAAAACCCCCCACCCTCATTCCCTTCTTCCTCCTTTTCTTCTCCTTCCCGTTCTGTTTCCATCCCGACCCCAAAGAACCCACCTTCGGCCGATCACTTCCCCACCTCAAATCCCCTCCATTTCTCCATGGTTTTCAAATTAAATTGAGGGATAGGCTAATTGAAGGGTTCTCTACATCGTGGTAGAATCGGATTTTCGAAAGGATTTCGGGAAGGTAAACCCTAGATTATTTTATTGTATAAAATTTAGTGTGGTTAATTTCTATTGAGTAGGAGTATTATGGTAGGAAGATAAAGAGATGTTGGGAAGGGTAGATGCAAGGAATTGGCAAACTTTTAGAGAGTTTGCAAGTTGCTAATAAATTAGGGTTTTGGGTTTGTAAAAGAGATCTATGTGTATGAATTATTTCTCATATAGTAGTGGAAAATATAGTGGGCCACTAGAAAATTTAGGAGTGGTTCTAGTAATTATTTGGGGATAAAAATTCCATAGGCACTAGATTATTACGTGCATCGCACGTGTGTATCCCAGGCGTTCAATAAACGCTTGTGTGATATTTGGAATAGTGTTATTATCTTTTGTGATTGGTTTGGATGATTTGAGTTTTAATTGCTTTGAAATTTGATGATATGATATATTAGCGACTTTGGATGCGGGGAGGCGTGGTGGCGCTTTGAGTCTTCGCGAGATATTTTTTGAGTATGATCTCTTTTATTTGGGATAACTTAGCAAATGCCCCCATCAAAATATAGAAACTAGCATATATCCCCACTATTTTAAAAAATTAAGAAATACCCCCAGTTTTGACGGAACCGTTAAAATCACCGTTAAGTGAACTCACGTGCATCATACGTGATATGTAAAATGACCTAAATACCCACGATAAAATGTATTTTAGCAAATGCCCTCATTCAGAATGTGGAAACTATCATATAACCCCACTATATAAAAAAGAGATATTTTGGATATTTTAGCAAATGCCCTCATTTAAAATGCAGAAACTAGCATATCTCCCACTATTTTAAAAAAAACTAAGAAATACTGTCAGTTTGGACGAAACAATTTTAGGGTTTTGAATACTATATAATACGTTGTTGCTGCTAATTTCTGTGTGGGAGCAAACAAATATGTGAATTTTTAAAATAAAAACAGTAAAGATCAAACCTTCGCTATTCATCGATGTTGACCGCCAAAAACTATAATTAACTCCGAGATCTGATCGTCATACGTGTTTGTTATTTGACAAAAAAACATCAATGCTTTGTTTTCACATCTCAACTTGGGTGTTGTTGAAGATGATGCACAACCTAGTGTGACAGTAGGTAATATCATATTAACAAAGTTTGTGAATAATTTGTTAAATTCACAAATTATTCACGAAAATAATTTGCCGAACAAATTCGTGAATTATTTGCAGGTTTACATTTAATTCCTGCAGTTCGCAAATTATTCACGAAAATCACGAAAATTTTGCGAATAGTTTGCGAATTTAGCGAATTATACAAGAAATACTTATGGATTTATATATATTTTTACTTAGGTGATGAGAACTAACTATTTAGATGCATTAAATTTTGTATTTCTTTCTTCCTGAACTTTTGCAGAATTTTTCAGAATTTACCGAATTTTTGTTGATTTCCGAATATTAAATCTTGTTGAATTATTTATAAACGACTAATTTGTGACCATGGGTAATACACATGTTAAACTTATTGTGAATGAAGATGATGGAAATGATGATGCACATTATAGAGTGAAACTGACCACACAATATGTTGTAATAAATGATGGTACACAAGTTAGTGTCGATGCACAATAATCTGTTGTAACAAATGATGGTTTTTGTATTTTTTGGGTCAAAATCTGATGTAGAACCTCTTTCCGTTACATTGTTATCATCAGTACAGAAAGAAAGTTGTTCAGACTGCCTAACAACACAACACTCACATTTTTTACAACACCTAACACTGAAATAGTGAGGGTATATGCTAGTTTCCGCATTTTGAATGGGGGTATTTGTTAAAATATCCCAAATATCATATTTTTTTTAAATAGTGGGGGTATATGCTAGTTTCCACATTTTGGTTGAAGGCATTTGATAAAATCATTGTATCGTGGGTATTTAGGTCATTTTACATATCACGTGTGATGCACGTGAGTTCACTTAATGGAGATTTTAACGGTTTCGTCCAAACTGGGGGTATTTCTTAGTTTTTTAAAATAGTGGGGGTATATGCTAGTTTCCACATTTTGAATGGGGGCATTTGCTAAATTATCCCCCTTTATTTTTATGTACATGGTGTGTTATGAAGATTTTAAATTACGATTTGCTGTGTATTTCCGATTTTGTATCTCAGTGTAGCCTGGGTGTTTTGAGCTAAGAATTTGTGTAGACACTCTTGTATGTGTCCACAACTATAGTTTAAATTTCATAAATTTTCGAGGTCGTTTGATACCTCAAAAATTTGTGGAGTGTAGCTGGTCTGAAAGGGTAGAGCTGAAGCCGATTGCTTTTGGACTGGTCCAAAAGGTCATAATTAGTTATGTATGTATGATCTTGCTATGAAATTTTGGGAGTAGGTTTTGGTATGAGTTTATTTGATGATTCTCAAGTTTTAGAATTTTTAAAGGATCGTTTGATGAGGTTCCAACAATAAGCTGTATACAATGGCAAAAACCCTATTGAAAGAGTGGCTGAAATTGTGTGCTATGTTTGAAGAGTCGTAGCTCATTGTGTGAGACGAATCTAAATGTGAACTTTGGACACAATGAAATGGTATGTGTAGATTAAGAATCTCAAATTTCACGAGCATTGGACTTAAGGTTGATTTATTATTGAATTTCAAAGTAGGCTATGTTCACCCCAGTATAAGTTGACTAGTTGGTGAAGATGAGAAATTGGGAACTATTGTTAAGAATTTGAATAATTGACCAAATAGAGAGTCGAAGTAGGGGATCATAGCTTTCTAACCCATCTGGAGTTTTGTAATTCCAGTTTATAGGTTGAGAGTTATGATTTTTCAAGGATGGAACGGATCCAGTCTTAGTTAAGGTCTTATTGGCTAAGTAAACCAGTTTCTCCCTGTTTGCACACCTGATGGAACTTGTGTTTTCGAGAACTCAAATGATAGAGTCTAAAAGAGGTGTTCAACTAGGAAGTTGAAGTAGACACTCCCACCTTCCCCTAGGACCCAGGATCGAGAATTTCTGATGAGTGAGAAAACTTTTATGATATTGAAAGGGTGCAGCGAGTGCAAGAAGAATATACTATTGAGAGTATATGAGGTTTTATAGTATCAAGATGATTGAATTCGAGGAAATGGTTAGCTGGAGAGTTGTAGACTAGGGTTTTATCTTTCCAGAATAGGTAGTATCAAACAAGTCGGTATTGTGTATTGGAAGTTATGGGCATTGCAAGCTAGCAACCTGTTGTTTAGACTAAAACTTCAAGTTTAAGTTGACTCGGGGACTTGAGTTCTATAAGAATTTGAGGGAGTCGTCCACTAGGGGATTGCAGTGGATTCCCCTACCCTTCTAGAAATTTTGAGTGTATTGGTTTCCGATGAACGTAGCTTGGGTCATAGCTACTGGTATTTCTTGAACTGTTTCATCAGAATATTGATGAGGAACTCTCTGCATACCGCAGTGTGGTGATCATGAGCTATCGGATTTTTAATGATGTTTTAGCATTTCATTTGGAACTTGGAAAAGTTCATGTGCTTAATACTCATGGTGGACATGAGTGAGTTGGGATATAGCTCTGATCAGTTTGTGGTTAGTGTCTCGATGCCTGAAGTCTGTCAATGGTCAAGAATTGATGGTTATGTGTGTGCTTACCTTCATTGAATTGTATTGCATCCTTGGGGCGCCATTGGACCACTCGCTGAGGGTCCCAGGCAGGGATTATTTGGTCGCTGACCTGTGAAGTATTGGGAATCAGTGGAAGTGATTCTCGTGATGATTGTTGTTTGACAGACCAGACAGGCTTGACATTGTTGATCGACACCGAGTGTGATTTGGGTAACAACTTGTTTTCAATAAACTGCATTGATTAGGTTTTCCTTTATTGTTTCGCTTGAAGTCCGAATTGGTATTAGGGGTGATTCCCTATAATCCAACTCGTTCTGAGAGTTAGCACTAAGTGGTGATACTATGGGGTTGTCTCTTCCTGTCATTAGGGATACATGCTGCGTGTGCGTATCTTGCACTGTTGATTCCTGAAGTACCATGGTAAGAACGGAATGCCGATATCCTAGCGGATAGGGAATTTTTAAACCTTCGAGGCCGTCATGTTCTATGTTGGTGGACACGAACGGATCATAAAAGATCTTCTGCGCAATGGATATGCTGCGTGTATATCTGTAAGTTCATCACAGCTTTCGAGGAGGGTCTGATGCAACGATCATTGGTGACAACGGGGTAGCACCCCGAGTTATTTCTGTTATTTATATCTCCTCAACCATGTCATACTATCAGGAACAGGAAGTAGACCAAATTAGAATGCATTGCATAGCGAGGGTTCAAATCCCTGAAACTGGAGAAACAACTTGATCTGGGGCACATATAGTATGGGATGCATATGTGTCTAGAGTCTTGCTGACATTAGATTAAGTGCATCTGTTCTATACTCTGTATTTTTGCATTAGACTCAGGTCATGGCATACACGAACACTAGGAAATCAGGATACACATTTACTTTTCATTGAAGATGAATTGCGAGTGTGATAGTTGAAGTGTATAATGAGTGTGAAAGTGATGTACTGCGAGACGTGATGATATATGTTGTATGAAATAAATGAATGCGATGTTATGCGATATGAGATTGCGAAAGAATATAAGTCGTGAGTCTGTAAATGCAAATGAAATGCAGTTTATGTGGAAGTAGAGTTATTTGTGAATGTAAAGCTTTACGGGAAAATAAAGTATAGGAATATTTGTGAAAGGCATAAAGTGATGGGCGTTCAGCGACTAATTTGGGAGTGATTTTCCAACAAAGATAAGTATGTTGTGAGCGGGTATGGATATACATACAGGTGATGACTCAGAGGGTATTTGATGTGAAATCTCATTTATGATGTTTACATGTTCAAATTTCAAGTAAAGTTTGATTATCTTGGTATTCGTAAGTTCGTTCTGTTTTACTTATAAGTTTAATTTATTTGCTTATTAGTAGATTATACTCACACCAGAAATGGCTAACCCCTTAGTGTTTGGGGGGTTAAGGAGTCCCTGGACTACCCTAGATCCCCTACTTTTACAGGTCCTCAGTAGTGCAGAGGTGAGGTATAGATTCATGGTTCTGCGGAATGGAGCTTCATTTTACAATTTGTTGTTTAAGGTTTAATTATGTGAATAGTGAATTTTATGATTTAAATTGTATTTTTTGATGTACAAGTATGTGGATGATGATGATGAGTATAGTGTGGAGTGGCATGTTATGTTGTTGACCCGTACCCATCTCGTTGTGGAGTATCAGGCCCTGTGGTATGTTTTATAAGTTATTTTCTAAAAACGTTACTACGTTTTCGAAGAAATTTATGGGTTTTATTTGATATTCTATTATGAGTTTGGGCCCCTAGAGCACATATATTGATTGCCTGTATGTCTCTGCTCATTTTGGCCTGGGGAGCCCGTGAAATTATTGCCTGTGATGTGAGCTACGGAATTTAGAGCAGAATTCCGTAAGCTTTTTGTGTTTCGGGGCAGAAATTTCAGGAGAAACTCTGCCCAAATTTTCTTTGAAATATAACTATCTTAGTTTATATTTAAAGTGATATAGAAATTGAAAGAATTGAATTTGGAGTCAAAAAGGGAGACGTTACAGTTTGATATGATAAATTAATATTCGTAATTATTGATGTATTAACTCTGATGGCAATAAAAGTGTTTTAAATTTACGTGTTATTTACTGTGTTGAGATGCATTTGAAGGCAAAGATTCTGGTTGCGTCACGGTTTCCCAGTTACCAGAAACCGGGGCGTTACAAGAACGGCATTTGTTATATGAATAGTAGTGCATGTTTTTTGTGCATGTTTTCTGGAGATTAATTACTGAAATAAAATTTACTCAAATTCAACAACCATTCACTCCACATATCTCTTGCTTAACTATTTAAACTTAAATTACGCAACATAAAACAACAGCTCCCTAATTCATACTAACTTAATGATAGATTTTACAACATTAATACAATAACGGGATACAAGTTCAAGTGCCGGTAGACTGGGAAGTCCCCACACTTTGTACATTCTTACAACTCCGTCTATTGTGTCCACTCACTCCGCATTTTGAACAAACTTTCCCAGTGCTCTCACCTTCTCGAGCATCCATGTTATTGCGGATACAAGTACTCTTTGGTTACCCTTTTACCCAAAAAATCGGCTGAGTACCGGTCCACTTTGTGTCGGCCAATAAGATTCGTCTGGAATAGGATTGATAGTTGGTGCCCACGTTTGTGCTAATGAACCTGTAGAGTAAAAGGTATCAATGTATGGTTGATAATCAAGTGCACGGGAAGCACATGCCGCTAATACATGAGAGCATGGAATGTGATATAGTTGGAATTTGCCACAAGTACAAGTTCGGCTCTCGAGGTCTACCGTATGCCGATGTCCACCAATTTGATATCCATTATCCATTCTAATGCCCGTTTTCACCCCAAATATACCTGACCGATTATTAAACATTGCTGCCTCATGTAAATTGGATTTTTCATGGCGTACATCAATAAGATCCTGAATGCGTGGTGCCCATAATTTACCGTCACTAATAAGCGTCTGCGCGGCTTCACGGCGATCAGTGAAATACATGTTTAGACAAAAAAAAATCTGTTCTACAATTGCGGTGACAGGCAAGCTACGAACACCTTTTAGAACCGAATTGAAAACTTCCGATAGATTTGTTGTCATTATACCATATCTACAACCTCCATCGGCAGAAAGTGCCCACTTCTCAATTGCTTTCTCCTTCAACCAATTAGCCCCATCAGCATTGGTCGCTTCAAGTTGTGCCGTCTTTTCCTCAAACTTCTTCCACTGATTTTGGCACGCAATCACCTTCAACTTACTCATCAAAAAATTGCAACCAATTTTTTTATGGAAATTGCTAGCAAAATGCCGCATACAGAACCGATGATATGCAAATGGTTCCTTCCATGTACCGAACTCATTTTGCATTGCTGATAAAATACTGGCATGCCGATTAGAAATGACACACAGACCTGCACGATCTGTGACGAAGCACCGAATACAGTTCATGAACCATGTCCACTTCTCTATGTTTTCACCTTCAACTAGTGCAAACGCAAATGGAAACAACCTACCGTTTGCGTCTAGTGAAACAGCAATCAACAAACAGCCTTTATATTTCCCGTACAAATGAGTGCCGTCTACACTTATAATTGGTCTACATGCCTTAAATCCTTCGATGGAAGGACCGAATGCCCAAAAAACGCCCTTAAAAGTTTCTTTGCCCGGACCGGACGCAATCTTCGCCCAATGTACAGCCGTGCCTGGATTTGAAGCTTGAATTGCATTGAGTAAATATGGCAATTTAGTGTAAGCTTTTTCAAAAGAACCATATAGGCGCTCAATTGCTTTATGTTTAGCCTTCCAAGCTTTCCAGTATGAAATTGTGTAATGGAACCTACCTTTCACTATTCCAATTATGGCTCTTGGTGTTATTGCGAGTTGTTCCTTCACAACATCCAATATGACCGTCGATACAACCGTGGAATCAATTTTGCTGTGATCCTGAGTCAATCTAGGATTCACACATGTGTGCACCTTCAAGCTCATTTACCATGAAATAATTACGGCCTTTTGGAACAATTGCACGCAACCGTCATGGACAACCAACTACATTTTGAAGTGACGGATTTTCTGCAATGTCCTCGGCTGAATGGTTGATGGTTGCTATTTACATTTCACATAGTATAGACCGAGGGATGATTTTACCATCACGAATTCTCTGTGGTTCTTCACGGCGTGCATCTTCACTTGATGTTGTAGAGCATCTTTGGTTGGAAATCTTTGACCTGTGAAGAGTTCATCCAAGTTGGAAGAGCCAACGGAAGACTGTCCATGTTCATGTATGGTGGCACGAGACATCCATTCATTGAATTGAGATCCATGCATAGCTGCACTTGTGTCCTGACTTGGCAACACGCGGGCATTGTTAACTGGCACATCAACATTGACATCAACAACCGGAGCTTCAACGGCAACCTCATCATCATCATCTTCACGACCGTGTTCCTCATCTTTTTCCTCTTCGACCAAATCGTTATTTACAACGGCGTTGTCAAAGTCTTCCATTGCCATGTCGGCTCCCAAAATATTGTGACAATATCAGCGGATGTACCTGCTCGTATTCGGAGGAAACAGATTCCGTTGGAGTTGTGCTAGTATCTTCTTCTGTATTTGAAATTCTAGCATGTGACTCGGCAGAGGATTTCAATGTCCGTGCGGGCCTTGGACTTTCAATAACAACCCGTCTAGTATTTGGAAGCCTCGTTTGGTCGATATACAACTCAACTGCGTTCCAACTATAATTTGGATCAAGTGCCCTACCCATCATGGACCTCAGAGAATTGTCATTGTCTACGGGTACCAACATAAAATATTGCACATCCCCTTTACCGGCAGCATAACGGGCTCTGATTTTCATACTCATTTCACTTCTATCCCAATTGGTGACTTCATATATCTTATCTATTAATTCTGAGTACATAAAGTTGCGGGAAGCCCAAATAATTACCGGTTCAACATCACTACAAGAATATCCAATCTTGGGATCTTTAATTACTTCACCCCCAAAATATAACCAAATAGGGATATCATATTCCATACCTAACCATAAAAATTCAAACATGTTCAAGTCATTCACTACTCATAATAAGCATAACATGGGAATACATATCAAACATACGGCTAAGATAATAATACCTTCAAATTAGACCATACCGCCGCTAGCTTGAAAACTCGTTGTGGATGAAGAATGAAATGAGAGTGGGAGTAAGGAGGTGGGATATATGAAATTTTAGAGCACTCCAATGGTTGGAATTTTTGATTTAGGGATCTAGGGTTTGTGGGTTACGGGAGTGAAGAGAGAGAAAAAAACGAATGACAAGGGGGTAGAAGAATGGTTTGGGGGAATATGAGTATAGGTAACTGTGCAAATTAGAAACTAACCGATGCCGTTATTCAAAATAACGGCATCAGTATAAACCTTGCCGTTCTCTCAGAGAACGGCAAAAGTTAAATTCTTTTCACACTTGTCCCTCAACGAAAATTGATACTGTTTGCTCTTTTGACTAAAAGCAACAGATGCCGTTTTTTGAAATAACGGCATGAAACTTTTTTTTTTAAACAGATGCCATTATTGGAAAGAATGGCATCGAAATGACCTATGCCGTTCTCTCCAAGAACGTTTGTTGCTGACGTGTCCATAACTGGGTCAGTTCGCTAATTGTTTTCGGAAGTGGGTCAAGGCGCCAAATATTTTCAAAAAGTGGGTCAGTACGGCAAAATTTTCGTTTCAGAGGGGATGCTCTTAAAGCATTTGGCATCTGGAAGTAACTATTTAATACATATGCAACATTTTAATTAAGAAAACAAATAACTAAAATAAAAGATAGTTTTTTTGAATTTAAAAACTAATACAAAGTACCTCTTCTTCCAAATAAAGCTCGAGCTCACTCTTGGATGGTAAAGGTATGTTTGAATTATTCTTGAAGTTATAATATGATTCCAACAGTTTTTCACCATCTAAATCAGCCATGCTAGAAAATGCGCCAACGTCACGTCATTTTCTTGTGCACTTTTGCTAGCTACCACTTTCGCTGAATAGAACTCAAACAAAACGTTCAACTTTTCTCGAACAGCATCCACTTGTTGGATTGCCCCAAAACCATGCACTTGATTTAGCATAAATGTCACAAAGTCAAATTTACTTGGATCGAAGATCACGGCTATAGATAAAATTATGTTATAGTCATCCCAATATTGCTTTAAAATTTTCTTCATTCACTCTTGAATTTTCTTGATGGTTGGGCTATGCCACTAACTTCTCAAGTGCAAATCAGTCATACAAACTTGATAAAAATACAAATTTGATGTCGGAATATCCGAATATGAAAACACATTTGTTGAATTATCAAACACTTTAAAGAAACTTGCAAACCTCCCTAGTCATCCCTAGCCATCAACCAATCTGTATGTGATGATGGATGTTAAAAGTACTCACCAAAATGAAAATTTTCAAATGCTTCTTTGCACTCCAAGGCCATATCCAACATTTTATAAGTAGAGGTTCACCGTGTTGGGCAATCTATTCTTTCTTTTATATCTTCACTCAACTTCATTGTTTTCTTGCAATCATCAGAAGTTTGCAACTTTTGCATAGAAGTGATAAACTCAACCATATCATGGATTCGAACAATGGAACCATCTAGATCATTCAACCATTCCTTGACTATTAAATTTAAAATATGAACAAAACACCTTATATGAAAAAAATCCAACATCGACGAGGGGGTGATGATTTGTATTGTGCTTTAATATTAATAGCAACAATATTATTCGCCGAACAATTATCCATAGCAAGAGAAAAAAATATCTTCAACCTTTCAATCAAATAAGCATTTGCTTGATGTCTTAATAAGTGTTGCCCCCGTATATCTCTCATCAAGCTCAACAAAATTGAGAATTTTCTTATGTAGCTTCCAGTTGTCATCAATAAATTGAGCCGTGAGACTCATATACCCCTTAATTTAAGAACTTGTTCATGTATCAATTGTCAAACTAATTCGACCATGTGCACTAAGAATTGATTGTTTTAACAACTCATGTTCTTTTCGATATAATTTAAAACAATCTTTAGTGTTTGTGGTCCTTTCACACTGTTTAAATTGTGGGCGTAGGTTTCCCATTATGTTCATAAAAGTCCAATGATCTAAGGTAGTAAAAGGCAGTTCACACATAATGATATAACGTGCAACATCCTCCCTACAACATTCTTGATCAAATCTATATACATTGATTTCATTTGATGCACAAGTAGAATAGCTAATTTGTACTGCCATTTAGCTCTTAACACGCATTTTTTTCACTTTACATGATTTTCAGTGCTTCCATCAATATGATGATTACAAAGTGAAAAAAATGTGTGATTTTAAGTGCTTCCATCATTATGAAAGTGCTTCCTCATTATGATGATTTCATAATACGCTGATTTCATTATGCAAAGCGAAAAAAATGAATGATTATATTAAAGGGTAGTTAAAAATGAGCTCTTCTACTTAAGCATCTAATGAAATCAACGTATATAGATTTGATCAAGAACGTAGTATGGAGGATGTTGCATGTTATATCATTATGCGTGAAGTGTTTTTTACTAAAGTAGGTCATTGGGCTTTTAGGACAATGATAGGAACCTGCATCTTGAATTTAAATAGTATAAAAGGGTCACAATCACTAAAGATTGCATTAAATTATATCGAAAAGAAAAAGAGTTTGTTAAAACTATGAGTTGTCATTACACAAGGTTGAATTAATTTGGCAACGGATACATGGACAAGTTTTCAAACAAAGGGGTATATAAGTCTCACACCTCATTTTATTGATGACAAATGGAAGCTACACAAGAAAATTCTCAATTTTGCTGAGCTTGGTAAGAGACATACGGGGGCAGCACTTATTAAGACATTAAGCAAATGCTTATTAAATTGAGAGGCGTAAGACACTATTTTCTCTTGGTATGGATAATTGCTCGGCGAACAATGTTGTTGCTACTAATATTAAACCACAATACAAATCATCACTCCCTCTTGATGGTGATTTTTTCCCATATGTGGTGTTTTGCTCATATTATAAATTTAATAGTCAAGGAAGGGTTGAAGGATCTAGATGATTTCATTGTTCGAATCCGTGATGTGGTTAAGTTTATCACTTCTTCTCCGCAAAGGTTACAAACTTTTGATGATTGCAAGAAAAAAATGAAGTTGAGTGAAGATAGAAAATAAAGAATAGACTGCATAACAAAATAAAATTCTACTTATAAAATGTTGGACAAGGACTTGAAGTGCGGAGCATTTGAAAATTTTCATTGTATTGAGTACTTTAAACATCCACCATCATATACAGATGGTTGATGGCTAGGAGGTCTGCAAGTTTGTTAAAGTATTTGATAATTCAACAAATGTATTTTCATGTTTGAATATTCCGACATCAAATTTATAATTTTATCAAGTTTGTAAGATTAATTTGCACTTGAGAACTGAGTAGCATAGCCTAACCATTGAGAAATTTTCAAGAGGGAATGAAGAAAAAATTTAAGCAATATTGGAACAACTATAGCATGATTTTATCCAAAGTGGTGATCTTCGATCAAAGTAGGAAGTTTGACTTTGTGGCATTTATGTTAAATCAAGTGCATGGTTTCGGGAAAACCTAACAAGTGGATGATGTTCGAGCAAACTCAGATGCATTGTTTGAGTTCTATTCAACGAACGTGGTACCTAGAAAAAGTGCACAAGAACATGAAGTTAGAGCATTTTCTAGCATGGCTAATTTAAATAGTGAAATTCTGTTGCAATCATACTATAATTTCAAGAAGACTTCAAACATATCTTTACGATCTAAGAGTGAGCTAAAGCTTTTTTTTGGAAGATAAATTATGCATTAGTTTTTAAATTAAAAAACCCTCTTTTATATTAGTTATTTGTTTTCCTAATTAAAAATGGTTGCATATGTATTCAATAGGCACTTTCAGATGCCAAATGCATTAATGTCTTGGAGTATTGGTTAGTGAATGAGTTGAAATACCCTACTGTAGCATCCATGGCCCGTGATGTTTTTGTCATTCCGATGTCAATAGTAGCATCTGAGTCTATTTTTAGTATTGACTCTAGAGTGGTCAGTGGTAAGCGTTTACTTGAAGGCTCCACTATTCAAGGTTTGATATGTGCTCGAGATTGGATGCGAGAAAATGTACCACATGATCAAGGTAGTTTAAAATTATTTGAAAATCTCTGAGTAAATGACTTATATGCTTAAATCTCATATCCGGACTTCCATGTAATAGATATAGATTTACGAGGCTTTGTACATGAAGAACGTGATGAGGAAGACGAGAGTGATAGCACAACGCTCTAGAGGGTAAGATATCTCTCTCAAACAATTAACTTAATTATGGACACTTAGCACTTACCCTCTTTCATTGCTTAAAATTTTACATGTTCTTGCTAGATCGTAGATGGGTTTAAATTGTTATTTGTGGATATAGATATATATATATATCATGAATTTGATTGCTAACTTATGGAGTCTAAATGCCTAATTTTTTTTACTTTCTCAAAATACAAGTACCCTCGTGCCAAAATTTTACAGTACTTTTAATTGAGATCGTCTAAGAAGTGCTTAGGAACGAACTAGTGCAATCATAGAAAAAATTAGCAACTGATTTGTTTTAGTCTCTTGCTTTTTTTTTCTTCCTGAACCTTGGCTACCAAATCAATCTTGAATCAGATGAACTATTGTATTGAAGTAGTATGGATGTTGCCAAGCAATTTGATCTTTAATCTTTCCAGAGCAATCAGTTAACTCAATTTCATTCTTGATGACGTAGCGTTGTCGTAGCTGTGTTGTTTTTGTTGTTGCGTCACTGCTGTCTCGTTATTGTCTTGAAGTAGTATTGATGTTGTCCTCTTCATGTGTAGCTGCTGTCTTTTGGTGCTGATTTGCTGCTATTTCGCTGATGTGTGCTTGCTATCTTTCTTGTTGTGGTGCTGATTTGCTGCCCTGTTTTGTAGGCTGAAACCTCTAGCATATGATGAACTGTGATGGAGCTAGTAGACTAGATTTCCTTTCAAGTAAAAGTATATTTGTACGTAATATGATTTCGTTCTGGAAATATTTTCCTTTCATACTAGATTTTGTGTAGTTGAAAGTTGTGTTTGATTGACTTAATTTTTATCTAGTTGTCTTAGCCTCCTAGGGATAAATTATGTTGAAGAATCTATTAATTTTCTGTTCATTTTTTGTGTGATTATCATTGCACAAGGAAGCTAGAAATGGTGCTTTGTTAGTCTCTTTTTCATTGTTTTTTCTTTTCTTGTATTTGCACTTGTAGCAACCCAGTGGCTTAAGGGTTTTTCACTTGTGTTTGCACTTGTAACTAGCTAAAATTGATTAGAGAAGTTTGGCACTAATTTGGAATATATTTTAGCTTGGAATTTCTTTTTTAATTTAGTATAACAATGTTTATATGAGATATTTGAATTGGCAGTCCTACATGTTTTCCCGATATCCATATATTGCCAGCCATATTTTGTTGTTGTATTGTGCTTACAACTAGTTTGGATAGGTTTAGGAGCTCCACTAGATTTTCAGCTAAGGTTTTCACTCATTTACCATCAAAGCATGGAGAACCAGAAATAAAAAGTGATATCGGAATTCAAAATTAGTTTTAGATCCTTTTTTATCATATCTTGATCAACTGTGGCAGAAATCTTAGCTACATTAGTAAACTGAAAATAGTCAGTATATCAATAAATCTATTTCAAAGAGATTTAAAACTTGCCCAAAAACTAGTTTAAGACCTGGAACCCGCATTGGACCTGAATCGGACCCGGGAAAAATAATGGGGTCTAGTAATACCTGGACCAGATACTATGCGGGTACCCAAATTTTGAAAGAACCCGGGCCTGGATAACACGAGTAGGGTCCAGATCCAATGTCTGGACCCGTAGAGTAATGGGTCCCGGTCCGGATAGTGCACTACCCGACCCGATACCAGTGCTACCTCCTCCTATATATTTTATTCATTTATTAAAAAGTTCAGGTCCGAATTGGGCTGGGTTGGGTCGGGTATTTTTTTGAAATACTTGTAGGATTTTGTTAGTCCGGGTCTGGGTAGGGTCCATTCTGAGTGGACCCAGACCCGACCCAAAAATATCAACGGGTCTTATTTTAGTGCCCATACCCTATCCGCAATAAACCCGGTCGGTTCTGATCTCATGCCAGGTTTGGTTCGTTTCGGTTCCAGTCTGAGTCAGTTTCGGATATCGAAATTAGAATGACTACATTAAGGCTACTCCACGCATTGCAATCAAACCTCACTTAATCCCTTTATCTTGTTTACTGATTAATTTAAGAGGAAATCGGATACATGTTCAACTTATTTCACATGCATAGTGAGAAACATATTCTCCACACTACAATGCAAAACTAAATGAAATAAATGGCAGAGTTAAAAAAGCAATAACTACAGAGCATGATAAATAACCCAATTAAAGAAAACTTGAACATGATCCTTTTATTTAATATTCCAAACAAAATAAAAGGGATTAAACTCACCAAGCCAGGAGATCCATTTAATTCTTCATTGACTTCAATGACCTCCCCAGAAACAGGAGAGTATATGTCACTTGTGGCTTTCACACTCTCAACTGCCCCGAAATTCTTTCCCTTTTCAAATTTTGTTCCCACATCGGGCAATTCTACGTATACAACATCACCCAAGTGGTCCTGACTAAATACAAAGCATAATTATATTTAGTTGTTGATAACACAAATTGTTCAAGAAACTTACTACCTGGATAATCAAAGATAGAAGTGTGAAGTATAAAATAAATGAGACAGAGAAGAGCATTATACCTGTGCATGGTCTGTAATTCCGATGGTTGCGGAAGAACCATCAACTTTCACCCACTCATGACTGTTGGCATATTTAAGATCCTTTAGCACTGTATATAAATTAGAATAAATTAGATACAGTTGATTTGTATGCTAGATCTTCAATCCATGCTCGAAGAAAGAAATTTACGGAGAGCATACCTAACAAATAGTGAAGATGTTTCTAAGTTCCAGAATGAACATGAGGATAAACAAAAAGGATGCAGTAACTTCCAACAATCTTCATTCATTTTCTTGGACTGAAGATCTTTAATATACTTGTTGTGAAATTCATTAACATTTAATCCCATCAACCCCCGACCCCAAACCCCAAAACCCTCGTGCATACAGGAAAAAACAAAGAAGAATAAGAAGAAAATGATGAAGTGGGGAAGGATAATTTTCCATAGAATTCATCACATCATAACTCATCATTAGTAATTTTGTCTCAGTGGCCTTGATGGCATAATCCCAAACCTGATCTCATTACTATACAGGACTAAAGAAGCAACATAATACTTCTCATATTCTAAATATTTAAGGGGTCAATCGTTAAACAAAATTCAAAGTCCTCCAAGCTAACTAGTATGTTGTTAGCAAGTTAATTTTTGTAGCAAGAAATCTGTATTACGCCATTAACTATGCTAAAATGATACCACCTAAAGTTAATAAGAAAAATAATACTTAATGTATGTAATGCCAATCGCTTGCATCTAAGTGATCATGATGATTCAAGAATTTAAAAATATTGTATTATGATTGGAAAAGTCACTTAGATTATATCTATATAATAAATTACAAAGAAAGCTATCAAGTGGCTCACAATCAATCTCCCCCAAAATCAAAGGCCCATATCAAACCTCACAAAACATATTTTCCCTCCAAAATTTCAAACCCCAAAACCAAAATTTTCCCCCTAAAAAACTCATTACTTTATTACTATCTCTCTCTTCTCTCTTCTCTCTTTACTTTTCATATTTCTCTCTTTCTCTCTCTCTCTCTCTCTCTCCCCCATTCTTTCTTTATTTACTTAGAAATTTGGATTTTAAGATTTCGGTTTTGTAAAATTTCAGAATTTTTAACAGCAAATATCTCTTCAACAATTAAATTTCATTATTTTCCACACTTAAAGTTCTAAGAAGTTAGATTTTATACCCTCATTTATAATTATTTTTCAACATAGACTTTTATTTATAACTAATTATTGTCATACTATTCAAACTTGAGCTACATTATTATTGTTTTACTGTTTACATGGCTTTTTGTGTTTTGTATCGTTCCGAAGACGTGCCGTAGGCACGTGCCCACGGGCAAATCTAGTCAATTAATAATTTTTAATGTAATGCATTTTGATCATGAATGAGTGAGAAAATCACTTATATTATATGTCCAAGGATAAAAAAAGATGCTTCAGTAAGGAATATTACATATGAATGGTAAGGAAATTATTCATATTAAAGGAGTAAAGGTTTCACACAGTCAAATCATACTAGTAAAGACTAGGAATTTTTTCCCAAACTGACCCACTTTTTGAATGTTTTTCCCAAACTGACCCACTTTTTAAAAAAAATCCCAAACTGATAGTCAAAATCAACTCGCTATCAGAGAAAGGGAGTGTTGGTTTTGGGTTTTTTGGTTTCTTCCTTGGCAAAGACTCGCTGTCTCAAAAAACGAGCTTATTTTAACCAAACTCGATGTTTGAGACAGCGAGTATTGATTGGAGTTTTTAACTTTCTCAACCTAGACTCGTTGTCTCAAACAGCGAGCTTGTTTTAACCAAACTCGTTGTTTGAGACAGCGAGTGTCGATTGGAAATTTCTTTAACCCCAGGCTCGAATTTTTTTATTTTCTTCTCTCCATTCTTACTCCTAACTCCGAAACCCAAAACCCTAGCCTCTCAATTTCGACCTCCTACCCACAAAATCTCCTATAAATCTAAATCTATTCACTTAATCTTTCTCCAACCTCTCTCCTTCTACTCTCAAAACCCTAAACTCATCCTTTGGAAGTGAGTTTGGTTAAAAAACTCCAATCGACACTCTTTGTCTCAAAATGCGAGTTTGGTTAAAACAGGCTCGCTTTTTGAGACAACAAGTCTTGGCCAAGGAATAAACCAAAAAACTCAAAACCAATACTCGCTTTCTCAGATAGCAAGTGGATTTTGACTAAACTCGCTATCTGAGATAGCGAGTGGGTAAGTTTGAGAATTTTTAAAAAAATGGGTCAGTTTGGGAAAAACTTTCAAATGTGGGTCAGTTTGGGAAATCATTCTAAAGACTAGACTATTCGCACATGCTTTGCATGTGTTTTCTTTTTACCAATTCTAATCACTTACATACTACGGCAACTGAACTGTCATCATTATTAAGTTTGTGGCGTTTGTGGCATTTCCTATTAGTACTCGGAAAAAAAATGGATTGAGGGCTTAGGTACATATTCAGCATGGATGTAGGCTTCATATACATATAAGGTTGCCTGAAAACCTCCTTAAGTTACAATACTAAAGATGAACATGCCCAAGATGTATTGAAGATTTTTCCAAACTCTCGGCAATTACAAACTTACGTAAACATAAAGCACTACCAAATAAATTAATCAACAGATCCAAGTATCCAACCCAACAAATGAGCAAACCAATCTCACAAACCCAAATTTGAATAAAAGATAACCTAATGTAAAGATCATAAGGAATTCTATCACATCCAAAAATAATCAGATCATACAAAAATCCCATAAAAAAGAAAAACAAAATGAATCCCACATCGACCTTTTCAAATCACATCTCTACCAAACATCAAAAAGGTGGCACACATTAACCAACCCTAAGAACATATCACAACCCAAAAAACAACCACAACCCAATTTTCAAAAATCCAATCTTTAGCTCAAAACAGGATAGATCTACCGGATTCACCCCCAATAAGACCCGATGGGTCGGTTACTTAACATATATAGAAAGGGAAGAGAAGGTACATTAGGGTTAGGGTTAGGGTTAGTGATTGATACCAGTGGCAAAGCCTCTTGGGAAAGTGGAGATCTTGAGGCAGGAGGCGGCTCTTGAAGCCCACAGCAACCTCGACGCCATTAATTAATTATATTGAGGTTTTCGGTGGAGCTCTGTTTTGTTTGGGTATGATCTTATTCTCAGTATAGTTAATGGTTGAGCTAGAATAATATAAGGCACTAAGAGCATCTGGATATTTGGCTAAAAAAAAGCGCCGCACTCGCTTGCCAAATATCCATATTATCGATAATTTGTTACAGTCGATTGCCATATTTGAGAATGGATATAGCTTTTATTCATATTTGAGCGACGGCACTCGACGTGCCGTCCCCCCCAAAAAAACAAAAAAAAAAAAAAAAAAAAAAAAAAAAAAAAAAAAAAAAAAATCGTCAACCGTCCCTTTGAAAAATAAATTAATTTTCCGAAATAAAAATCGCCAAAAAAAATTTAAAAAACCCCAAAATCATTTCTCCTCGGACGGCACTCGGAGTGCCGTCCCATGCCTTCCGCTTTTCTCGGACGACACGTGGTGTGCCGTCCCTTGGGTTTTTTTTTAATTTTTTTTTTATTGATTGACGATAATGCCCCCATTATATTCAACGGCTATTTTTATGGCCGTTTTCACAATCCAACGGCTATATTTTTCATCTCAAGTAGTTCACAATATTTTCCTATATATAGTACTCAATCTCAACCAAATATGAGCATAAAAAATTCTAGTAAATTATTCAGATCTCAATTATCTTCTCTGTGTTGTATTATCTCAAATATTTTCTCGATCTTCAATTGAGTTATTTGCCAAAGAAAACAAATGGCAAATGTTAGAAGTGCAAGGGGAAGAGCTTATACGGCTCAGGAAAATGTTCTGCTATGCCAGAGTTGGATTAGTATTAGTCAAGATCCAGTTATTGGTACTGACCAATCCGGAGCACAGTTTTGGGATTGTATTTATTTTACATTTAAGGTAATATTAGGCTCTCCCACCGACAGAACAGCGGCCTCACTCACTAGTCGGTTTCAAATAATTTCCAAAGAAGTAGCTCTATTCATAGGAAAATTGAGCAATGCTACAAGTCGAGCCGGTAGCGGAACAACAGAGGCAGACAAGGTTTGTATAATAAATGTTTTATTTGAAGTCATTATTTGTATAAATTGTTTACCTAATAACGTTTGGAATATAAATGTGTTCTCAGATTTGCGAAGCGAGAGTACAGTATTTGGCATCTTCGGGGAAAGCATTCAAATTTGATGAATGTTATGAGATCCTGAAAGAGCAGCCAAAGTTTTCATTGCGCACAACACAAGTTTTTGATCGAGTAACGAATACCCAATTCGGTGAAGGTAGTGAAAGCCCAAACTCTCCAACAATCAACTTGGACGCAGATCTACCCATGGATACGGATTCACCTACAACCCTTACCCGACCACCAGGTCGCAAAGCTTCTAAGAGAAAAGGCAAAAGTGTTGCCGAAACATCAGGCATCAAAGATATGGCTGAAGAAACAGCCATATTTACAGCTGTATATAAAGAATAGCAAGTTACAAGGAATGCGATAAAAATTCGAGAATGCGATCTTAAAGAACGGATCGAGGAAGATCGTATTATGGGTATGGATCTAAACACATTACCTATGAATCAACGATATTATTTTATATGTAGGCAAAATGAAATCCTACAAAAACGAGGTTATAACGATGGGTGAAGAACTTGATCCCAAAAAACCCTGTATTTTGTCTTAGTACATGCATTATTAATTTGAAATGAAGAAGATTGTTTTTTTGCAGTGAGTAGACTAATAGCATCCTGTTTGATGAAAATGAACAATTATATACTACTATGGTTGAAAATGAGCATTAATTAGTGAATGTACGATTGACCCAAATACAGCATATATCACCATAGTTGAAAAATCTAAAATAACTACTTTTATAATTATACCATCAAATTAAAAGTTACAATACAAAGGGAATATATAGTAATACATGTCATGTGCAATTACTCATCTCCAAATTGGTTCCAAATATGTTCCACAAGATCTTGACGAAGAGCATGATGTCTTTGTTGATCATGTAGAATGACATTACGAAACGTTCGGCCTACTTCATCAATTGGTCCACATGTGCTTGGTTCGATCCCAATTGAGTCAGAAATTTGATCATAATCATAGTCAAGATTTCCATCGTCACGTTCACCCTCCACAATCATGTTGTGTAAGATGATACATGTTTTCATAATATAGGACAAACTATCTGCATCCCACATGCGTGCTAGACCCTTCACTATTGCAAAACGTGATTGTAAAACACCAAATGCACGCTCGACATCCTTTCTTGCACCCTTTTGTAATTCTGTGAATTTTCTTTTTTTTGGGTATCTGGTGCGGTGTAAGTTTTCACGATGGTTGCCAACGGTGGGTATATACCATCCGCTAGGTAATAACCCATATTGTAATTATTGTTGTTGATGACAAAATTGGCTGGAGGTGCACGACCGTCAAGAATCTCATTAAATAAAGTTGACCGGTTCAGCACATTTAGATCATTGTTGCAACCTGGCATTCCAAAGAATGAATGCCAGAACTAAAGATCATAAGACGCAACTGCTTCGAGAATAATAGTTGGTTCCCAAACATGTCCTGTGTATTGTCTGTGCCATGCTGCCGGACAATTTTTCCACTTCCAATGCATACAATCTACACTACCTAACATTCCAGGGAATCCTCGAGCGCTATTCTCTTCTAGTATTATTTCCACATCGCCTGGTGTTGGTTTCCTCATATATTATGTAGAAAATAAAGTTACAATTGCAAAAAAAAAACGACGTAGACTTTTCAATACCGTTGTTTCGCCAATACGTACATATTCGTCAACAGCATCAGCCGCCCCTCCGTATGCTAAACAACGTAGTGCCGTCGTAATTTTTTGATGGGGACTTAACCCAACTTGCTTGCATGCATCCTGGGATAGTTGAAAATATTGATCGTAACCAACAACAGCATTCAAGATCCGGTTGAAGAGCTGTCGGTGCATACGAAATCGACGTCGAAAAATTGAATCTGGGTAAACTGGATTTTCGGCAAAGTAGTCGTTCCACATCCGTCTATGACCATCTTGTCTTTCGCGTCGAATATAACGGCGACGATTGATTTGTTCGCTAGCTCTGACTGCATTGCCAACCCTTATTAGACGATTGTGAACAATCTGAGGAACAATATTGTTGTCCTCCTCTGATGAAGAGGAAGATGAACTCCAAGAAAAAGTGCTTTGTAAATTGGCCATGGGAATTAAGGAGGTAATAGAGCAGTGAGTAGACGAAGGAGTTGAAGTTTTCAAAGTGGATTACATAAATAAATGTACACAGGATGTCAGCATATAAATACTGAACATGCCGCTTGAAGAAAGAATAATTTATTATGTCCTGTCATATCTGAATTTAACACATAGGTGTAAAAAAAGTCAAAACCTACAATGGCTATACATGAACCGACTCTCCTCTGTCACTACAAAACAAAAAAGAAAAGGAATGACATGTGACAATCATATGTTTAGTAGAATACCCTTGGGACTAATATACCCTCAGGTATCATAATTACGATTTACAAAGTAAAACTATTTTCAAAATGACGTTAATACCCTCAAGTATCATAAATATAAAATACAATAACTATATAAAATTGTCATAACTATATAAAATACAAAGGATGTACAAATATTCCTATTCTTCATAACTATACTGTGTTTCAGGCACATATGTAGACGTGGATGCTCCTGTGTCATCTAAATTTGGATTCATTGGTCTTTGTCGAGAAAAGAAGCCCTGCCCATCGATGCAGACTGCCTTGCATTTGGTAATTCAGTTGGAATTGACTCCCACAATACCATATCTGACAGTATCAATCGTCGGAGCTGTGCTTCGATGTTGCTCAATTGTTGACAACGAGTGTATAATTCTTCCTGTGGAAAGGTATAAAATATATAAATGAATGAGAGTATGTAAAGTACAATTTACAATAATATTTTTTTTTATAAATTCAAGTTTAGTAACTCACATATGTTGGTTGCCCACTATGATGAAACGGGGCATTGACATTAGAGTCCAAATTCTTCATAATAGTACCGCTTCGACGTAAGATTGACCAAGTAATCCTGAAGTTTCCGCAGTTGATTGAGTTGGATACCGGGCCGGTAGCCAACATGGAGGTGCAGCATATGGCAACTGAGCAGAAGTATCTCTAATAGATGCTGGCCAATAAAATCGACATTGGATGCATGAGAGAGTGTCGACATTATAGGACCAATTGAAACCTTTGCCCAATACTGATCGTAAGTGAACTGCTCTACACGACGCACAAAAGGTGAAGCTTCAATTGGTTCAGGTAATGTAGTATTGGATGCCATGAAACGCATGAGAGGATGTGGGTTTTTTGGTATAGCAATATAACCAGTTAGTTGGCGAATACAACGATCAGCAAGATACCATACACCCTACAATCAATTGTTCACTTTAGCATAATCATACTATTTATAAAAAATATTGTAAATTAATATGAAAATTTTAATATACCTGACCGCAATACGTAAAAGTATGACGAAACCGTGATATATATTTAGCAACTTATATTTCATACACATCTGTAATTGTTGAAGAATTATATGGCTGCCAAATTATTGAGGAAGGAGTGCGCATCTCAAACTGATCACGGGCCATCGACTGATTATACCGAATAGGATCAGAGCGACCTGAATCCAAGAATTCTTTATTCCATCGCAAAATTCTCGGCCATACATCAAAATTAGACATGTGGGTCTCCAAAGGGGTGTTTCTATCTCTAACAGGAATACAGCAATTTGTGTATTCGTAAGGCCAATACTGTACAGCATAATTATCGATTGTGTTACGAATAGATAAATTGAAATAATATCATTACATTTTTGGTCTAAAATTAGTAAATAAAAGGATAAATATTACCTCCAACACTTGCCACGGCCCATTAAACGATTTCAGTTTGAGCCTGCTACATGGATCCAAAGACAAATACAACAGAGCAAGTGCATGACTAGTTGACTACCCCAATCGTATTTGCCAACAGCATTAAGATCTATAACTGCAGCTAGCCAACCACACCTTACTAATCCAGAACCATTTGTGAAAAGAAATGCACCGAGTAAGAACATAAAGAACGCTCGAGCGATCTTAATCTCTAGAATTCTGTCACTTTGGGCTTCTTCAATCAAAGTATTCGTAAAATAATTTTTGAAAAAACCTACCCGTATACCTTGTGATTTCCAATCATCAACCGTTAGTTCTGGAAATAAGCGTTGCTGAACAACTTCAAAAGAGTACATCTCATCGTCGCATGGAGGCAAGTCACCGACACCAATAGAAATTCCCGTAAGCATTACCCAATCTAATGGAGTGAAACCCAACTCACCACACGGTAAGTGGAAAGTGTGGGTAGTGTCCCACCATCTCTCTACGAGTGCCTCCATGAGACGAACCGACGACTTGTTTGTATTGATAGTCATGAACCGGTGTCATCCCGCCCGCTCTACTAGTAGTTGAATTAGTGGAACCTGTGAGCAGAACTGATTGTACATCTTGATCGGTTCCTTCCAATTTCCCCTGATTTTACAGAAACCACCCTTAGGGGTAACAGTAACATATTGACTAATATGTTTCGAATCGTCTACTACACGATTCCAATTGGACTGATCGGCATAGTCGACATTTGACATATCCACTTCACCCTCAGTGCTTGTGCCGGGTTGAGCTGGCACATGTTCTCGCTTTGATTTCAAACGACCAATAAATCTTCGTATCGAAGACATTATTTTCGACTAAATAATAAATTGAGATTGAGAGTTGGATGAGATAGAATTGAGATTGATATTCTAGATTGCCGAGAGGAGAGGAGAGGAGAGATAGTTATTTTGATAGAGCGAGATAGACAGAGAGTTTTAGTTGGTTTGATAGATAGAGATAGCAAGAGTTTTAGTTGGTTTGATTGAGAGAGATAGTCAGACTTTAGATACATTTATATATATATTAGTAGAAGGGTAATATGGTCAAAAAAACCTTTAATAAAGCTTTTAAATCTAGATTGTTTTCCGGAAAAGGGTTAAATGGGCCAAAAAGTTTTGTTCCCCTGTCGGACGGCACTTCACGTGCCGTCCATCATTTTCGGCATTATTTTTTTTCCTTCTCCGACGGCACTTCAAGTGCCGTCCATCCAATAAAATAAATTAATTTTCTATTTTCGCGCTCCGACGGCACTTCAAGTGCGTCCCACAAATTTTATTTTATTTTTTAATATTTTTTTTCTCAGACGGCACTTCGTGTTCCGCCGCTTATTATTTTGATATAGAAAGTTAAAATATAGCTTTAAACGAGTGCAGCAAAAGTACGATTCCTATTTCCATTTATCCATATATCCATATTTTTACATTCAACGACTACAGATGCTCTCACTTTGCACTTGCCTAATATGGCTTTTTTTACCAAACTATCCCACTTTTTGTAAGTATGTACCAAACTATCCCTGATCGAAAATTTAATACTAAAAAGTCTTCGTCGCTAACTGAGTTAGCGCCCCTAGTAATTTTCTTCGTGCTATCTCAGTTAGCGTGTGCTAGAGGATACCACTCATCCCCTCAAGTAGGGATGTGGGAAAAAAACTCACCAAATATAGACACGCTAACTCTGTTAGCGCGCCTATTTAAACCAGGCACGCTAATTAACCGGGTTAGTGAGTGTCGATGGGACAGTATGCGGCACTACCTCAAAAAGGGGTGTGAGATAGAAATCCCTAAGTATAGACATGTTAACCCCGCTAGCACGCCTCTTTATACCAGGAGCGCTAACCGGGTTAGAGAGTGTCGATTGGGACCTTATTTAATCACAGTCGCTGACATTGTGTCATCATGTTTTTAGTGTCTCTCTTTCGCCCCCAATTTCGAAAACCAACTCCAAAACCCTAGCATCCCAATTGTAGATCTTACTCAAAAAAACTACAAAATTGAACGTATGGAAATAATGTCAAATCTTCTTACATTGGTACGTCTCTGTCCACCATGGTTCGTTTTTTTGGGAGGAACCGTTCATGACATGTCCGTGGACCTTTCCGGGTTGTTCAAGGTCTACTACTACTCCCTTCTTCGGGATTACTCATTGTCTGTGCCATATGTTATATCAAATAGAATCCTACATATTTGATAATATATGTTAACAAATTTACCTTAAAATCGCTATAAATTAATTATACAATTAACAATGTTTAATTTCCAAATTTTCATTATCAAACAATATTACTCACAATTTCCATTCCAATATTGGTTTTATTTTGGTTAATTACACAATGCAAATTTATCACGTGCAATGCATTTTTTACAACCTAAATCTATCACGTACAAATTTATCAAAGCAAATTTATCAAAGCAAGTCTAATGCAAAGTTATATATCTATCAATGCAAATTAAAACCTAAACCTAATATATTAATGCACACCAAACCCTAAATCTACCAATGCAAATTTAACCCTAAATTTAATATATTTATCATGTACAAACCAACATGAACCCAATTTTTCAGATCCAACCCTTCACCCAAAATCACTATAAATTATTTACCACAAACTACGAACACTTACAAACGAATATTGGGTTAAAGGTTGAAGTCGACTACGCCGCTGCAGATCTGGTCCTCTACTTCTAAAAATTTGGGGAAAAGGGTTTATGGGTTCACCAACAATTTGGGGAAAATGTTGGCTGAGATGAGATTTACGGCAGTGACGAAAAGATGTTAGTAAAAATTTTTAGAGATTGGGATGAGTAGAGGATGAAATCGGAGGCTAGGGTTTGGGGGTTGGGTTCAAAATCGCTCGATGGGATTTTAGGAGAAAGAAGAAGTGAGATGAGAGTGAGATAGCGTGTGTTATTTAAGAGGAACCCAATCGACACTCGCTAACCCGGTTAGCGCGTCTAGTATAAAGAGGCGCGCTAACGGGGTTAACGTGTCTATACTTAGGAATTTTTATCCCACACCCCTCTTTGAGGTAGTGCCCCCTACTGTCCCATCAATACTCGCTAACCCGGTTAGCGCGCCTGGTTTAAATAGGCACGCTAACAGAGCTAGCGTGTCTATATTTGGTGAATTTTTTCCTACATCCCTACTTGAGAGGATAAGTGGTATCCCCTAGCACACGCTAGCTGAGATTGTAATACCCCACAAAAATAGCATATGGCTATTTTGCATCGTAATCTGTGCGCAATTAAGAATTGCACGCGATTGTGTATTTTCTAATAACAATTGATTGCTATTGAGAAATATCAGATTTATTGTCTACTTTATTTTATAATTTTGAAGGGTTATTACGAGGTAGTTTTAATGTATTTTTATATTGTTGGTATTATTAAAGTAGGGATTTGGGGCTTAATTAAAATATATTGGGATTTGGGGGCTTATATGTAATTTTCCCTTACACTATTATCTATTTATTTATCTATTCTTTTATAAACCCCTCCCCCAACCTTTCCTCCTCCTTCCATTCCTTCTTTTCTGTTTTCCCCACCGACCCAAAACAAACCCAGCCGAACCCACCTCGGCCGATGCCTTCCCCACCGAATCCACCCCATCTCTTCACTGTTTTTAAATTAATTTTGAGGGATGGCTAATTGGAGCGTGCTCTAGCTCGTGGCGGCATCGATTTTTGGAGAGGGCTTCGGAAAGGTATACCCTAATTATTTTGTTTGTATGAAATCGAGTGTGGTTATTTTTTTTGAGTACGAGTATTATGGTAAGGAGATTTGGAGATGTTAGGAGTAGTAGAGGCGAGAGATTTGCCAGTTGATGGAGAAATTGCAAGTTGTTAATAAATTAGGGTTTTGGGTTTATAAAGGGGGAGTAAGTATATGAGAACTTGTCTCTTTTATGGTCATAGAATTTTTGTTGGGCCATTAGGTTATTTTAGGGATGATTTTTGTTATTGTTTGGGAAATAAAAATCCCATAGGATTTTGATTATTACGTGCATCGCGCGTGTGTATCCCGGGCGTTCAATAAACGCTTGTGTGATGTTTGGAATAGAGTTATTAGCTTTTGTGATTGGTTGGATGATTTGAGTTTTAATTACGTTGAAATTTGATGATAGGATATACTAGCGGCTTTGGATGCGTGGTGGTGCTTCAAGCCTTCGCGGGATAATTTGTGAGTATGATATCTTTTATTTTACGCACATGGTGCGTTGTGAAAATTTTAAATTATGAATTGTTGTGTATTTCTGTTTTTGTATCTTAGTGTAGCATGGATGTTTGAGTTAAGGATTTGTGTGGACACTCTTGTATGTGTCCACAACTATAGTTTAATTTTATAAATCATCGAGGTCGGTTGATACCTCAGAATTTGCAGAGTTCAGCTGGTCTGAAAGGGCAGAGCTGAAGCCGGTTGCTTTTGGACTGTAGTCCAAAAGGTCATAACCATTTGTGTAGGTGTGATCTTGCTGTGAACCTTGAGAGTAGCTTTTGGTATGTGTTTATTTGATGATTCTCAAGTTTAGAAATTCTAGAGTTCATTTGGTGAAGGGTAGTAAACGCTCTGCTGAAGGAGTGATTGGATTTGTGTGCTATGTTGGAAGAGTCGTAGCTCATTGTGTGAGATGAGTCAAAATGTGAATTGGGGACTTGAGCTCTTAAATATTGAGAGAGTCGCCCACTAGGGGATTGCTGTGGATCTCCCTACCCTTCTAGAAGTCTGATTGTGTTAATTTCTGATGAGCGTAGCTTGGGTCACAGCTACTGCTATTTCTTGAGTTATTCCATCGGACAATTGATGAGGAGCCCTCTGCATATTGCAGTATGGTGATTATGAGCTATCGGGTTTTAATGATGTCTTAGCATTTCATTTAGGACTTAGTTAAGTTCCTGTGCTTAGTACTCATCGTGGACACGAACGGGTCGTACGGACTGTGGTCTGGTGAGATACGATGCTATAGGTATACTGCGGTATATCTTTAAGTTCGTTACGGTTGTTGAAAAGGATCCATGTATACGCTAGTGGACACGAACGGGTCGTACGGACTGCGGTCCGGTGAGATACGATGCTATAGGTATACTGCGGTATATCTTTAAGTTCGTCACGGCTGTTGAAAGGGATCCAGGTATACGCTAGTGGACACGAACGGGTCGTACGGACTGCGGTCCGGTGAGATACGATGCTATAGGTATACTGCGGTATATCTTTAAGTTCGTCACGGCTGTTGAAAGGGATCCAGGTATACGCTAGTGGACACGAACGTATGGACTGCGGTCTGGTGAGATACGATGCTATAGGTATACTGCGGTATATCTTTAAGTTCGTCACGGCTGTTGAAAGGGATCCAGGTATACGCTAGTGGACAAGAACGGGTCGTACGGACTGCGGTCCGGTGAGATATGATGCTATAGGTATACTGCGGTATATCTTTAAGTTCGTCACGGCTGTTGAAAGGGATCCAGGTATACGCTAGTGGATACGAACGGGTCGTACGGACTGCGGTACGGTGAGATACGATGCTATAGGTATACTGTGGTATATCTTTAAGTTCGTCACGGCTGTTGAAAGGGATCCAGGTATACGCTAGTAGACACGAACGGGTCGTACGGACTGCGGTCCGGTGAAATACGATGCTATAGGTATACTGCGATTTATCTTTAAGTTCGTCACGGCTGTTGAATGGGATCCAGGTATACGCTAGTGGATACGAACGGGTCGTACGGACTGCGGTCCGGTGAAATACGACGCTATAGGTATGCTGCGGTATATCTTTAAGTTCGTCACGGCTTTGAACCCAACCATGTCATACTATCAGGAACAGGAAGTAGACCAAATTAGAATGCATTGCATAGCGAGGGTTCGAATCTCTAAACTTAGAGACAACGGCTTGATTTGGAAAGTATGTAGTATGGGATGCATACATTTCCAAAGTCTCGCTTGCATTAGACTAAGTATGTTGGCTTGACCTGGGTCACATGTAGTATGGGATGCATGTGCATCCAGAATCTTGCTGATATTAGATTAAGTGTATCTGTTCTGTATTCTGTATTCTGTATTGTTGCATTAGACTCAGGTCATGGCATACACAAACACTAGGAAATTAGGATACACGTTTATTTTTCATTTAAGATGAATTATGAGTGTGAAAGTGATGTATTGCGAGACGTGATGATGTGTTGTAAGAAATGAATGAATGCGGTGTTATGTGATATGGGATTGGGAAGGAAGATAAGTCGTGAGTTTGTAATTGCAATGAATGGTTGCTTAAGGTGTAAAGTGATGGGCCTTAAGCGACAAATCGGAATGATTTCCAAACTTATGATAAGTATGCTGTGAGCAGATATGGATATGCATATAGGAAGTGATGCAGTGAGTATTTGATGTGAAATTCCATTTATGATATTTACATGTTCAGGTTTATCTTGGTATTCGTAAGTTCGTTCGGTTTACTTATAAAGTTTAATTTAGTTGCTTATTAATAAATTATGCTCACACCAGAAATGGCTAACCCCTTAGTGTTTGGGGGGTTAGGGAGTCTCTGGACTACCTAGGCCCCTACTGTTACAGGTCCTCAGCGGTGCAGAGGTAAGGTGTAGATTCTGTGGAGTGGAGCTTCATTTTACAATTGTTGCTTAAGGTTATTTACGTGAATAGTGAAATTTATGTTTTAAACTGTATTTGTGATGTATAAGTATGTGGATGATGATGATGAGTATAGTGTGGGGTGGCATGCTATGTTGTTGACCCGTACCCATCTCGTTGTGGAGTACCGGGCCCTGTGGTATGTTTTATGAATTATTTTCTAAAAACCTTACCATGTTTTCAAAGGAATTTATGGTTTTTAATTGATATTTGATATTCTTTTATGAGTTTGGCCCACAGAGCGCATATATATATATATATATATTGCCTGTGTGATTCTGCTCATTTTGGCCTGGGGAGCCCGTGATATTATTGCCTGTAATGTAAGCTACGGAATTTAGAGCAGAAGTCCGTAAGCTTTTTGTATTTCAGGGCAGAAATTTCAGGGGAGACTGCCCGATTTTTCTTTGAAATATAACTATCTTAGTTTATGTTTAAAGTGAGAGAAATTGAAAGAATTGAGTTTGGAGTCAATATGGGGGCGTTACAGCTTGATACGAATAATTGATATTCTTAACTATTGATGTATTAACTCTGATGGCAATAAAAGTGTTTTAAATTTCCGTACTATTTACTGTGTTGAGATGCATTTGAAGACAAAGATTCTGGTTGCATCACGGATGTCCGATGACGGGGATCCGGGGCGTTACAGAGATAGCGCGAAGAAAATTACTAGTGGCACTAACTCAGTTAGCGATAGGGACTTTTTGGTATTAAATTTTCGAACATGGATAGTTTGGTACATACTTACAAAAAGTGGGATAGTTTGGTTAAAAAATTCACTAATATGGCTATATGGAAATTAATGTATGGACCCAAATGTAAATATTATAGGTATTTCTTATTTTAATTTGTCATGTGTATTTTAATTAAAAATGTATTCAATATTTATTCACATCAAAATCTCTAATATTATAAAGGGAGAGTTGGGGTTGTCATTTGTAGACATTCAACCATCTAATCTTAACCATTCATTTTTAAGTGTGAGTTATATTAACCATTCATTTTCTCAATTGTTGTTAGTTACCATAATCCCCTCAAAGTTCAAGTTTATTTACAACATAATTATTTACAAAATATCACTCATATAAAATAAAAGTTTGTGCCGCTAGGGATAATTTGTACAGAGTATGTATGAGTAAAGGGAGGTCTCAGTTTCGATGCCAACTTACGTTTTATTATTTACTTTATAAAATAAATAAAATTTTAATTAGAACTTGCTTCGTCGCACATGCAGATTACTAGTAAGTGTAAATTTGACTTATGTTTAAAAGAATAAGAGAAAAAAATCAACCAAAACTGCGTAGAGGAATACATTTGGGCGAGTCTAACACAATAAAATATAGGATTAAGTATTTTGCTGAACTATATTGAAATCTTACAATCCAATGCAAGAGAAGATATTTAGAATCTATATTATAAAATACAAGGAAAGCTATCAAGTGGCTCTCCTTCAATCCCCCAAAATCAAAGACCCATATATAACCTCACAAAACACATTTAGTAATACAAATCGAACCACAAATTAGACCCACATGATGCATAGGTGAATGACCTCCAGACCACTTGATTTTTTGTACACATACATCTATTAGCATGATAAAATGATGGATGGACTGCATCTTCCACAAAGGCCCCACCAAGTGAGTATAATCACTTTGTATGAGGAAAATTTCCTCCTACAAATACGAGGCTCACATTACTCTCTCTCTCTCTCTATATATATATAATGTCACAAAACAAAATTTCCTCCAAAACTCAAATCCAAATTCCTTCCCAAAACAACTAATTTATTTATTTAATTTTCTCTCTCTCTCTCTCTCTCCCCCCCTCGATCCCCCTTCTATATATATGGAAACATGGACTTTTATACCACAATTTATAATTATTTTTCACCATATACTAATGGAAATATGGTTTGTTTACAACTAATTATTGTGATACTATTCAAACTTCAGTTACATAACTGTTGATTTACTGTTTACAAGACATTTCATATGATGTATCGTTCTAAAGACGTGTCGTAGGCACGTGGCCACGGGCAAAGCTAGTATCTTGAAAAATTCAAACAAGCTTAAAGCATCCTGAAATTTTGAATTTGTCTTATGACTCAAACATCCTAATGATCAAATTATGCTTATTTATTTACTAGCAATCTGCAAGTGTAGTGTACATTCTTTTTTTTCCCTAAACTTCAACTTTTTATATATATAAAAAAAGGTAAATACTACAATGTAGTGTGTCCTTGAATATGAGATCTTCCTTTACTCACTACAACTCAGTAGTTATTTTTTTACAAATTACTCATAGTAAAACTATAGTAAGTAAGTGGAGTTTTGTAGAAGAAACTTAAATTTGATTGTTCAGTAGCAATTTTAATGCTTTTTAGTAGCTAACAGATTGATTGAGAAAAATGGGGTAGATTTGTTTGATGTCTACTCACATGTTTGTCATATTGGTACAATAAGTATTTTTCTGACCCTTACATCTATTGAAAATTTTGTCATTCATAAAGGATATTTAAATAGCTTTGTACTTGATGTTTTGTACTAAACAGTTTTGTACTGGAAAGTTTTGAACTAATATGTTTAGTGAACAAGATTTACAATTTAGTAAAATCATTGTATGTTCTTAAAACATGTATAGCCAACGAATAAATAATTTGATAAATTTTTGAAAGAGCCTAGTATATTAATCAAGTAATTCAGATCAATGTCTTCAACTTTATGGTGTGTCAAATATAGTGGCTATTATTTACTTGTTCTGTTGACATGCATATTCTTGGAAGTGACCTTTCTATTACAAATGAAGTTAAAATTGTGTTATCCAAAGAATTCAACATGAAAACTTAGGTATTGTGGACACCATAGGTATAAGGGTGAGTTTTTCAGTTGGCAAGGAATAACTCTTAGTCAAACTCATCAAATCAAAATGTGTTTCAAAAGTCGGGATATGGTGATTGAAAGTGTATTTTGAAACACCTTATGATTATGATAAAAGGTTGACACCTAATGATGGTGCAACTATGAGATAAGTAGATCATTCTAAAGGAATTGATAGCCTCATGTATACAAAAATCTGCACTGGAATATACATAGCCTTTGAGGTAGGTATGATCTGCAGATTCACTAATAATTCCATATACATTTGAGTGCCCTTAAGAGTCTATTGAGATAACTGAGTGGTATACAAGTGTATGCTTTGTGCTACTCTAGTCATTCTTTGAATAAATGACTGATCTGATGCATTATGATGCTCACAATTTAGTGAAAGTCGATAACTAGACGATATGTGTTTACATTAGGAGAAACAAAAATATTATGGAAATAAAAAGTAAACATGCACTGTGCTATCATCCATGAAATCAGACCTCTATGTGTAATCCTCTGCAGGGGAAAAGGCTGAGTGGATTGAAGAAATTGTTGCTAGTTATCCATTAAGAAGTTTAAGTAACTCTCTAATTCTATTATGCGACTATCAAGCTACAATGCACTGTAGCTCATAACTCACTCTATAATAGTAAGAGGAGTATATTAAGGCTGAAAGAAGCCTAGTTGAACTTTCTCATAGATAAAGTGCAATTGTGACAAGTATGGCTAATGCTCTTGCTAAGAGACTTGAAAGTGATCTAATTATCAAAACTGTAGGGGGAATGGAGTTGAAAGCTATTGAGTCAAAGCTTTAACATCCTAATTGTTTTTGAAATTTAGAATCCAATTGGAGCCATAGAGAAGTTCAAACTTATGCATCAATTTTAGGCAGTTGACATGTTTTATATAATTTTGATGATTCCACATAAATTCCACAAATATATAATGTCATTCCAATTTTGATGGTATTATATATCTAAAGAATTTACTTAGAATAATCATATTATTCCAATACGAAACATGAAAACTTGTCGATGTGTTTCCGATGATTAAATTGTCTTAAATATCATTTCAATTTTGATGATATGTATTTTATGGATACATATTTCATTCCAATTTGGATGATTCAATGTTAAATCATGATTGAAATGTTAGTCTTTTCATTCCAATATGAAACATAGTATGGTTCTTGTGTAGAAACTATAAAAGTTAATGTTCTTTATTTAGTTAAAGAAACTTGATTGTGATGCTTGTGTTACATTTTTGCTAAGCTAATTATAAATTGTACTAAGTTCGTTTGTGGAACTAGATACTTTGTGAAATTCGTTGGAATTCTTAGAGATGTGTCTCTTAATATTCTTGTTTTTCAATAAGATAGCAAAGATGGAAGAGTTGAATCTGTCGACATAGATTTCAAAAACAATGATTTGTTCAAAATGGAGGAGTAAACATAAAGCAGTGTGCAAGGATAACGTTTCTGTTTGTTTCTTTCGAGAATAAATTAGTTACTTGCTTGATAAAACTTCTGTTGAGTTTAAGACTCTTGTGTTCATGAGCTTAAAACTCATATTTTGTTCTTGAAGTTTATTTGCTTTGTTTGATTTTGAAACTATGATAGATTATTCCAGTTGGTTTAGTCTCTGTGAACTATTCTGAATTGGATATGGTTTGGAACTAGTTAATTATATTGCTTTAGTCTTGATTGAACTATTCAGTTTTATAATTCTATTGGTTCTTATGAAACTATAACTTTATGATGCTTTTATTTTATGGACTGCTATCAGCCAGTCAGTTTTATACTGAACTGATGAGATAATCTTGTACTTTATATATTGAGAATATAGGAGGTGATTGTTGGATATATTGTTATATTCTCTCTATATAAATATTGCATGTGCATATAAGCAACACGTGTAATGAACGTACAATTGATTGGATATTGGAACGCGGGTTTGTGGGCTTATAACCTGATACCCAAACCAGTATTTAGGAATAAAAACTGGCTTGTGATAACAGTCTAGGTATTCTAATCTTGATACCTAGGGTGAATATATCAAGCAACTTAGATCTAGATATTAATCCTAATTCCCAATTGTTAATTTCTCACAAAACCTAACAAAAATACTGTCTTATTATAAAGTATTTTTCTAGCCTCACTATGTTTGTTCTGACCTCATTAGGGATTGAAGGGATCTTCCCTCAGTTGAAAATAATTTTGATGATGTATACTTACTTTGTTTCTCCATTACAACTCAATCGCTCTCGCTGTAATAAATTAGAATCACTCTCGCAGTAATAAATTAGAATGCTGGAGCAAATATATTGTCAAACTGTTCATCTTATATAGTATTGTGAGAGGTTGTACATGTTATAGTATTGCGACCGTTGTACATGTGGAATGTGAGTTTAGGAGCACGAGAGCATATTTCTAGTGTCAATTGCATACAGATTATCAAAACACAAATATCTCACAAGTCATAGATGATCAAATGAGATGTAAATAGCTAAATGAAACAAAAGAAAAGACGCAACATATGCAACGGAAAGTCAACAAGTTTATGTCGAGCCAATCCAACATCACCCGTTACAAATAAAATATTAATTCGCCATGTATTGATGTGAGAATACAAAAATGCAAAATTCTGAATAATAGTAGAATTATCTTTCAAGTAATAAAATTTCTTCTTGAAATAAGAGAAATGATTTTAAAAAAAATGTAATTTCATAATAGAGTGAAATTTTGAAGATTACCGTTTCCCGTATTATTTCTTCTTTTTGTTTGGTTATCAATTTTCACTATTTTAATATTTATATTCAATCTCATAGTCATAACAATGGCAAAAAAATATATTTAAAACGGATTAAATGCTAGATCCACCGTCCAAATTTTTCCCTCCCAAAACGAACGGAGATCAACCCCCCCCCCCCCCCCCCCCCCCCCCCGTGCATAGAAAAGCCCAAACGGCATAGCGGGTAGCAGGTTCCTAAATCCGTTATCGATCGTCATTGAAAACCGCCTTATATATCGAACGTAATCGATTCTCTTCATTTTCACTCCCTTTTCATTTCCCCCCAAAAAGCTTTGATTTTTATTCCCCCTTTCTAGCTTTAAGATTCCATTATCAGGTACTTTTCCACACCCTTGTTGAAATTTCGTGCTTCAAGATTCGCGCCACTGTCAGTGATGCGGTTATTCGATATTTGATCGGTTAATTTTAGATTAGGGATTGGAATGGCCGATTGGTTTTGGATTAGGGTTTTGCTAGGGTTTGGAGTGGGGAAGATTGTTTTTTTTTAATCGTTATGTGATTGAATTTAAGGATATTTATAGTGGGTTTGTTGTTGTTGTTTAATGAAACATATGTCCAAAAAAATGAGTGAAGTGGAGATGAGGATGGATGTGTGGTAAAATAAAAAAGGATAGAATTAGAAATGAGCATATACGAGACATGGTATAGGTAACTCATATCCAAGATAAATTAAGAGAGAATCGCCTAAGGTGATTTGGACATATGACACGTAGACCTACTAGTGCCCCCGTTCGAAAAAGTGATTTGTTTACTATTGAGGGTAGAGTTAGGGGTAGGGAAGACCTAAACTTACTTAGGTGAAAACAGTGAGAAAAAATATGATAGCTTGTGACGTTACAGAAGATATTGCGCTAAACTGAGCATAATGGAAAACCATGATTCATATAGCGGACCCCAACTACTAGGAAAAAGAAAACCATTATTCATATAGTCGACCCCAACTATTTGGAAAAAGACCTTGTTGTTGTTGTTGTTGTTTGTTTATAGTGGGTTTGTTGTTGTGTTAAATCTTGGCGAAAAAAATTAAATCTTGATTAGTACTGTATTGTTGGTTAAGTGATTTAGATTAGATATGTAATAGTATTTGGATGTGATGGTTTTGATATTGTAAATTTTTAAATTTTAATTTTTTTTAATGGATGGAATCGATTGATAGTTGATACTTGCTTGTCAGTTGAACAACTAGTGGGTGGTCCTAATTGGTTTGTTTGGTTGTTTGAAATGGTCGAGGTTGTTGTAGTGCTTGATGCTGTCAAGTTCTTCACGATTGTTTTGGAGTATATTCTCATGTTTGTTTTTGCCTTTTTATCTTGCTATGGGAAATTTAGTGCAGCTTATATTTGTTCAACTTGTGTTGTTTTAATTTTTTGCCAGGTTTGTGAAATTCGTTGAACGACTTCATGCTCTATAACCATTTTGATAGTGAAGCATAACTCTTTGAAGTAGTTTTTTTTACGATGATCAGCTAAACTCTGAAGTATGATGCTTAAACATGCAAAGCGAATTTTCTTAGTTTGATCGTATAGATTGTGCGTGCTCTTATAGATCATAGTTGAGTAGTTTTTATTTGTTATTTTTATTGATTGGTTGTATATTTAGAACTTGATCATATATGAACATGAGTGTACGGAAACTACGTAATTAGACAGAAGATTTTTAAGCACACATGAAACTTTATATTATCTAAACTAACAGAGAATCCAACAACAAAGCCTTTTTCCTAACTAGTTGGGTCGGCTACATGATAACGCAATATCTTCTGTAAGGCCACAAGCTATCATATATTTTCTCACCATTTCCACCCAAGTAAGTTTAGGTTTTCCCCTCCCCCGAACTTTACTCTCAATATTTATCAAATCACTCTTTCTAATGGGGGTACTACTAGATCTACGTGTGACATGTCCAAACCACCTGAGGCGATTCTCTCTTAACTTATCTCGGATAGCAGCTACTTTTAGCATGTCTCGTATATGCTCATTTCTAATTCTATCACTCCTGATTTTACCACACATCCATCTTAACATTCTCATATCCGCTACACTCCTTTTTTGGACATGTTTTTTTGTTGCCCAACATTCTGCTCCATACATTATTGATGGTCTAACAACCGTCCTATAAATTTTTTTCTTCAACTTCAAAGGCTCTTGACCATCACGCTTCACTACTTTCTCAGTTGTATTCCGAATAATATCACTAAAATTACACTCCATATACTCTTTTTTAGTTCTGCTTATTCTAAAGCCTCCAGCTTCCAAAGTCTCTCTTCACAATTCTAATTTAGCATTGAGTTCTGCTCTAGTCTTGTCCACTAAGACGACGTCATGAACAAAAGCATGCACCGAGACACCTCATCTTGTATTCCTCGTGTCATTGCTTGTCCCAAGCCAGGAATCCGGTCACAAACTGGGTAAGAAGGAGGGTCGCCACCGCAAAACTTTGTCAAATCCTATGAACATGAATCCTAATAAACTAACATAGTGCATGTCACAAATTAATATTTTGCAGTGCTCTATTGATTTTTTCTTCTTCTGAAACACTAAAGTCATTGAGTTTAAATCTTGCATTAGAAACACAATTACTTATGATGAATGGATGGTTATTAGTTAGGCTCTATGATTTTGAAATAAGCAAGGTTTTAAATCTCGGATTTCAGACTCGTCTCGGCAATGGGTGTTTCGTCTCGGATCGGAGATATTGGGGAAATATGATAATCTTGGATGTTCATTTCGGACACTCAATAAACATATTTTTTTACTAAACAAGATATTATATGTTCTACATGTAATTTATCATATAAAATATGGTATAATGTAACTATTGACATGAATCAATCACGGTAAATATTCACAGAATTTAACAACAATATAAAAGATAATGTAATATAAATATATAACTAAAATGAATTTGCATTGATTAGAAAAAAATGTATTAGTTAAAATACTTGAATTTGCATATACACAAATTATTGAGAGAAGAAATTTTCACATTATCTTAGCTTAAGATCAATATTAAAAGACTCAATATGCAAAAAGTAAAACAAAAAAAGTTATATATTCACAATAACATTAGTGTGTTTACTTTGACTTATTCACAATAACTTCTAGTTGGTGTGGGGCGACGGTAGTCAGACAATTTTATAGTTTGGGCTCTACTTTGACCTATTCAGGTCAAAGTGAGGGGTGCCTAAGGTCTCTATCATGTCAGGGAGCTTGGAGGGAGTGGTGGCGTTTGTATAGCAGTCATGGGAGATGATAGCCTTCGTTGTGAGGTGGCAATGAGAGTCAATGAGGGACAAGCGAGGGGATGAGGACTATGACTCAATCTGTATAGGGAGTTGTCAGATTGGTGGAGTGCTTGCGGTGTCTCTCATATGGTACGTAAAGTTGATGTATGAGTCACTGCTGCGAGCGACGAAGAAGATAAACAGTGTACAAATGAGAGATTGAGAGAGAGAGAGAGAGCTCAAATTGGCACGAGAAATTGACTTTGGCGAGGCCGGCCGATCAGTAGGATTAGATTTCGTTGTATTTTTTGTTTGTTGGTTGGGATGTATGAGTTCCAGGACTTAGCCTGTTGGAATCTGAACTTCATAAGCCGCAGTTTTTGGTTGTATGTTTTGTTAATTTTTTTAATGAAATGCGGTGGGCATTCAACCCACCGTTGACGATAAAAAAAAACATTAGTGTGTCTATTTCGGTCCAAAACAATATGAAGTATAAAATCTATGATTTCGTATCGGCAAGCTAGCTGAAACGAAATTTCGGCCGAAATTTAAAACACTGGAAATAAGAAAAGATTGGAACATCATTTAGATAGAAGAAAGAATTGAATCTTCATTAGAAGTAGAAAGTTCAAATGGTATCACTTATAGATGCACACAATTCCCGTACTCTATAAAATTAGCATACTCCACTACTCCTAAAACTAAAGAACAATTCTTTTGAGTTCAATTCAGATGGTAGAATATTGTATGTTACTTGTACTTCCAAACATTAGTAAAGAAATGAAAAATGTATATTGATTTAGTTGAATTCATCTTGTTCTAACACGAAGTTGTGACCAGCCACTTGTAGACACTTTCTTATTCAAAGTATGGGACTAAGAAATTAATCATAGAGAGTAGGATGTGTAACCATGAAATGATTTATTATTTGGAGTGAATTAGAGCAGCGGCGATAGCAACAACCAAGCCTTTAATTTTTTTTTTTTTTTTTGAGGAAAAGGTGGGATAATGCCACCCTGTTTCATTAATAAGTGATTAATAAACAACCCCGAAGTATCGGAAAAAAAGTACAGTGCAGAAAATAAAACATAACCCCCAACAAAATCCTGGGGGGTGGGTTACATCATCTAGCCTAAAGGCAACCAAAACACAACAAACACACAACAAAGTACTAAGGCCTGATACAAAATATGAAGTAGTGAGGCGGGTGTCCACTCGTCAGTCCAGAGTTGGCCCGATCTCTATCTCCTCGTCGTCAAAGTCATCCACCTGGAAAACCCTTGCAATTCTCCCTCTTGCTCCTGAAGCAGCAGCTGTAGCCCAAAAGGAAATTAGGTGCATGATATGAGTAAGATTACTAGAAATAGAATTACATGAAGCACGGAAATAAAAATTGTTCCTATCTAGCCATAACACCCATGTGGTTGCCGCAATGGCAATAAACCATGCATCTTTCATATCGTGATGGGATGATGCGAATCTGGAGCCGACCCACAGTTCCTCATAGTCTCTTGGATAGTCACTTGTTCCTAGTGCTCTCAGCACCTTTATCATGACGGCCTTGCTTCTGGCGCAGTGAAGAAACAGATAATTCAAATCTTCCACGTGTACGTTGCAGAACCCGCAATTGGTCGCAATGTGAGGTTGCCTCTTGGCTAGGTTCTCTCTAGTGAGTATGGCATTGTTGAGCACAAGCCAGAGGAAGACTCTAATTTTCAGAGGTGTTTTAGTCTTCCATAGTACCGTTGCCCAGTTGGGCCTGCATCCTCGGTAGTGAATCCGGTGGTAAAGTGATCTAACCGAGAACACTCCCTTGTTCTCGAGTCCCCAACGCATGTGATCTGGGCCTTGGGCACATCTCACCCCAGATTGGGCTATGCGCGTTTGTAGTTCATGCAGTTGCTGTAGCAAACTTGGAGAAAGAGTTCCTTGAAACGACGGTCTCCACGTCCCCCTTTTCCATGTTTCCGCCACTGAGATATTCGGTCGATTCGTTTTAGTAAACAACTCTGGGAAATCTTCCTTAAGAGGATGAGGACCGCACCACTTGTCCCACCAGAATCTGGTGGTTCGACCATTGCCGATCAAAGATGAAGTTGCTGAGTTGAAAGGTCCGCTGGCTTTCGCAACTCCTTTCCAGAAGCGGGAGACTTTGGCTCCTACTCGAAAGCCTAAGCTTCTTGTCCCCTTCCCTCGAAGGTAAGGTTGGATAAAGTCCTGCCATCCTTCCCCGCCGTGGTGAAACACTTTCCACCACCACTTTCCCAGGAGTGCCAAGTTCATATCTCTGAGGTCAATGATGCCTAGCCCCCCGTGCCTCTTTTTCATGCATGCGATACTCCATTTAATAAGGTGGTAGCCTCCCTTATTTGAGTCTGCACCTTTCCATAGGAATCTTTTCCTGATACGGTCAATCCTTTGGATCACCCACTTTGGGAGTTCAAAAAAGGACATGTAGTATATGGGCAGATTGGATAATACAGAATTGATGAGTACCACTCTGCCCCTAAGAAAAAGAGATTTGCCTTTCCAACCGGACGGTCTGTCCTCCACCCTGTCAATAATAGGTAACCAGTCAGCTTTAGTGAGCCTCCCTGGACGGAGCGGAAGCCCTAGATACTTGATTGGGAATTCTTCTATCGCACAGTTGAGGATGGTGGCATGCTCCCGAGTTTCAGCTTCTGATAGTGAAATAGGGATTAGCGCACTCTTGTGGAAATTAATTCTAAGGCCTGACCAGGCTTCAAAGCAGTAAAGGACCCCTTTAAAGCATATAGTTTCCGCTCTAGTCCCATTTCCAAAGATTAGTGTGTCGTCAGCATATTGGAGGATCGTGCATCCCTGATTAGTAGTGCTGCTGGCCACAGGCGAAATCCACCCTTTTCTTTGACAATTTTTGAGCATTCCTCTGAGCACATCCGCTACAATAGTGAATAGAAGTGGGGACAGCGGATCCCCCTGACGGAGTCCCTTCTTGCACGGGAACGAAGGGCCTGGTCTCCCATTCACTGAAATTGCCGTTTTGCTAGAGTGTAAACATTGTTTGATCCATCTAATCCATTTGTCCCCAAAACCTCTCCCCCTGAGAGCCTCTAGCAAACATTCCCAGTCCACAGAGTCGTATGCCTTCTCAAAATCCAACTTGAGGAGGAAGTTCTTGGAGTTGCTCTTGTGGCAGTGGTGGATAACTTGTTCAGCAGTAGCCACGCAGTCTAGGATACATCTGCCCTTAATGAATCCCGTATGTGTTCTACTGATAAGACTGTCCATAATGCCTCCCAAGCGGATAGCTAGGACCTTAGTGATGATCTTAGCCGAGCAGTTTATCAGGCTGATTGGTCTAAAATCCCCAACGCACTTAGAGTCCTCCCGTTTGGGGATCAACACAACTTCTGCAAAGTTGAACATCCCCAACCTTAGATTATTGTGAAAAAATTCCATCATCATATCCATAAATTCTCCCTTAATTTCTTCCCAGAAATCTTGGAAGAACAACATAGGAAAGCCATCTGGTCCAGGCGACTTGTCAGCTCCCATCTGGTCAATGGCCGTTTTGACCTCTAACTCCGTGAAGGGTTCCTCCAAGGAGGAGGCAGTTTGACCTGTAGCAATCTGATACTCTTGCCAGAAGTCCTCACCCATAGGGATCCTAAAGTCATTCTTCTTCCCAAAGAGATCCTTATAGAATGACTGGAAGGTAGAGGAAATCACCTTGTCATCCTGCGAAACTCCTGTATCTGTCTGAATTGATAGGATAAGATTGGATCTCCTTCTTGCACTTGCAACCCGATGGAAGTAGGCCGTATTCGCGTCTCCTTCTTTGAGCCACGAAATCCTGGACCTCTGTTGCCATTTGATCTCTTTCAGTCTATACAGATTGGCAATGTTATCACGAAGTTCTAATAGCCTGTTTCGCTCTTCCTGCGAGAGGATTCTAGTTTCTTCCACCCTCTCAAGTTCATCAATTTCTTCCAAAAAGGACTCTTTATCACGCCAGATGTTCGCGAATCTAGACCGATTCCATCTACAGAGCCTCTTTCTCAGTCTACAAATTTTTCCACACCATCGAGATGCCGCGTCCCTGCCTACGATGGGAAGAGCCCAGTTCTCCATAACCAAATGGTGGAATCACTGGATTTCCAGCCAGGCCTTTTCAAATCTGAATTTCCTAGGCTTGCGGGCTCCCCGACTCCCCACATCGAGGAGGATCGGGGTGTGGTCTGAGGTTGGTTTAGGGATCGTTCTGGCCGATGCTAGAGGAAATAAAGCTTCCCAATCCATAGAGACTAGAATCCTGTCCAACTTGGCCATAGCCGGATCCGCTTGCAAATTAGACCAAGTAAAAAGTCTATCATTGATTGGGATATCAATCAATTCAAGTTCCGTGATAACTCTATTGAATTCCTCTCGGTGCCTGTCGCTAGCGCCTCTTCCCTTGTGCTCAAAAGCAAATCTAGTGATGTTGAAATCCCCACCCACAATCCAAGGTCCCGACCAACGCTGGCGGATGTCGGCCAGTTCTTGCCAGAATGCCTCTCTGTCTGTGGCCACGTTCGGCCCGTAGACAACAGTCACCGTCTGCATCCAATCATCGGAACGTCGCTTAAGTCGGGCAGTCAGTGAGAACGTTCCACAATGCTCCTCTTCGCAGGAGAGAAGATCCGAATTAAACCCTATAGAAATCCCCCCTGAGGCACCGACAGAGGGGCGTAACAACCACTCCTTGATCCTGTTACCACCAACTCTTTTGAGTTTGAGCCCGTGCTGGAGTTTGGTCTCCTGCAGCCCTACTACATCCGCCCTGGAATTGCTAATGACATCCCGCACCATACCCCTCTTACCCCTATCCCCCAGACCCCTAACATTCCAAAATAGTGTATTCATTGGGGGGACATGTCAAGGGAGATCGTTGTGGAGGGCGTAGGGCCGGCTACATCCTCGAGAATGATAGTCGACCCCATGCCGACTCCAGAAGCGTTATCGTCAGATGACCTAACTCTTTGTGTTTCCTAACCCCGAATTTTATTGAGGAGTAAGGCGATACGCTCAGTGTCCCAAACTTCTAACCCACAAGTGATAGCTAGACATAAAACATCAGAATCTGACATGCAATTTAAAATAGATGCTAATAACTTGTCGTACCTCCATTGTCGAGCTTAGCGGCCTTGGCTGCAGCGGTGACCTCAAGATAGTCATCCAAAGACTCCACATGAGCCCTCTTGGGAGATTGCCGAACTCTAAATCCAACCGCTCTACGATACTGTCCCGAGCTATTATCCGGAGCTGAGTCTGGAATTGTGGACAGGACAAGTTCCGGCGAGGTCTCCCTCTGGGTGTTAGCAATGAACTCCGTATCCTCTGAATCCTCCTCAGAAAAAGAGAAGTCAACATTGAGATTCAGCCGTCCTTCTGGATCCTCATCACTGTCTGTGAGTATAGTCTCATCATTAAGAGTGGGCGCTTTCACCCCGGACCCCTCATTGGGCCCGTCGCATGAAGAATCAGAAATAACAGTGGACTCAACTATTGCGGTCCCCTCGTTGGGCCCGCTCCCAGTCTGATGAATAGTCGGGATGTTCGAATCAATAGTCTTACAACACCCAGTAACATTAAAAGTCAATTTGGACACCTCTCCGTGCCCACTATTATCAATAGAAAGCCCACTTGTAGGCCCATTAGAAGAGCCATCAACAGCATTGTTACCCACAAATTCTCCGCGGCACACCGTACCGCGTATATCGAACGAAGGGCTCCTCGATAGGAGCACCGATTCGACGCAAGTGCCTAAGCCTTTAAATTTTTGAGATGGCCATATGAATCTTTTTCTCCCTTCACTTATGACACAATCATTTACCCATTCTCGTTTAGTCTTGTCATAACATATTTAACTCTTTTATGGGAAATTCTTCTTAGCAATCCTTCTTATTGGCAACATACTTCTCGAATCCTAATGAATGATTGATACCAATTTATTGGAAATAATTTGTAAGTACTACTTGTCCCTCAATCCATACCCTAATGTCTTATCATTTTCTATATAAATTGCTTTCATATGCTCCAATGGTCAATTACTGATTTGAATCTCTTTACCATCCAAAATGTGATGAGGACATTGGTTCGAGAAGATTCGAGCGCTTCTGTAAGTGCAGAAATCGTCTAGAATGGCCGTTCGATTAGTTTAGTATTTTATTGCAGCACTCATATTTATTTTTGGCAATTATAGCCATATGTAGTACTTTTACGATTTGCACCATTTATTTTATGCATTATAATATTTTGGAGATTTGTATTAAAATTTGTTTTGAGCCTATATATATAGGCCTTGAGAATAATGAGAAGGTATGTTATTTTGATTAAATTTTTTTATTGTGATTGTGTTTTTACTCTTTATTCATTTCTTTTGTGAGAGACATTGAGATAAATTGAGGGTTTGTGAGAAATCCTAAATTATACCCTAATTTCCAAATCCACTACAAATTCGAAACCCTAATCCCCAAATCCCCTTTCTTTCTCCTTCTTCTTCCTCTCCTTCGTCGTTTCCAAAACCCAGCCCGACGCCACCTCCCTCAAAACCCGTGCTCCACTTTGTCTTCTTCCCCATTGCCACTGTACTCATTTCTCCCTCACCCTGAAGCACCCCATCGACCACCACCTCTGTATCCCGACCCCAACTGTTCCCCTCTCCCCTTTCCCGTGCTTCACCGAAATCGGCTCCCACTCTATATCCCCAAATCATCATCAACCCTAACTCCACATCCCCAAATACCCTTCAACCCGATAACCCCAATATCCCGACGGCCTCCCATCGCCCCTGCCACCCTCCCGGTCGACGCATCTGTTGCCGTCAGCCACCCCTTCAATTGACTGCCTTGGTTGCCGCTGCTTCAACTTCAATCTGACCACCCTCCTTGGCTGACCCGCAGCACACCGACAGTTCTTCCTCCCCATTGTCTCGCTTTTTTTTTGAACTCCCGGTAATTTCTTTCCATTCTCCATTTATTTGTGATACTATCTATCTATCATCTCTAGGATATTATTTGATTTATCTGTCGTCCACAAATATTAAGGGTGTGTGTTTCTACTTGCCAATTGGCGTACAATTCGTTATTGAACATCTTACTTACTAATTACGCTTAGGTATATTTGTTGATTATTAGGCTTGGATTTTAATTGGGCTTTGTCTATTTCATCTCTTGAAAAACCATTAAACCAATTAATAGTTTTAATTTCTGACTTAATCTGAATTACATGTTGGTAAACTTTATCTTTTAAATTCTTGAAAATTCTCTATTTAGGGTTAAGTTTACATCAAAATGTCTCTCACTTATAATTTAGAAACTACCTATTTTTGGATTTAATGAATTAATATAATGTAATTTACAAACAATATGCACCATGGTACCTCATATTCAATATGTGTAGTAAGCTCCATATCAAATGGAAATAGAGAAGGACTTGATACCAACCGTTGACTAATACTTGATTCCAACCGTTGACTAATTTTGTCTACCAATTGTTCTAATATTAGTTACTATTAGTTACTATTGCATCATACATATCCTTGATAACTTTGATACAGATAATGTGACTAAATATATGTTTTTTTTCTAATACCAATCACATATTCTTCTAAGCAACCACTGTTCCATTGCTCTGAAATGATATTGATGCAATAAGTTCCAGTGTAGAATGCCCCAATGAGTATTCTTTAGGAATTGTTTCGTCTATAGGTATTGGTTAGATTTTACTTGCAGTTGTCTTCCTAATGCAACATCTTCATTTATCTTGGCTTGGGACAGACAATCAAAGCAAAAAAGGGTAAAATATCAACAAAAAAGGGTAAAATATCAAGAAACCTGACCACTATTTTTAGAAAAAAACTTAACTAAAATGAACTCAACCAGGAATTTTCCCTTTAAAATGAGGCTGATTATCATTTCATATGGCCTTGCAACTTCCTAGATATAAATACTGTTTTGAGTATGATATTTTAATACCTGGTTATTGGTATGGAATTTTAAACTTCGGAATTTTCTCCCATTTGGAACTAATAGATACTTAACTTTTTTTTAAAAATAATTCCATTGACCTTCATTTTTATGATGTTATCCTTCGAGCCATTCTGGTAGTACTGAGTTGTACTCAGTATTTGTAAGTTGACACTTGACAGTGACTCGAGCATTATTTCTTCTCTTGATCACTGAATTGGTCTTCTAAGCTTGATTTTTTTGTGTTGCAAAGTGCTTTGCAGAGTAATTGAGTTTATTATTTTAAAGGCTAAATTTGAAAAAAAACCCTTGAACTATCATCTTTATGCAGAAACACTGAACTTTTTTTTTGCGCAGAAAATCACACTCAAGTATAGTTGTAAAAAATATACTCCGACGGCCTGAGTTTTCTGCAAAAGTTTTTTTTTGATGACGTGGATAGAGTCATAAGACTCCAGCCCAATAAATAAATAAAAAATAATAACGTAATAGATACAAAACATTTTACACGTTGTAAAATAGAAAAGGAAACCACAACGAACTTTAGCTTTCTGTTAAAGTTGAGTGAGGTTTTTTGACAATAATAAGAAAGATGCATGATATTTTCTGAACCAACTCGAAAAGATGAATGAGGTTATCTAATACAAGCAAAAAAGTTAGATGTGGTTTTTTGAAAATATACTACATGGGGGTTTTTTGCTACCATACTTGAGTGTGGTTTTCTGCGCAAAAAAAAGTTCAGTGAGGTTTTCTGCATAAAGGGGATAGTTCATGTAACGCCCCGAGCCCGGCTCAGCTGCGCACGCGGCTACACGTGCGCACGCGGCTACACGTGCGCACACGTCAAAGAACGGACACAAAACTTTAGCCACGCCCACCACAGGCTGCCTCAAAAAGGTGGTTAACCAATGGTACCTTTATCATTGGCATTCCTATATATATACTCACATCTCTTCCTAATCCCAACCGGTATGGGAGTATTCTTCCCTAAGTCAACCGGTCAACACTACCCAAACACACACAGCACATGCACTTCTTCATTCATCATTTAATTCATTCTTTTTCCTAATCCACATAGGAAATCTCATAGGTCCATCATCTATTAAATTCTCATAGGATCATCCTATAGTCCACTAATTAATACCAATTCATAACCAACCCCACTTTCTTTCTTTCTTCTTTCATACAAGATGACTCAGAATCCCTTTCTAGCCGATGTGGAGAGGATTACCCTGATTCTGCTAGTTGTACAGTCCCCTACCCGGGCGACTTGTCCCAACCTAGCTCCTTCTCAGGCGTACATCTTGCACACACTCGGTGTCGAAAGTCGGCTCTGATACCATTTGTAACGCCCCGAGCCCGGCTCAGCTGCGCACGCGGCTACACGTGCGCACACGCGAAAGAACGGACACAAAACTCTAGCCACGCCCACCACAGGCTGCCTCAAAAAGGTGGTTAACCATTGGTACCTTTATCATTGGCATTCCTATATATATACTCACATCTCTTCCTAATCCCAACCGGTATGGGAGTATTTTTCCCTAAGTCAACCGGTCAACACTACCCAAACACACACAACACATGCATTTCTTCATTCATCATTTAATTCATTCTTTTTCCTAATCCCCATAGGAAATCTCATAGGTCCATCATCTATTAAATTCCCATAGGATCATCCTATAGTCCACTAATTAATACCAATTCATAACCAACCCCACTTTCTTTCTTTCTTCTTTCATCCACGTCACCTTCCATCCATTCTTTCTTATTTCTTATACTTATTATATATATATATATATTATATATCTCTATATAATATTATATATATACCGGGTGTTACAGTTCAAGGTTTTTTTTTCCTTCCAAATTTAGCCTATTTTAAATTCATTTTTCCTTGGCATGTTGATAAGGGCTTCTATGGATCATGATGTTGAATCAGAGTTTTTTGGTGCTATCTTCATGTGCAACCAAACAACAAAGGAAGAATGTTTCAAGAGGAAAGTTCTCGGCCTTCCCTTTGCCCTAGCAAAGTTTCGGAAGACCGACATGTTTCTCCTTTTATTTGAACACGCGGAAAGAAAATTTTATGGAGTCTTTGGAGCAACTTCTGACGGTGCAATGAATATTTGCGCCCACTGCGTTTGCAAAATATGATGGCTCCTTCCCTGCACAGGTATTGTATTCGATTTTCCCATTCATCGCATCTTGTTATAGTTGATGACTATCTTTGTCGAAAACATTTATGTCCTCCGTAATATTGGGTCTTTTAGGATCTGATGTCAATGAAAGGTGGTTGTTAGAGAAAGTAGTTACGTAAATATATAATTTACTCTATTTCGAACATCAACCAAGATGTATTTGGTGTGGTCAGTTTCTCTAAATTTGTTTGGAAGTTCATATTTTTATATGTTTTTTATATTTTGAGCCCACATGATAAACTTCCTAGTACATCATCACACTGCTCATAGTATAAAATGATGAACCACTTTTTTGGGCTTTGTAAGATCTGCTTGTCTCTTCAACTTTTTAAATAGTAGTTTAATGTATCACTTCTTACATTTAGCTTCAAACCCTCGATATCTCTGTGTTGTGGTTTATCTTACTGCTCTACCTTCAGGGCCCCTAATTCTATCCTAAAAGCTCCTGATATCACTGTAGCCTACCTAGTATTGTATATCTAATGTAAATAAATGTTATTATTGTTGCTACAAGAGAAACAATAATAATCGTCATTATCTCTACTATTATATTGTTAGGATTGTGGTCTCAAATACACGTAGGCACAGAGTACTTGAAGTTGGAGAAAAGAGGAGACGAAGACAGTAAGAGATGACAACAAGTAGAAGATGTGCAATATGGAGAGTTGTGGTCGACCGACCTGGGAGTACGGTCGACCGACCCAGGTTGCTGAGAGTTCTTCGAGTGTACATGGTTCAACAGAGAAGGGGACGGTTGACCGTGCAGTCGACCGGTCATATCTCGGGTGTAGGCTTTACACGTTGTGGTCGATCGATATGGGGGTGCGATCGACCATCAGCGGCGTGTGTTATTTGGGCTGACGAGTTTAAGGCCTAATAAGCTGTATTTGTATTTATCTTTTAGAGTTTACTTGAGGGTTATATATATGGCTGTAGATTCTAGGGTTTGTGTGGATCTAATCGATCTATAACTGAATAGAGAGATTTGGTGAGCCGTTATCATTGTTCAATTTCAGAAGGGGATTGTGCCGAGTGTTTCAAAGGTGGGGGAGAGAGATTGAGAGTTGTAATCTCTTTTGTAATCTTTGTATTTCTTGGGGAATAAAAAGTATTGATTATCTCTGCATATTGATTGTGTTCTTGTGAGATCTTGCATATATTGTGGTGACTTGTTCGTGGTTCATCTAGGTCTTGGTAGTTTCTATTACTTGTGGTGTGTGAGTTCCGTTGTTAGCACTACGAGTTGTGGTAGATTCTGCCACAAAGTGGTATCAGAATACTAGGTTTGAGATGACCAATAGCAAGTCGAAGATGGAGAGGTTCGATGGGAGTGACTTCGCGATGTGAAAGATTCAAATGATAGCGTATCTTCGTAAGAAAGATCTAGATGGTCCGTTGTTTGATGAGAAGCAAGAAGGTGCAGACAAGGATGCGAAGGTCTTGGCGAAGTGGAATCGTTTGGTTGAGAAGACACTCGGGCAGCTTCAGTTGAGACTGAGTAGGAACACGTTATTTCATATCTCGAAAGCAAAGACCACAAAGGAGGCCATGAAGATTCTCACGAATATATATGAGAAACCGTTGGCATCTAATCAAATTCTTCATCTGAAGAAATTGGTTAATATGAAGTGAAGGAAGGGCTATGGAGCAAAGTACTTTCAAATGGCCAACCTACCCGTGTCGGGTGCGTATCGGGTGCCGATACTCCATGGGTACTCCCGGGTGCGTACCCAAGGAGCACCCATTTTTTTAAAGCATTTTTCGCAACTTTTAGACACAATTATTTTAGATAATTGCAGGAGGTCCTAGAGTAATTTCAAACGTTTGTTGTTTACAACTATGCTCAAACACAAAATAAGTCTACACATAGATTTGATAGTAAGATTATCATTTCTTTTCTTCAAAATGCTCATAATTATAATGTATTCTTATAGTTCTACAAAATTGTTTAAATGTTTACATTTTTAACAACAAAATATTTTTATATTTATAAATATAATATGAATTATTTTACATTTAACGTACCCACCAACGCACCCGTCTCCTATTTTTTTTGTAAAATCACGTATCTTCGTATCCGTGTCATGTCGTATCCGCACCCTGTACCCGTATCTGTGCTTCATTGAGAAGGGGGTTCAGTAGCAGAACATGTGAACAATTACTGTATGATTTATAATCAGACAAAGATGCATGCTTGAAGTTTTCAGAGATGGGGCAGTCATTGTTATTTCTATCTACTTTACCCGATAGATATGGTGGTGGAACAGACTATTACATGCACTATGACAAATTTGATGACTCTACAGGATGTGGTGAGTAGTATTCTGAACAAGTAGGTGAGAAGGGTGAGAAATGAAGGATATCCGTCATCATCTTCTAGATATTCCGCAATGACAGTTGAAAAGAGACGTGGAAGATCTAAAAGCAGTCGAAGAAGAAAGGATCATAGTAGTTCATCTAAGAGTGGGTCTGATGACATCGATGGGGGATATGGACCTGAGTGTTGGTATTGCCACAAGAAGAGTCACATGATGCATAGTTGTAAGGCTTATATAAAGAGAAATTGAAGGAAGACAAACCAAAGAAGAAAGCCAATGTAGTGTCCGATAAAATTGAAGATTTATGCTTATCAGCTAAGGTTGAGTTGGACACGCGAGATTGGTACATTGATTCAGGAGCTTCTTTTCATTGCATTCCGAGAACAGAGGTGTTTGATGACTACAAAGCGGGTTCTTTTGGAGATGTGATCGTGGGGAACAGTCATCGGTGTCATGTACGTGGGGTTGGTACTGTTCGCGTGAAAACTAATGATGATCAGAGTGTTGTCTTGCGGGAGACAATGCATATTCCAAACTTGAAAGAAAATCTTATCTCGATTGGAAGGCTAGACAAAGAGGGTATGTCTACTATAGTCGGTAGTGGGGAGTGGCGTATAGCTGCAGGTTCAAGGTGATTGCAAATGGAAAGTGTGAGAAAACATTGTATTTGCTTAGAGACGTGAGAGACATTTCTCCTATAGTTGACTCTCAGCCGGAATCGAGTAGTAGGTTGTGTGGGGTGCAACCAAGTTCTTTCAGTTGTGGAGGGGAGGTTGCTAATTTGGTGCGAGCTGCTGGACATGAAAGTGATCCTAGAGAACACGATGTTGCTGCGGTGAGGATACTTTGCAAATTGGCAGATGAAGCTTCAAGTCGCTCTTGTGAGGTAGAGAGCACTGGTATCGATATGCGGGGTGATGTCGATAAGTGTAACCGAAATGGGACTGTAGGAGTTGAACAGTCTGCGGATATTGTAGAGGTGTCGTCCACGGAGACCTCCAGTGCAAAGAGTGCTTTGAGAGGCTTTGAACCATGTCCAATGTTAATGAAGATTCTGCGAGTTGGAGTTGTAATACCCCGCAAAAATAGCATATGGCTATTTTGCATCGTAATCTGTGCGCAATTGAGAATTGCACACGATTATGTATTTTCTAATAACAATTGATTGTTATTGAGAAGTATCAGATTTATTGTCTACTTTATTTTATAATTTTGAAGGATTATTACGAGGTAGTTTTAATATATTTTTGTATTGTTTATATTGTTAAAGTAGAGTTTTGGGGTTTATTTGAAAGGTATTTGAGACTAGGGGGTTTATAGGTAATATTCCCTTATTATTTATTTATTTATCTATTCATTTATTTATTATTCCTTTTATATAAAAAAACCCTACACACCTTCTCCTTCCCGTTCGTTTCCCCATCCCGAACCCATGGAAACCCCCGGCCTCCTCTCCTCCCCTCCTCCTCCCGTTCGCACCCAGCCGAAGGAAACGAAACCCCGACCCCCACCTCCCTTCTTCCTTCTCCTTCTTTCTTCCCTTCCGATTTCCATCCCGACCCCCACCCCGGAACCCATTCGGCAAAGATTCCCCCACCTCAAATCCCCTCCGATCCTTCGTCAAATCCAAATTAAATCAAGGGGTAGACTAAATGAGGGATTCTCTACATGGTGGTAGCGTCGGATTTTCGAATGGATTCGGGAAGGTAGAACCCTAATTATTTTATTGTATAAAATTTAGTTTGGTTAAATTTTATTGAGTAGGAATATTAGGGTAGAGAGATTTAGAGATGTTGGAAGTGGTAGATGTGAGAAATTAGTGGATTGTTAGAGAGATTGTAAGTTATTAGTAAAATAAGGTTTTGGGTTTGTAAAAGAGAATTATATGGATCTGAATTAATTCTCGAATGGTAGTAGAAATTGTAGTAGGACTATTAGAATAATTTGGAGTGCTTTAGTAATTGTGTGAAAATAAGAATCTCGTCGGAATTTGAGTGATTACGTGCAAAGCGCGTGTGCAACCTAGGCGTTCAATAGAATGCTTGTGTGATATTGGAGTTAGTATTATTATTTCCCGTAACTGTTTTGGATGCTTGAGCCTTGATTGCTTTGAACTTTGATGATAGGATATACTAGCGGCTTTGGATGCGTGGTGGAGCTTCGAGTCTTTGCGGGACAATTTGTGAGTATGATATCTTTTATTTTACGCACATGGTGCGTTGTGAAAATTTTAAATTATGAATTGCTGTGTATTTTTGTTTTTGTACTTTAGTGTAGCATGGAAGTTTTGAGTTAAGGATTTGTGTGGACACTCTTGTATGTGTCCACAACTATAGTTTAATTTCATAAATTATCGAGGTCGGTCGATACCTCAGAACTCGCAGGCTTCAGCTAGTCTGAAAGGGCAGAGCTGAAGCCGGTTGCTTTTGGACTGCCAAAAGGTCATAACCATTTGTGTAGGTATGATCTTGCTAAGAACCTCGAGAGTAGTTTTTGGTTTGGGTATATTCGATGATTCTCAAGTTTTAGAAATTCTAGAGTTTGTTTGGTCAAGGGTAGTAAACGCTCTGCTGAAGGAGTGGCTGAATTTGTGTGCTATGTTGGAAGTTGTGGTTGTTGTAAGTTTGACACCCTGTTGTTGAGATTGACTTAAAGATTAAGTTAGCTTGGGGACTTGAGCTCTTAAGTAGCTGAGAGTCGCCCACTAGGAGATTGCTGGGGATCTCCTCACCTTCTAGAAGTCTGATAGTGTTGAATTCCGATGAGCGTAGCTTGGGTCACAGCTACTGCTAATTCTTTAGTTATTTTATCAGACAATTGATGAGGAGCCCTCTGCATGCCGCAATATGGTGATCATAAGCTATCGGGTTTTAATGATGTCTTAGCATTTCATTTAGGACTTAGATAAGTTCCTGTGCTTAGTACTCATCGTGGACACGAACGGGTCGTACGGGCTGCGGTCCGGTGAAATACGATGCTATAGGTATACTGCGGTATATCTTTAAGTTCGTCACGGCTGTTGAATGGGATCCAGGTATATGCTAGTGGACACGAACGGGTCGTACGGACTGCGGTCCGGTGAAATACGATGCTATAGGTATACTGCGGTATATCTTTAAGTTCGTCACGGCTGTTGAATGGGATCCAGGTATATGCTAGTGGACACGAACGGGTCGTACGGGCTGCGGTCCGGTGAAATACGATGCAATAGGTATACTGCGGTATATCTTTAAGTTCGTCACGGCTGTTGAATGGGATCCAGGTATATGCTAGTGGACACGAACGGGTCGTACGGGCTGCGGTCCGGTGAAATACGACGCAATAGGTATACTGCGGTATATCTTTAAGTTCGTCACGGCTGTTGAATGGGATCCAGGTATATGCTAGTGGACACGAACGGGTCGTACGGGCTGCGGTCCGGTGAAATACGATGCTATAGGTATGTTGCGGTATATCTTTAAGTTCGTCACGGCTGTTGAATGGGATCCAGGTATATGCTAGTGGACACGAACGGGTCGTACGGGCCGCGGTCCGGTGAAATACGACGCTATAGGTATGTTGCGGTATCTCTTTAAGTTCGTCACGGCTGTTGAATGGGATCCAGGTATCTGCTAGTGGACACGAACGGGTCGTACGGGCTACGGTTCGGTGAAATACGACGCTATAGGTATACTGCGGTATATCTTTAAGTTCGTCACGGCTGTTGAATGGGATCCAGGTATATGCTAGTGGACACGAACGGGTCGTACGGGCTGCGGTCCGGTGAAATACGATGCTATAGGTATGTTGCGGTATATCTTTAAGTTCGTCACGGCTGTTGAATGAGATCCAGGTATATGCTAGTGGACACGAACGGGTCGTACGGGCTGCGGTCCGGTGAAATACGACGCTATAGGTATGTTGCGGTATATCTTTAAGTTCGTCACGGCTTTGAACCCAACCATGTCATACTATCAGGAACAGGAAGTAGACCAAATTAGAATGCATTGCATAGCGAGGGTTCGAATCCCTAAACTTAGACAACGGCTTGATTTGGAAAGTATGTAGTATGGGATGCATACATTTCCAAAGTCTCGCTTGCATTAGACTAAGTATGTTGGCTTGACCTGGGTCACATGTAGTATGGGATGCATGTGCATCCAGAATCTTGCTGACATTAGATTAAGTGCATCTGTTCTATATTTTGTATTGTTGCATTAGACTCAGGTCATGGCATACACAAATACTAGGAAATTAGGTTACACGTTTATTTTCCATTTAAGATGAAGTATGAGTGTGGAAGTGATGTATTGCGAGACGTGATGATATGTGTTGTAAGAAATGAATGAATGCGGTGTTATGTGATATGAGATTGGGAAGGAAGATAAGTCGTGAGTTTGTAATTGCAAATGAATGGTAAATGAGGTACAGTTTATGTGAAAGTAGCGTTGTGTGAATGTAAAGCTTTATGGGAGAATAAGCTACAGGAATATTTGCATAAAGCGTAAAGTGATGGGCCTTAAGCAACAAATTTGGAAATAATTTTCCAAATTAAGGTTAAGTATGTTTGTGAGCAGGTGTGGATATGCATACAGGAAGTGATGCAGTGAGTATTTGATGGGAATTTCCATTTATGATATTTACATGTTCAGGTTTACCTTGGTATTCGTAAGTTCATTCTGTTTTACTTATAAGATTAATTTATTTGCTTATTAATAGATTATACTCACACCAGAAATGGCTAACCCCTTAGTGTTTGGGGGGTTAGGGGGTCTCTGGACCACCCTAGGCCCCACTGTTACAGGTCCTCAGCGGTGCAGAGGTGAGGTGCAGATTCTGTGGAGTGGAGCTTCATTCTACAATCTGTTACTTAAGGTTTAATGGTGTGAATAGTGAATTTTACACTTTAAATTGTATTTTTGATGTATGAGTACGTGGATGACGATGATGAGCATAGTGTGGAGTGGCATGCTATGTTGACCCGTACCCATCTCGTTGTGGAGTACCGGGCCCTGTGGTATGATTTACAAATTATTTTCTAAAAACCCTACTGCGTTTTCAAAGGAAATTATGGTTTTTATTCGATATTTGATATTCTAGTATGAGTTTGGCCCCCAAAGCATATATATATATATATATATATATATATATATATATATATATATATATATATATATATTGCCTGTGTGATTCTGCTCATTTTGGTCTGGGGAGCCCGTGATATAATTGCCTGTGATGTGAGCTACGGAATTTAGAGCAGAATTCCGTAAGCTTTTTGTGTTTCGGGGCAGAATTTCAGGGGAGATTCTGCCCGATTTTTCTTTGAAATATAACTATTTTGGTTTATGATTAAAGTGATATAGAAATTGAAAGAATTGGGTTCGGAGTCAAAATGGGGGCATTACAGTTCGATATGATAAATTGATATTCGTAAGTATTAATGTATTAACTCTGATGGCAATAAAAGTGTTTTAAATTTCCGTACTATTTACTGTGTTGAGATGCATTTGAAGGCAAAGATTCTGGTTGTGTCACGGATGTCCTATGACAGGGATCCGGGGCGTTACAGGAGTCTTGTAACACGGAATCTGACACAGGAGGCTGTTTCTCCGGTATTTGTGCTCTATGCGATTGGTGGAGCACATCCTTCATGAGGCGATGAGGGGTGGTTGGTGCACTCCACGTGGAGTGGTGGAGGTGCTCTTCATGAGAGTGGAGAGTACTTGGGTCTTCCATAAAAGTGGGAGATTGACCGAGATAATACGAGGTAAAGATTACTACAACTTTGAAGCGTTGTGTATTTGGTCAAAGTGGGAGATTGTTAGGATTGTGGCCTCAAATACACGTAGGCACGGAGGAGTTGAAGTTGGAGAAGAAGAGGAGACGAAAACATCAAGAGAAGACAACAAGTATAAAATTTGCAGTCTGGAGAGTTGCGGTCGACCGAGCTGGGAGTACGGTCGACCAACCCAAGCTGCTGAGAGTTCTTCGAGTGTACAGGGTTCAACAGAGAAGGGAACGGTCGACCGGTCATGTCCTTGGTGTGGACTTTACATGTTGCAGTTGACCGACCTGAGGGTGTTGTCGACTGTCAGCGACACTGTGTGTTATTTGGGCTGACGAGTTTAAGGCCCAATAAGCTGGATTTATTTTTATCTTTTCGGGTTACTGGAGGGTTATATATATGGCTGTAGACTCTAGGGTTTGTGTGAATCTAATCGATCTATTACTGAATAAAGAGATTTGGTGAGCCGTTATCATTGTTCAACTTCATAAGGGAATTGTGCCGAGTGCTTCAAAGGTGAGGCACATGTTTAAGTTGGAGTTATATGAAGATTATGAACCGCCCAATTGAATCTCAACCACATATATAATATCTACAATCCTACGTCAATTTATTTTTAAATATAAAGATAACAGAACAACTCATGTGAATGGCACATGTTTTATTCTATTATTATATCCGGAGATGTATGGATGTTTGGTCAAAAGACAAAAAAAGGCAAAATTTTAAAAAACGTCACAATAGTTTGGCGTTGTTTAAAAAAACGTCACAAAACTTTGACTTTTAAAAAAAACCGCACAAAGTTTAACTCTCAACTCACGGAGTTATCCAGCCGTTAACTGGGATAATAGTTATGTGATGTTTTTTTAAAACAAATGAGAACTTTTGTGATGTTTTTTTAAATAGAATAATAGTTCTGTGTTGTTTTTTTAAACAAAACAATAGTTTTGTGATGTTTTTTTAAACATTACGTATAACCCAGTTAATGGCCGGATAACTTCGTGAGTTGAGAGTTAAACTTTGTGCGGTTTTTTTAAAAAGTCAAAGTTTTGTGACTTTTTTTAAACAGCGCCAAACTATTGTGACGTTTTTTTAAATTATGCCTACAAAAAAATCACTATATCATACCCACTTTTTGTGAGTTTGCAGAAAACCATACACATCTTTTTTTGCGGTTTGACATACTATAGGGAAAAGTAGTTGCGGTTCACCCTACTATCGACTGATGCTGTTGAGTTTGGCGTAAAATGACCATTGTACCCTTGTATGTTCAGTAGGGTTTCTGCAACATATATATATATATATATATATATATATATATATATATATATATATATATATATATATATATATATATATATATGAAAATCTTCCATTGAGCACTCCTATCCATGAGCACTCTGTGAGCACTCGCCCTTCTAGCTATCGTATGGATGATCCAAACCGTTCACATTGATCTAAACGTCTACATTAGTCTAAATATGTAAAATCAAGTCATTTGAAATTCATTTGCTCATTCATTGAATAGCTGAATATCTTTTTTTATAATGACATGATGGATGGACTAATGAATTTGAAATGACTTGATTTTACATATTTAGACTAATTTAAACGTGTAGATCAATGTGAACGGTTTGGATCATCCATGCAATGGCCGGAAGGGCGAGTGCTCACGAAAGTAGTGCTCAATCGAAGGGCCCCCATATATATATATCTATATATTAAATTACAAACAAAGCTATCAAGTGGCTCACAATCAATCCCCCCCAAAATCAAAGGCCCATATCAAACCTCACAAAACACATTTTTCCTCCAAAATTTCAAACCCCAAAACCAAATTTTCCCCCCTAAAAAACTCATTACTTTATTACTATCTCTCTCCTCTCTTTACTTTTTCATATTTCTCTCTTTCTCTTTCTCTCTCTCTCTATCTCTCTATCCCATTTTTCTTTATTTACTTAGAAATTTAGATTTTAAGATTTTGGTTTTGTAAATTTTCATAATTTTTAATAGCAAATATCTCTTCAACAATTAAATTTCATTATTTTCCACACTTAAAGTTCTAAGAAGTTAGATTTTATACCCTCATTTATAATTATTTTTCAACATATACTAATGGAAACATAGACTTTTATTTATAACTAATTATTGTCATACTATTCAAACTAATTATTGTTTTACTGTTTACATGGCTTTTCGTGTTTTGTATCGTTCCAAAGACGTACCGTAGGCACGTGCCCACGGGCAAATCTAGTATATATATAGAAAAAAGGGGTATGAGCAATTTGCTCATTTAGTAAATGGGCAAGTGATGAGGTGACATGCATGTGATTGAGAAGAAATCCTAAAAGTGGTTAGATACTCAATGTATCACATGCATGCCACCTCATCAATTGCTCATTTATTAAAAGAGCAAATCAATTGCTCATTTTTTAAAAGAGCATGTTGCTCATATCCCTTTTACTATATATATATATATATATATATATATATATATATATAGGAAAAAGGGGTATGAGCAATTTGCTCATTTAGTAAATGAGCAAGTGATGAGGTGACATGCATGTGATTGAGAAGAAATCCTAAAAGTTGTTAGATACTCAATGTATCACATCCATGCCACCTCATCAATTGCTCATTTATTAAAAGAGCAAGTTGCTCATATCCCTTTTACTATATACACACACACACTCTTATGGAAACATGGACTTTTATTTACAACTAATTATTGTCATACTATTCAAACTTGAGCTACATAATTGTTGATTTACTGTTTACAAGGCTTTTCATATGTTGTATCGTTTTGAAGACGTGCCGTAGGCACGTGCCCACAGGAAAATCTAGTGTGTGTGTGTGTGTGTGTGTGTGTGTGTGTGTGTGTGTGTGTGTGTGTGTGTGTGTGTGTGTGTGTGTGTATATATATATATATATATATATATATATATATATATATATATATATGGGAAATGCTCCATTGAAAACGGGTTTGTTTTTACGGGTTGGAAAACACGAATCTGAGCCATTGGATCGCTCATGACCGCGATCAGCGGCTCAGATCGAGCCCGCCCATCACCCTATATGACTTAAGTGGCGGAGGGTTATTTTGGGAATTTCATTCCAAATAACTCTTCGCCTGATTCGTTCTGAAAACAATGATATAACCTAGAACAACGGCCTAGGTTATAAAAAATTGAATCATAGGCCATTGTTTGGAAAATGGCCTTGTTCTCAATATTTATAACCTAGGCCGTTGTTCTCAATAACGGCCTAGGCTCTAAAATTTCTTTAAATTTTTATAGAAATTTTATAGCCTAGGCCGTTGTTGGGAACAACAGCCTAGGTTATAAAAATTGAGAACAAGGCCGTTGTTCCAAACAACAACCTATGATTCGATTTTTTATAACCTAGGCCGTTGTTCCCAACAATGGCCTAGGTTATATCAATTTTTCTAGAATCAGTGAGGCGAAGAGTTATTTGGGACGAAATTCCCAAAATAACCCTCCGCTCAACAATTGAAACGGGTGATGGGGGGCTCGATCTGAGCCGCTGATCGCGATCATGAGCGATCCAATGGCTCAGATTCGTGTTTTTCAACCCGTGAAAACTAGACCCGTTTTCAATGGAGCATTTCCCTATATATATATATATATATATATATATATATATATATATATATATATAAGGGATATGAGCAACTTGCTCATTTAATAAATGAGCAATTGATGAGGTGGCATGCATGTGATTGGGGGCATGCATGTGATACATTGAGTATCTAACCACTTTTAGGATTTCCCAATCACATGCATGCCACCTCATCACTTGCTCATTTACTAAATGAGCAAATTGCTCATACTCCCTTTTTCATATATATATATATATATATATATATATATATATATATATATATATATATATATATATATATGAGCTATCTTTCATTGCAAACACGTGTAAACCACTTAACCCGTCATTGCCAATGACGGGTTAAGTGGTTTGCACGTTTGCAAACGCTACAGTAGCGTTTGCAATGGAAGAAAGCTCCCTCTCTCTATATATACTAGTAATTTACACGTGCGATGCACGTTTTAATAATTTCAAAAAATAAAAATAAAAACTCTGACGTAGGGAGGATTTGAACCGGAAACCTCCTTTATATTTAGTTATGTACGCGCGTTGCACATGTTGGTAGAATGACAAAATGACAAATGATACTAAGGCCTTCTCCCGTTATAATATTAGAGATATTGGCAATGACGGGTTATGTGTTTTGCCTTAACCCGTCATTGCCAATGACGGATTAAGTGGTTTGCACGTTTGCAAATGCTACAGTAGCGTTTGCATTGGAAGATTGCTCTCTCTATATATATAGAGAGAGCTTTCTTCCATTGCAAACGCTATTGTAGCGTTTGCAAACGTGCAAACTACTTAACCCGTTATTGGCAAAGACGGGTTAAGTGGTTTGCACGTGTTTGTACAACATTTGCGTTTGCAATGGAAGATAGCTCTCTCTCTGAGAGAGACTCTCTCTCTCTCTCTCTATATATATAACTCTCTCTATATATATATATAGAGAGAGAGAGAGAGAGAGAGAGATAAAATTAAATAAATAAAGGAGTTATTTTGGGGATTTGAATTTGAGTTTTGGGGGGGGGAAATGTGTTTTGTGAGGTTAGATCTGAGCCTTTGATTTTAGGGGGATTGAAGGAGAGCCACTTGATAGCTTTTTTTATGTTTTATTTTATATATATATATATATATATATATATATATATATATATATATATATATACCTTTTAAAAAAATTGAATTTCAAGATTAGTGGGCTTATTAGAAATTATTTTCTCTCTTCTCATTTTTTTAAAAAAATATACATTGAAGTCCTTTAATATATATCTAACCAAGGAAGGGTATTTTAGGGGGAAAACAAAAACTCCCTAAACGACTAATTTATAGAGATTGTGGATGGTGCAGGGTGAACCGCAACTACTTTTGCCCTATAGTATGTCAAACTGCAAAAAAAAAGGTTTTTAACATGTATACCCCTAACAAATATGATAATATCATACATATCCCTCACAAATGTATATTTTCGTATATGCCCCCAACAATTTGGACTTTATTTCATATTTACCCCTATGTTAGATATCACTAAGTTAACCATGGTTTTACCCTTATGAGACAAATAGAAATCAAAGTAAAAGATCAAATTAGATAATCAAATTTAAAAAAAATAATAAATTTTAAGGAAAATAAATGAGGAAGCTTATAATATATTGTTCGATAACAAGATTGATGACAAATTTTTGGAGAAGTAACGCGAGGAAGAATATGTAGTTCTCAAAGATGCACTGTTAGAGTGTTAGTTTATCTATTTCTTGAAAAAATATTTTTTTTTAAGACAAGTTAATGAGTATCGGTTGGATTAACAATTGTCTGGATTTACAAGGATGAAGTCGATAAAGTTTGAATGGTGCAAACGAGAATATTTTAGTCATTTTTCATCAAGTCCATTAAAAAAAACTGAAATTCTCCATCGTTTTGAGTTTTTTTAACTAGAGGGGGTAAATAAGAAATGTGTCATATATTGTTGGGAACAAATATGAAAATACATATTTGTGATAGGCATATATGATATTCAATTATTTGTTAGGGACATACATGTTAAAAACCCAAAAAAGAGATGGGTATGATTTTCTGGGCTTATTAGAAATTATTTTCTCTCTTCTCATTTTTTTAAAAAAATATACATTGAAGTCCTTTAATATATATCTAACCAAGGAAGGGTATTTTAGGGGGAAAACAAAAACTCCCTAAACGACTAATTTATAGAGATTGTGGATGGTGCAGGGTGAACCGCAACTACTTTTGCCCTATAGTATGTCAAACTGCAAAAAAAAAAGGTTTTTAACATGTATACCCCTAACAAATATGATAATATCATACATATCCCTCACAAATGTATATTTTCGTATATGCCCCCAACAATTTGGACTTTATTTCATATTTACCCCTATGTTAGATATCACTAAGTTAACCATGGTTTTACCCTTATGAGACAAATAGAAATCAAAGTAAAAGATCAAATTAGATAATCAAATTTAAAAAAAATAATAAATTTTAAGGAAAATAAATGAGGAAGCTTATAATATATTGTTCGATAACAAGATTGATGACAAATTTTTGGAGAAGTAACGCGAGGAAGAATATGTAGTTCTCAAAGATGCACTGTTAGAGTGTTAGTTTATCTATTTCTTGAAAAAATATTTTTTTTTAAGACAAGTTAATGAGTATCGGTTGGATTAACAATTGTCTGGATTTACAAGGATGAAGTCGATAAAGTTTGAATGGTGCAAACGAGAATATTTTAGTCATTTTTCATCAAGTCCATTAAAAAAAACTGAAATTCTCCATCGTTTTGAGTTTTTTTAACTAGAGGGGGTAAATAAGAAATGTGTCATATATTGTTGGGAACAAATATGAAAATACATATTTGTGATAGGCATATATGATATTCAATTATTTGTTAGGGACATACATGTTAAAAACCCAAAAAAGAGATGGGTATGATTTTCTGGGCTTATTAAAAATTATTTTCTCTCTTCTCATTTTTTAAAAAAAATATACATTGAAGTCCTTTAATATATATCTAACCAAGGAAGGGTATTTTAGGGGGAAAACAAAAACTCCCTAAACGACTAATTTATAGAGATTGTGGATGGTGCAGGGTGAACCGCAACTACTTTTGCCCTATAGTATGTCAAACTGCAAAAAAAAAGGTTTTTAACATGTATACCCCTAACAAATATGATAATATCATACATATCCGTCACAAATGTATATTTTCGTATATGCCCCCAACAATTTGGACTTTATTTCATATTTACCCCTATGTTAGATATCACTAAGTTAACCATGGTTTTACCCTTATGAGACAAATAGAAATCAAAGTAAAAGATCAAATTAGATAATCAAATTTAAAAAAAATAATAAATTTTAAGGAAAATAAATGAGGAAGCTTATAATATATTGTTCGATAACAAGATTGATGACAAATTTTTGGAGAAGTAACGCGAGGAAGAATATGTAGTTCTCAAAGATGCACTGTTAGAGTGTTAGTTTATCTATTTCTTGAAAAAATATTTTTTTTTAAGACAAGTTAATGAGTATCGGTTGGATTAACAATTGTCTGGATTTACAAGGATGAAGTCGATAAAGTTTGAATGGTGCAAACGAGAATATTTTAGTCATTTTTCATCAAGTCCATTAAAAAAAACTGAAATTCTCCATCGTTTTGAGTTTTTTTAACTAGAGGGGGTAAATAAGAAATGTGTCATATATTGTTGGGAACAAATATGAAAATACATATTTGTGATAGGCATATATGATATTCAATTATTTGTTAGGGACATACATGTTAAAAACCCAAAAAAGAGATGGGTATGATTTTCTACAACTCACGAAAACTTGGTGTGGTTTACTTAAATTTACCCCCAACTAAATTTACTCATGAAGAGTACATGCCTTACTATATGTTTTTAGTAATCTGTTGCTAAAGTTAAATAAAGATGTTTCACCTACCTTGCTTTGTCCCAACACGGTAACCATCATGGCCGGACAAGGTCCCCGAACGAAATGTACTACACCATTGGATGTACGTGCTTTGTATGTGCATAACGCTATTGTCTTCTATTTGAGAAGATTTTGCTTCAAAGTAATGTGAAAACTCTAGTTCATCTTATTATTGTAGTTTTCTTGTAGGAATTCTTCTATCTTCTTTTTGTTGTTTCTGTACAGGTTCCTTTCAAGGTTCTATGGAGATGTCAACCACTAACTGAGGATGAATTCCGTAATGCAATTCAACAATATTACTTTGCACCCTACAAGTTTAACTTTGGCCTCACCACGAGCAGGTTCGTCCTACTAAATCTAACCCTAGTTATTTATGTACTTATTCATGGAGTTAGTTTTTTTAAATTCTTTTGATAATGTAGGTTGGCAAGTTATTGAATTGTTTTCCTTGAAGAAAGTTGGTCCTTTGAATAGCTCGAGTCATAGTTTACTCAACAAAACCAATTCTAAGTTTTCTACGGAACTTTACAAGAAGGACAATATTAACTTCAGGTCTGGTGTAAGTGTAAAACGCTCAATTTACAATCAAAATCCCAGTATTACTTTCTAAGATCCTAATTCGATCGGCTGTCAAGAATTAACCACAGCTAGCCTATTTGAAGCACTCATGGTGATCTTGATATGCAAGAAAGCTTTCACATTAGTCCCAAAGGGCTTCCTCTTCACCAAACTGGTCCTAATTTTGAAGGTGAACTTCCTAATCCTGGTCAAGAATATTTTGACACCCAAGCTCATAACCTCAGAAGCGATTCCTGTCAACCACTTCCTGATTCTGTTTACTGTGGCATTTCAAATGGTTATAAGGTTACAGATGTCGAGGATCCTGATTCTAGTCGAAGATGTGCTGAAACCCAAAGTCACTTGTATTCATCACAGTCATATCCTGAGGAAGATTCTCCTCGTATCAGAAGTCACTTATATTCATCAAAGGCATATCCTGAGGAAGATTCTCCATGTATCGGAAGTCACTTATACTCATATCCGTAGGCCTTAAACTTTCCTCCAGTAGATGATTATGACCATTTTATTTCAACCAGACACGACAAATTTCCATTGCCAAAGAAAAATTATTTTAACTCCACACATTATGCTAACTATGAATCTACCTTTAATTTTTGTGCAAGCAATGCGGGAAACTCCTATCCTTCTAGGATCAGTCCAAGTAATAGTCACAGGTATTTTGAATCATCTCATGAGGTCGATATTGCAAGAGGATCTCTCTAATTAGATAATGCAAGAAGATTTGACTGTGTGCCAGAGGACCACGTTATTTGAAGTCAGTTCCTGATGACTGATTTTTCTTTGAAGAGTAACAAAAACTTAGTCATGGATATGGAGCCTCCTGAGTTGTTAAGTGGGTACTGTTAACAAAAACCGATTCTGTTAAAGTGAGAAAGGGAAGGGTAAGAGGTGAAAACTTTTGAGGCCATCATTCAGTCAAAAGATTATTGACCAAACACACAGTGACTGCCCATTATCTGAAAGTGTGCATAAAGATTCTGATAACCATGCAAATAACGGAACATTAGAACTTGCACTTGACCTCTGTGATGAAATATATATGAATTCAAAAAACCATTCTGAGGGTTCAAAAGATTTTGGAAAGTCGAAGAAGCCATGTACCGCTGATGCTAATGCAATACTGTAACTTTTTTGGTAGAACCTGGGTGCACAAAGTCTTCAAAAGAGAAAACCCATGCATTTGAAAAGAATGAGGAAGCATCCGATGGATATCCCAGAAAACGTATTCTCGAATTCGATCTCAACTCTGAGTATGTATCACCTGATATTAACTGTGAAGGTAGTGATTCTGATGGTATCAGTCAAAAGAATGGAATTTCTTATAGATACCCTGCATTTGTTGACACAGAGCATGCCATCTTTGATGCTGATCATGACTTCTACCCAAATAGTGAGTAAATTTGTCTTGAATCTGATTGTCAGAATTCTTAGATAATTGCCAACGCTGAATCTGGTACTATAGGCAGAGGCCTAACTTTAGAATCCAAGCAATAACACATAGGAAATAAGGTTAGTGAAAACATGGAGAACTCTGTTTCTGGAGCCAGCACAGTTACCAGTTCAACCTAGATGCATTGGCAATCAATTAGATAAAGTCAGTCAAGAAGAATGTGTTATTTCTGATGGGAATGCTGAAAATGTTTCGAGTTTTGCACGTGTAGCTCTGAATGCTGAAGCCAATAAATCGGAAGGAATGAAGTATTGTTTAGCTGTTGGTCTGCAGAATGAAGGCAATATGCAGGATACAATATCTAGCGATAATATCAAAGGAACCTGAAGCCAAATGCAGTGAAGAAAACAAGTCTGAAGTTGGTTATAAAATAAAAAAAAATAAAAAAATAGTAGTAATGAAATTTTGCCAACTATACAAAATGGCAGTTGTGAAGGCTATAGGAATGTAGGATTCTATTCGCGAATGTGAAGACAGTAAATCTTCAAAAGGCAATGAACAGAAGTATTTGCTGAAATATAAAAAGGAATCTTTTGTTCCTGATGGTTGTAATGAATACTTGCAAATGTTTGATACTGTTATAAAAAAGTGGAAGGAATTGTGGTTTGATCAACTGCTTGTTTACAGTTTGGGACTTTTTCTTGTTTGTGACTTTTTCTTCTTTTTCTTGCTGTTGCATTTCACTTATTGCAGCTTCTTGTTTCGGTAATTAAGGAGTCCCTAATATCCAAGCAATTTTTCCTAAATATCCAAATTACAACTAATTTACAATTATCAGAAAAATGAATTCTAGTTGGTGTGGGACGAGGATAAGCAATTCAGTTTCTAGTTTGGGCTCTATTTTGATCTATTCAGGTTAGGCACTGTTTGGTTGGAGGGGAATGGAGGGGAATGGAGGGAAGGGGAGGAAAGGGAAGGGTTTTTTTAATACTTTTCTTGTTTGGTTCAATTTTTAGGAGGGGAGGGGAGGGAAATGGGGGGGTGCAACACCCCTCCTGAGCCAATTTTGGCTCCCCTCCAAAAGTGGGGGGATTTGGAGGGAAGAGAAAATATGGCTAGTTTTTTTAAATGGCTAGACTAAATTGCCCTTTAAAATCTAAATCCTAATATAATAAAAAACCTCTCTCTTTCTCCCTACTAGCAGCTAACTATTATACATGTCTGTTTCTATGTTCAAGTATTTGTTTCACTAGTCTATATATACAAAAGATTTGGCAGAGACAAAGGATCTGAGAAATTCTATGCTACCCCATGTATCATTACATTGCACCGTGTTCACGTCCCTGCATCATCATTTTTGCAATAATAGAACAAAAGTAACCAATTTGATGGCTCTGATCTATATTTAGTAGTCACTTATCCTCAGTAAGTACTATTATAAGATGTAAGTACTATTATGAGATGCACCGGCATCTGCATTTTTTAAATGGCTAATTTATCAGAATATGCATTGAAGTTTACTGTGTTTCATTGTAATATACCCAGACTCACATTCATTATCTTCTAATACCCTGAAGCGTTTATTAGCTTCCCGTGCAACACAGATGTAAGAGTGTGAAAAGATACCCTATCTTTATATCTGTATCATCTAAAAACAAAAAACTGAATATGATGCTTTAGGGTATTTGCAGATAACAAATTGCAATTCAAAGTATTTTACAATAGAATATTGTAATCTTTGTGGTATATTTTAAAGCCTGCCTTCTAGAATTTTCAAAATTTTGGTTTATACGCTCATAGCCTCGAGTTCTCTTCCTATTATGCTTCCATCTTGGCAAAGTGTGCATGCAGAGGATGGAATATGTGCTTTTTTATTTAATTTGAATTTTGTTTTCCTTCAGATAATTCATTTATTTCTTAAATTTATTATATATATGTGATATCTGATACTTTTTTTTAAAAGTGATATCACATGTTTAATAATTCTTTTTTGCAGACCATTGCTACAGTTTGCATGTTCCATGCTTCAAAGGTCGAAGATACACCCTGCATGTCTGTATCGGTGGAAGCATATCAATTTGAGTTGTTCATTATGCAAAATGTGTACTTCATGAAAGGAAATGGAATAAAAAAGGAGAAATTATGAGCAATTCTTGCTTGTTGCTGTATGTACTGAAATGATACCCTCCTAAAGATTGAATGATGAACTAGAAAAAGAAAAAAAAACTTCTCTAATTCGTTGTTGTTTCAATTCTTATTGTATGAAGTGGTTGTATGAATTTCTTATTATATGCAAAAGGGTATAAAAGTAATTTTATTATAAAATCCATTCCCTCCCCTTATGAACCAAATAAGAAAATTATTATTTTCCCTCCCCTCCCCTCCTTTGAACCAAACAGAGTTTTCATTAAATCCCTCCCCTCCCTTTCCCTCCCCTTCCCTCCCCTCCATTATATTCCCTCCCCTCCCCTCCCCTCCTTTGAACCAAACAGACCCTTGAGGGGTGCCTAGGGTCTCTCTCATGTCAGGAGGCTTGGAGGGAGAGGTGGGGTTTGTGGAGCTGTTGGGGGCGACGACAGCCTCTGTTGCGAGGTGACGGTGATAGTCAACGGCGGTCAAGCTGAGGGATGAGAACGGGGTCTTAATCTGAACATGGATATGCCTGATTGGTGGGTGCCTACGGTCTCTAGTAATGGTGCTTGGAGTTGACGTATGAGTCGGTGCTAGGGGCGAGGGTGGTGTGATTGCCAGTGACGGCAAAGATAAACGTTGTACAAGCGAGGGAATGAGAAAGAATGAGCTCAAATTGGCATGAGAAAATTGTTGTGACTAGATCGACCGACCAATAGAATTAAGTTTTCTTGTACTATTTGTTTGTTGGTTGGGGAGTGAGTTCCAGGAACCAGCCTGTTGGGATTGTATGTTTTATTAAATTCTTTTTAATGAAACGTGGGGGGCATTCAACCCACCGTTGACGATAAAAAAAGCTTCTTGTTTCGGTTCTTTTTTCCTTTGGGACTGAAGAATTTTCTTCTTTTTGGGTAATGTTTTGAATTTTTTCCCAAACTGTCCCTCCTTTTGAAAGTTCTTCCCAAACAGCCCTACTTTTTAAAAAATTTCCAAAACGCCCTACTCGCTTTCTGAAAAAGTGAGTATGGGATAAATCCCATCGCTTTTTCAGAAAGCGAGTGTGGTGCTTTAGTTTTCACTTGCCTACACTCGCTTTCTCAAAAAGCGAGGGGATTTATCCCACCCTCGCTTTTTGGAAAAGCGAGTGTCGATTTGGGATTTTTAGCCCCTAGTCTTGAAAATTATATCTCACTTTCTCTTTCACTCTCTATCTTCCTCTTCTTCTAACCCCGAAACCCTAACCCATCTCTCATCTCATTTTCGTCCATTAACCCCAAAAATTCGTCGATTAACCCATAAAATCCTCGCATTTCTCATATTGTTTCGATTTTTCACTTCTCTCATCTACATATCTCATCTCAATTAACCCCAAAACCCAAAACCCCAATATCCAACAGTTCGTTCATTTTCGAATTTGGGGATAAAGAGTGCGATTGAAGGAGCTTCTTCGACCTCCTATTCACTATCTACATATTCAATTACCCTGTTTTAACAGTATATTTCTCATTCTTTTGCATTTTTTAATTTCGTTTTTTTAAGCATTAACATTGTATGTGTGTTAAATCACCCAAATTTTTGATACAGTTAATAACATTGTATGTTTGTTTATAAGTATGTTATAAAATTTTGAGTATATCTAGGTATGTAGTATATTCCATTTTGAGTATATGTAGGTATACAGTGTAAAAATTGGATATATATGTAGATATATGTATGTTATATATTTTTGGTATAGTTAATAACAATTTGTTTAAGTTGTAGTGTACTCTCGATTATTATAAATGGCATGCACGATGGGTAATGGGGAGGAAGGATCGAGTAGTAGACCTCCAAATACTCAAGCTGACGGACCACGTACTTCTTTTGGCCCACCTCCTCGCGGTGGACGTGGTCGTGATCGTGGTGGTACCGAGCGTACTAATGTAAGTGAATAGTCGTTTTGATTCGATTAGTTTAATTATCATACAATAAAATTTAATATCGGTCTAGTGATTTAAATATTATTGTTGTGTAGGTCTCAACTAATCCTTCTTCATCAGCCCCTTCTTCATCATCTTATGTTCCTCCTGGTGGTCCAGCTCCCCTCGACCCTACACTGCTTACTCTCCAATCACATCACCGTTCGAAGGACGTGTGGGAAGGCGAATCTAAGGAGTGTACATTGGGGGGGGGGGCATCCACTTCCTATACACCCATGGATTCATGAGATTCTACATGACTGCAGGTTATATGGTATTGGACTGATGAGCTCCATTAAATGTGATCGTCATCTTCTTACCGCACTTCTTGAGAGATGGCAGCCTGAAACCCATACCTTCCACCTGCCAGTTGGGGAGATGACTGTAACACTGCAGGACGTCTCCGTACTAACCGGTCTTCCAGTCGATGGGCAAATAGTGACCGGTGCGATGGATTTCGAGTCGAACAATACCATGGTGTTCAAGTCGAAATGAGAGCAGTAAATGGAAAGTTCGTTTGCTTGTAGTGGTTGAAGGAAACTTTCAAAGATAGATTGAATGAAAATTTCACTGAGGCCGAGGTTGAGTGCTATTGCAGGGCGTACATCTTGACACTGTATGGCGGCGTGATGTTCCCGAATTCGACTGTAACCACTTGATCTCTGCAATTTATTTTCTAGAGAACAACTTGATCTCTGGAAAACTATCTACTCAATAGTCACTTTCTCAGAAAGTGAGGAGATTTTACATACACTCGCTTTTTCAGAAAGCGAGTGTAGGTGAAACCACCTCGCTTTCTCAGATTGTGACTGTTGAGTAGATAGTTTTCCAGAGAGCAAGTTGATCTCTGGAAATTTAACTACTCCATAGTCGCTTTCTCAGAAAGCAAGACTATTTAAACGAGACTTGCTTTCTGAGAAAGCGAGTTAAGTGAAAAAATTTCAACATACAAATGTAGTTGCCATGTACATTCATATGTACTCCAACTTCATGGGGCTTACAAATTCATTCACAATCTCTAAACTTACATGGTAGAATTACAGACACAAACACATTTGAATTTGCCTACGGTTTAAATATTTTGAAATTAATAGAAACTCCAGATTACATGGTAGAATTACAAACACAAACACATTCGAATTTGCCTACGGTTTAAATACTTTGAGATCCTCTACTACATCGCCGCTTATTGTTTCCATGCAACCCACATTTCGAACATTTTATTCCCGTACCTCTACTAGACCTATCTCTCACATCCATGTCGTTGCGAATTCTCGTAGATCTAAGTCGGCCTTTCCTTGAACGTCGCAAACTTGCATCAGCTATGAGTCGTGGTCCATCAAAAGTAGGCCAATATGCTGGATCCAGAGTTGGATGAAAGACAGGAGCCCATGTTTGTGCTAATGAAGTAGCTAGGTAAAATTTATCAACAAAAAGCTTGTAATCGATTGCACGATATGCACAAGCTGCCAATACATGAAAATATGGAATTTGATATAGTTGAAATTTCATACATGTGCATATTTTAGTATCCAAGTTAACAGTGTGCAAGTTCCCACCCTTCCTTTCTCCACCGACCATGCGTAAACCCGTTTTGACGGCAAAAACTCCACGTTCATGATGAAACATTGTAACCTCATGTTGGTTTGCTCTCTCACGATGACTATCGATCAATTCCTGCACTCTTCGAGCAAAAATATTCCCTTCAAATAAAAGTTTATTGGCTTCCTGTCGACGAGTAGTAAAGTAATAATTTAGATGATAAAAGATCATATCCACAATCGCAGTTACCAGTAAACTACGGACACCTTTCAAGACTGAATTGAAGACTTCTGATAGCTTCGTAGTCATTATGTCGTATCGTTGACCATCATCTGCATAAAGTGCCAATTTCTAAACCGGTTTCTCTTTCAACCAATTAGCCGCCTCGACATTGATGGTTTCAAGTTCAGCGAGTTCGGTCCCGAAATTTTTGGATTGGTTTTAACACACTATAATTTTGGCTTTTTTCCTCATTGACTTGCTACCAAATTTACTGAAGAAATTTGCAGCGAAATGATGCATAAAATAATGATGATATGCATTAGGTTCGTTCCAAGCTCCATTTTGCAAGTTCATGCCATAGCAGACAAAATACCAGCATGATGATCGAAGATAACACACAACTCAGTTCGATCGGTCACAAAATACCGAATGCAACTCATGAACCATGTTCAAGTATTTATATCTCCATCAACTAATGCAAATGCAAAGGGAAATAGGCTATCATTCACATCCGGGGAAACAACAATTAACAAACAACTCTTGTACTTACCGTACAAGTGAGTTCCGTCAACACTAATAACAGGTCTGCAAGACTTGAAACCTTCAATCGAAGGGCCAAATGCCTAAAATAATCCTTTGAATATTTTGTCTCCAGGACTAGACTGATATTTATCCCAGTGGACAACGGTTCCTGGATTTGCTGCTTGAATTGCTGATAGAAGAAAATGCAACTTCATATATGCTTCTTCGAAGGTACCGAACAACCTTTCAATTGCTTTCTGTTTTGCAATCCAAGCTTTCTTATATGAAATCTGATAATTATATTGTAGTTTAGCTATCTCAATAATGGCCCGCAGTGTTAAACCTATTTCAGACTTCACCATACTCACAATCAAATTCCAAACAAGGTTATAATCAACTTTACAGTGGTCCTGATTCAATCTGGGATTCGTACAAGTATGAGGCCCAACTATATTCTTCACCACAAAATTTGTCCCGCCTTTTGGAACGATTGCTTGTAATCTCCAAGGACAGCCACCATCACTTACTATTGGGGGATTTTGCGCAATCTCCTCAATTATACGTTTTCTAGGTGCCAATTTACATTTAACGGTGTACAGTATCAGTGAAGATTTCATTATGACGAATTCACGATGTTTCTTGATAGAATACAGCTTCACAGCCTACTGAATCGACTCTTTACTTATAAACTCCTGTCCAATGTACAATTCATCTACATTGGATGAACCGGATGACTCTTGTGGAATTTGATGTACTCTAGCACCTTGTGTCATCTCCTCGGTAACATGAGCGTTAACATTGGCATAACAATCAGTAGATCTCACTTCATTAGACCTGTTGTTATTTGTGTTTACATTAGCATATTCATCATCTTTCGACCCATCATCATTTTCTACAATCTCATCAACTTCATCGTCTGTTTCTTCCTCTTCTTCATCATCGTTTAATAGGTCGTTGTTAATGGTAGCATTTTGAAATAATTCAAATAAAGTGTCATTTCGAACATGGTCAAGAATTGAACTAGGTTGATGTAGCAACTCAACATCTGTAGAATTCGGGCTTGTTGTATTTGTAAACGTGTCTTCTGTGGGAACAATGGGATTGCTTGTGAAGTTTGAATGAGATTAGACCGCATCTGCTGTGTCGGTACTTCTCGTACGAAGCTTGAACTAGGATTATCATGTGGCTGAGCATTCATAATTTGGATTTGCTGAATATATAACTCCAATGCAGACCAAATATAATTGGGATCAAGTGTCCTAGCAATCATTGACTTCATAGCATTATCAGTAGATACAGGCATTGTCATAAAATATTGACCATCTCCTTTTCCTACTACGTACCGAGCTAAAATTTTCACGTTCTATTGATCCCTATCCCAATTAGTAACTTCATAAATTTTCTCAACTATTTTTGCCAATGTAATGGTACGAGGTGCTCAAACTATTTCAGGATTAACGGCACTATAACAACAACCTATCTTTGGATCACGAATTATTTCACCACCAAAGTATAACCAAATAGAAATATCGTAATCCATACCTACATATATTTATACGAATATACGAGTTGTTATCTACCCACAAACAAAACCTATAAAAATGTACAAAATAATAGGTGATATAAATCATACCTTCACAAGCTTATTCGGAAGGATATAGCTGTAGATATTTGGGTAGAAGAGTTGAAGTTGCTATCTTCTCCAAGTTTATCAAAATTCCAAAATATGGATCTTTCGGAATATGGGTTTAGGATTTTGAGAGTGGAAGGTGACGGGGTTGGGAAAGATTAAGTGAATATATTTAGATTTTGAGAAGATTTTGTGGGTAGGAGGTCAATTTTGGGTAGCTAGGATTTTGAGTTTCGGAGTTAAGGAGAAAGTAAGAAGGGAGATAAGCAAGAGTAAGAATGGAGAGAAAGTGAGATCCAAATTGAGATATGAGAGCTAAAAAAGCCCCAATTGACACTCGGTTTCTGAAAAAGCGAATGTGGGATTTACCCCATCGCTTTTTCAGAAAGCGATTCTAGGCTAGCGAAAACCAAAGCCTCAGACTCGCTCTCTGAAAAAGCAATGGGGGTAAATCCCACACTCGCTTTTTCAAAAACCGAGTAGGACGTTTTGAGAATTTTAAAAAAAAGTAGGGCAGTTTGGGAAAAACTTTAAAAAAGTGGGACATTTTGGAAAAAAATTCTAATGTTTTGGTCTTTTTGAAACTTTCGATTCTTTTGTTGCAATCACATCTTCTTTCCGTTCTTAAGTTTCTCTGTATAGCTCTTGAGCAAGAAGAAGACGAATGTATTTGTTGGGATTAGGGCGTCAACAAACGGCTCTGGTCACAGCGGAATTAATCAGAGCAATGAGGAAGTCGAAGAGATGAGACGAATCAATTGAACAAGCAAGTAGATCCACCAATCCAAACACAAACACAATAAGGATTTATCCCAGTTAGCTTTTGCTTAATTCGGAGAAAAATATAGGGAGATCTGATATTCAACTAGAAGAGATTACAAGGAGTTACTGATTCACTTAATACAAGGAACTAAACTCACCCACCAAGAACTATCTCTCTTGAGCCTCTCTTTGCAATAGAGATTAGAATCTACGAGGTACAACCTCTCATATTGGAGGAGTTTACAATATATATAGAAGAATAGAGAGAAACCTAGGTCTAATATTGATTCTTAGTCGTCTGATATAACCTGAAAAAAAGTAACTGAATAGGAGCCGTACGATCTAACTTGAAGTTGAAAATTGGGCTGAAACGACCTAACAAATCGAGGCCCAAAACGAACACAGCGCCGCGGTCGGTCGACCGTCCAACAAGACCGGTCGTCCGTCCCTATCTCGGACAGTCCTTGTACTACGAGCGGTCGGGGGGTGCGGTCGACAGCAACTTGGGATAGTCAACCGCAACTATGCCTGCACATTGCTCTTGCTGTTTTCTTCTTCTACTCACTTCGACGCTTCGACCTCCGTACTTCATCTTACCTTCTTCTAATCTGAACCACGAGTATACAGGACACAATCCTAACAGTATTCTCATACTTGACTACTGCATTTTCGGTTATTGCATTTCTTTCGTGTACTGCATTGATTGATTTACAGATATGAGATCAGGAAGCTTGGAATGGAACCATTTTGGTTGCGTAGAGATACAGATACAAAATACAGGACAAATGCGAAGATATGATGAACTTAACATAACAAGAGGATACTTTTACCAACAATGGAACATGCACACATATACATATATCGCGCCTATCTGTTCAACAAAATTTGCTCACATAAGCTATTAACTAAAATTTGTTTACATGAGCTATCAACTTCATAAGTTTCTAATAATGACCAGCTAGCCTGCTGCTCTTACATTTTATACAAATTCATATATTATCATTTAATTAATATACGAAATTCTAAAATCTGTATTGTGTCCTGAATTTTCTCCGAATGACTATCAATAGTGATGGCCGTCCATTATTGGAGGCATCCGTATTCTATAGTCTGTTGCTAGTACCCCACCAACTTGGCCACCATTAAGTTGTCATTATTGACCCTGGCTAGCTAGGGCCAAATTCAGCTGGAATACAATTGGCCATCTCTATTATTGAAGTCCTATTAATAAAAAGATAGCAAACACTTGTGGTGAAAAAACACTACATCTCAATTCTAAGTTTTCTACGGAACTTTACAAGAAGGACAATATTTAACTTCTGGTCTGGTGTAAGTGTAAAACGCTCAATTTACAATCAAAATCCCAGTATTACTTTCTAAGATCCTAATTCGATCGGCTGTCAAGAATTAACCACAGCTAGCCTATTTGAAGCACTCTGAACTCATCATCTCATGGTGATCTTGATATGCAAGAAAGCTTTCACTACATTAGTCCCAAAGGGCTTCCCCTTCACTAAACTGGTCCTAATTTTGAAGGTGAACTTCGTAATCCTGGTCAAGAATATTTTGACACCCAAGCTCATAACCTCAGAAGCGATTCCTGTCAACCACTTCCTGATTCTGTTTACTGTGGCCATAACAAAGCTTAATATAAATATCTTAGAAATAGAAGATTTAATGGCAAATCCTAATTCAGAAGAAGTGCAAGAAGTCTTGAAAAATCTAGATATAGCAAACGAAGAAATAAAAATGGACCAAGATAAGATTATTGAAAAACCTTCAGAAATTCCAAGTAACATGTATGAAATTTTAAAATCACCACCTAACAAAAAACCATACCAATTACCATGAAAATGGCAAAATACAAAAAGAAGAATGCAACTAGGAAAAGATAAAGAAAAAGAAACCCCAAAATATGAACCAATAGAACACTACGAAAAAGGAATAGCAGGAAATGGAGAATGGTTAGACCTAGATTGCGTAAAAGACGTAGACAGGACAATTGAAGAATGGGTAAAAGCGTCACTAATAGTAGGATTTAGGCAAAACCTTAACGGAAATGCATTTGAGAAATTTATAAAAGCTACCTTTATGGGTGTAGTAGCAAAATGGTGGAATGGGCTAGAGGAAGAAGAGAGAAATACTATAAGAAAATCAAGACCAATTGATGATAGAGGAACTGAAGAAAGCACAGCACAACGAACCTTAGGTTTAAAAGAAATAATTACAAATTACGAAAAAGCAATACGAACCGAATTCAGTGTATACGATAAAGGAGAAAAACACACTATATATAAAAAGAATCAAGCAAGATGGAGACCAAGTAACTTAGAAATATGCGACATGTGCCACTTTGACAACTATGCTTGTGAATTCCGAGAATATTATCAAGATAGTTATTATACAAAAGAAGAACAGAGTCCAATTTTAGACTCATTCTTTCTAAAACTACCTGACCCATGGAGTATAAATATATCTAGTGCATACATAAGTGAGAAAGTGAAACCAGAAGTAGACACTTTAGGGTATAGAACGCAATTTGTAAAAGATTATAGAGACAAAGTATGCCAAGATGCTAGAGCAACAATGAAATATTATAGAACATATAAACAAAGAATTTGCTGTGAAGATGGAAGACCAAATCATTGGGGATGCAATAATAACTATAGATACACAAAGAAGAATAATCACAAATTCAAAAATATCAACCAAAATATAGGAAAACTTTTAAAAGATATAGAAAACCTTTTAAAAAATACTTTAGAAAAATGAATAAAAATAAAAATAGGCAGTATACGAAAAATCCAAAAAAATGTAATTGTTACATATGTGGAGAGGTAGGACATATATTACCAAATTGTCCTAAAAGAATGAAAAAAGAAAATGTAAAATACGTAGAAGAAATTGAAGAAATGAATAACATAAATTACGAACCCATAGAATATGATGAAGAATGGTCAGAAATAAGTGAAGATGAAGACATAATGGTAATGGAAGAAGATAGTGGAAGTAGTGAAGGTGAAACAGAAGAATGTGAAATAAACATGTTAACCGATCTAACAGAAATAGGAGAACCCTCAGAAAGAGAAGAAAACAATGAAGAATTAAGAGAAAGAATGTGCTTTGACATACAAAAGTACGATAAAATAAGAGAGACCAAATTAGATATAAATCCAAAAGAAATCTTTAAACTACCAATATTTGAAAGAAAGAAAAGCACCATAGTGATAGCTAGGAATAATGAACAACCTATAGACATTGAACAAGCACAAGGCAAAACCATAATCCCATTAATAACAGAAAGAATAATAAGACAAGAGATGGAAAAGACAAGCGAAAAGACCAGAAAAACATTAAGACACATACATTTAGGAGCTGTACAAATAATAATAAAAACCTATTTTAAGGAATGAATAAATACCCCCCTCCAAATAAATCTAATGGATGATAGGATAATATCAAGTACACAAGATGCCTTAATAGAAATAGTGCAAGGAAACCTAATGTACCAAAAGATAAAGTTCACAATAAAACCTAATTTCTTTATAAGCATGACAGAAGAAAATAAAGATAAAAGTCTTGTCATGCATCATAGGTTATCAGGTATAGAAATGATAGAAAAAAACAAAGTTATGAGCATACAAATTAGAAATATTTATGCTTTCACTAGTAAGCACGAAGTAAAGAATAGAAATACAGACAATTTTAAAATAGAGCCACTATTTAGCAAAATCATAAGGTACAAACCAGCTAGAGAAAACCCTGAAATGACTATACCAAATTATATAGAATTCGACTTTAATAAAGCAAAAGAAACCGAAAAAGGAAAAGCACCACAAGTAATGTTCGGAAAGAGATCACTATCAATAAGAAATAAACAACAAGCATTGGAATTAATACCAATAATAAATACATTAGAACACCAAAACAATAACCAATTTAAAATAGAAATAGAATATTATGACAACGAAAAATGGAATAAACAAATAGCCTTAGTTGACACAGGAGCTACCAATTCACATATTAAACAAACAAATATAAAAATCACTGAATTGATAACATTAGATAACCCATATTATTACCTAGATTATTACAATAATAGACATCCAATTGTACATAAAATCATACTACCACTAAAGATAAATGGTAGAAAGAAAATGTTGTTACACTTACATGTAGACCCAGAACAACATGTTAATGATATGTTATTAGGAACTGACTTCCTTACATCAGTACAATCTTACTCAATTCAAGAAGAAAAAATCACAATAACAGTAAACAATGAAAGCATGGTAATAAATAGGATATTGGACAAATGAATCCATTAAGGGCAACAAAAAATACATTATACATCCTAACAGAACTTGTTTACGAAGGATACAAATCAAGAAACTATCACAGTCTAATAGACACCGGAGCAGGTACTAGTTTATGCCGCGAAAATATACTACCAAAATGGAAACAAGATGGTGTTAATAAAAAAGTCATAACTGGATTAACTGGACAAACCATCATACTAGACAAATATCAACAAAATGTTAATGTACAAATAGGAAGTTACATACTAAAAATACCTATAGTATACCAGTTTGACGATATGAATAATGACGTACTCTTAGAAAATGACTTTTTCCAACAATACTATCCCATAACTATATCACATAAATCAGTTGTATTTACAACACCTTGCAGACACCAAGCAATAGCAATTAGAATAACCCAACCGTATTCCAGAACTGACCTACCACACATCAGAGATTCTTCAACCCAGCGTGGTGAATACCAATACTTACCAAATAAAACTAGAATACAACAAGTTCAAGTAACAACTACAAAAGAAATTTTACAAAAACAATTAGAAGATCTATGCGGAGAAGACCCCTTGGCAAAATGGAACTTAAGTGAACCCACGGCACATATAGAGTTAATAGATAAGAACAAAATAATTAAAATTAGACCAATAAGACATACTCCAACAGACCTAGAAGAATTCAAAATACACATAAAAGAATTAGTAGAAAATAATTATATAAGGAAATCACAAAGTCCACATTCATCACCAGCATTCATAGTGAAAAAACATTCATGAGAAAAAAGAGGTAAATCTCGAATGGTAGTAAATTATAAGGAATTAAATAAAAATACTAAGATATTTGGATACCCACTACCAGACATGCAAATACTACTTAACACACTAAGAACAAGAAAAATATATTCGAAATTTGACTGCAAATCAGAATTTTATCATGTAAAACTAACAGAAGATTCAAAACCTTTAACGACATTTAGCACACCTCAAGAATTTTATGAATGGAATGTATTACCATTCGGTTATAAAAATAGCCCAGGAATATTTCAAGAATATATGGATAAAATTTTTGAAAAATACAACAATTTCATATTAGTATATGTAGATGATATTCTAATAGGATCAGAAAACGAGGAACAACATAAAGAACATCTACTAAAATTCATAGAAATAGTGAAAAATGCAGGCATTATACTATCAAAAAAGAAAATGGAATTATTCAAAACTGAGATAGAATTCTTAGGAACAAAATTATCACATGAAGGAATTGAATTACAACCACATATAGCAGAAAAAATAAAGACTTTTCCTAATGTCTTAAAAGAAAAAAGAGAAGTGCAAGCTACAATAGGATTACTAAATCAAACAAGAGGTTACATACCAAATTTATCAGCAAAAACAAATTGATTGCAACAAAAACTTAAAAAGTTTAAAAAATGGGAATGGACCCCAGTGATGTAGAGAAACTTAAAATATTAAAACAACAAACTTCAGAGTCTGTTCTATCAGCATATAAGCCAGCATGTAACCACAGAAAATATGGCGGACGAAAAAATGAGTGAGATAGGTGAGCCTTCTCAGTCAGTAAAAGAAGAAGCAATTACATCTTCAAATAAGACCACATACAAGGAGATAATTCTTACTGAGAAAGCTCCTACCAAAGTATCAAAGAAAATATTATTTTTACAATATATTCAAAAGGTATGCCAAGTAACTGAGGTAAACCAATTCATCAGAACCATATCTCAGCAGCACATGAACAAGGTCATCATCCTACCAGGAGCTAATCCGAGAACAACTAGGGCACTGTTCGAAAGAGGACTTATTCATTGCATTTACCCATCCAGAGAATGTGAAGAACTAATCCACCTACCAAGAGAAATTTACAAGGCAGCTAAAAGTTATTTTGGGCTCACGAAGGCCTCAAAAATATATGTTAGAATGTATTCAGCCATCCCCGAGTATCTTAATGATGAGGAAGAATTCCCAGCGGAACATGTTATAAAAATAGGGATGACCACCCACATAATCTATGGAGCATCAAACATTGTACCATTTAAAATTGAAGAATTTGAGAAATTAATCCCTGAAAGAATAGCAATGGGCTTTAGGAACATGTTTTGTGAATTAAAAGACATAAAACAAAGAGATAGCAATATATGGATCTATGACAACCCAGATCCAGATAAGATAATAATGTACAGTATAGCAAAGATCAAACAACCACAAGATAAACATGAGCTGTTTGACAGCTGGTACCAGATACTATCTACTGGAGCAATGACAATGACATCAGAGACAGCTGTACATTACTGTAGCCTGATGAAGATGGAGCCCCAACATAAATGTGCAACATATGAAGATGTCAACCAAGAGGAATCTCTTTTCCTGGAATAGGCCAAAATGTAATCAGAGCATTTATTGTAACCTGATGTAAGCACTTGCGTATTCATCCAATTATTGTACATATGAGGTAAGCAGTGACGTATGTAAAACCTGTTGTAAGCTGATCCCTTGGTCTATAAAAGGGAAAACAAAACAAGAGAGAAAGGAAGACGATTTGGAGAGAAAAAATTCCTCATAATCTTAGAGAGTCTGTTTGTAACAAGCTTGAAGGAAATAAAATATCTTTTATGAGTTCATCTATCAGCTTCTGTAGAAAATAAGGTATGAACAACTAAATTTCTTTCCCTTAGGGAGAGTTTTGTAAGGCTCTGCCTGAATGATCTTGCAAAAAGACTCATTTGCAACCTTCTATAGTTAGACTTTTGTGGTTGTCTGTACCGAAGTGTTACTAGTTGTTCTAGACGTATCTCTTGGATTAAGCTCTATTGAGGGCATAGTAATCTTGAGATGGGAAGAACGTAAAAGGAACACAGAAATCGGGGTTCATACCAGGGGTATTTTATCCACTGGTAGTAACTGGTACAGAACAGATCAAAAAAGTTTAACTAGGTCGGAAGCATGATGGACGGTTTTGTTTTGATTTTTTAGGTATCCTTAGAAATCTCTCTCTGCTCTTTATTTCGTAATTGCTTATTGTTCAAAAGAACTAATGGATAATAATTTTGGTATTGCCTCACCAATTTTTGAATTAATGGTTAATTACCAAGGAAGTGATAGAATGCTAGTTTTTTATGTTTATTATCCTCATAGACAAATAAGCATGGATGATTGCTACGAATTCAAATTATTCTTTTTTAGCATTCAACGAGTAATAATTATAACAATAAACCAAATAATTCCTGGAGAAACCAGTAATATAAATGTTGAAATAATTGACGACCTAACTTATCACGAAAGATCTTTATTATTTTATGAAAATGGTATATTTAGTAGTTACGTTTGGAGTCCTACGACTGCATACAGACAATTTCTAGAAGAACATGAACAGAATGGAGGAGAAAATAGACATACAGAAGAACTCGAAGAACCCCCATATGATAGTAATAGTGAAGGATATGAAACAGAATCAGAATATATGAAAGAACTTGACGACGATGACGACGATATTACCATCATTCCTGATTACTTTTTCAGAATTGACAATATCCATTATTTCGACGAATATTATTTTTCACCAAACTTTGATCTTTATTTCAACTCTTTAGACTTTACTCTTTAGACTTTAAAAGTTTTTGATACTCTCTTCTTTTTAATTTTCAGGTCTCCAGGAGATTATGCACTACTCACACCTACAAGTTAAGAGATTTCATGCACCCACAAAAGTGGTATCAGAACCAGTACATAGTAAGTAATTTTAATTTAATTTTAAGAATTTTCAGTATAATTATTAATAATTTATAAGCTAGAAAGCAGAAAAACTAAAATCTAATAATAAAAATAAGAATTATCCTAAAACCCAAAAACTTTTTAGTTTTTGTAGAAAGGTCACACATCCTATAAAAATTATTATAAGTAGAATACTATAGAAATCTAACTAAGAACTAGGGTATTGCACTAATTATTTTCAAAATAAGGGTATTTTCCTAAATATTTTCAAAAAGAAGGGTAACAAGCCAAATAACTCCAACAATGATGGCCATCCATTATTGGAGGCATCTATATTCTATGAGTAATGCTAGAGCCACTACCAATTTCACTACATTTCTCTTCACTACCTTATGTGGCACATTCCAATAGGTAGGGAATGATAGAGTAGGTGGGAGAACTCTTCAATAGGAGTATGCCACCTAAGGTAGTGAAGGAAATGGTAGTAAAATTGGTAGTGGCTAAAGCATTACTCATATTCTATAGTCTGTTGCTAGTATACCCCACCAACTTGGCCACCATTAAGTTGTCATTATTGACCCTAGCTAGCTAGGCCCAAATTCAGTTGGAATACAGTTGGCCACGTTGCTTCCTTTGTTAACACAAAAGTGCACACTCTATTAATGAAGTCCTACCAACAAATGTAGCACACACTTTGACTGAATAATACACTACATCTTAATCAACTAGTTCATCTCTCTTACTGGGTGAATCAATTTTTAATTTCGTTGGAAAAGTATTACTAGTATTTTGGGTAAATTAACTCAAATCATACATTTTAAGGTCCCACCCTCCAGGGATGATGGAGGTTTTATGTTATTATCTGTATTTATTCTCCCAGATATTGCTGGGTTGTTTCGTTACTTGTTAGTTGCCATTATTGACCCTAGCTATTATTGAAGTCAAATTCAGTTGGAATACTATTCGCCGTCTTTATTATTGAAGTCCTATTAATAAAAAGATAGCAAACACTTGTGGTGAAAAAACACTACATCTCAATTCTAAGTTTTCTACGGAACTTTACAAGAAGGACAATATTAACTTCAGGGCTGGTGTAAGTGTAAAACGCCCAATTTACAATCAAAATCCCAGTATTACTTTCAAAGATCCTAATTCGATCGGCTGTCAAGAATTAACCACAGCTAGCCTATTTGAAGCACTCAGAAGTCACTTATATTCATCACAGGCATATCCTGAGGAAGATTCTCCATGTATCGGAAGTCACTTATACTCATATCCGTAGGCCTTAAACTTTCCTCCAGTAGATGATTATGACCATTTTATTTCAACCAGACACGACCAATTTCCATTGCCAAAGAAAAATTATTTTAACTCCACACATTATGCTAACTATGAATCTACCTTTAATTTTTGTGCAAGCAATGCGGGAAACTCCTATCCTTCTAGGCTCAGTCCAAGTAATAGTCACAGGCTATGAAGCACGGATACTCTGCGGGGGGTCGCGTATCACGTACTCGATACGTATCGGACACGATACGCGTACCGTACTCATCCGATACGTACCCGATACGTATCGGAATTAATTAAAAATTAAAAAAATATCCGATACTCTTCCGATACGCGGGGATACGCGTATCGGAAGGGCGGGATATGCCACCGATAATTTTTATTTTTTTTTAATTTTTTTTTTTAGTTTGGCTCTGCCCAACAGGCCCATTCACCGTTCTATCTTCTATCTTTTGCCTCTCTCTTTCTCATCCCATCGATCAGAAGATTCAGAACCCTATCCCCTTCTCTCTCAGCCGATCCTTCTCTGCCTCTCTCTTTCTCATCCCATCGATCAGAACCCTATCCCCTTATCTCTCTCAGCCGATCCTTCTCTGTCACCCTCAGATCTGATCAGACCCCGATCAGATATCTCTCAGCTGACCCCGATCAGTCTTCCTCTCCAACCCCGATCAGATCTCTCTCAGCCGACCCCGATCTGTCTTCCTCTCCGACCCCGATCAGATCTCTCCGACCCCGATCAGATCTCTCTGTCACCCTCAGATATTTGCCATAAAGGTATTTTTTTCCAGTTCTTTTTTCAGTTCTTTTTCCAGTTCTTTTTTCAGTTCTTTTTTTATTTTTTCAGTTCTTAATTTATTCACCGTGATCGCCTGATCGGTTCTTTTTTTAATTTTTTATTTTTTCAGTTCTTTATTTATTTTTTCAGTTCTTTATCCACGTGATCAAAACTCAAAAGGATTTACCTGACTCCTTTGGAGATATGTACGAATCTAAATCATCTTGGAGTTATACTGAGCTTGTTCTAGTGCATGTTTTGATGTAGGAATTCTCTTGCAAATAGAGTATAAGTATAAGAAATGGTATTTAACAAATGACATTACATAATTGTCAATTTGTCATTACATAACAAAATAACAAAATAACACAAATAGAGTATATTACAATAACAAAATGACATTACTGATTAAGATGCACACAAAATTGTTTTTAACAAAATGAGAAGTTATCCATGTATTAAGATGGACAATTGGACATAGTTATTCAAATATTGAAAACGACAGATAAAAAGTATCTCACTCAGGTACATATATTTTTATTTAATGCAATTTTATATTGTCTATGTATAACTTAAGGAATTCAATTTTTATTTATAATATATATTATTATTATTTTTTATTTAATTTATTTAAGCGTATCCTAACATACCCGTATCCTAGTTTTTAAAAAATCGACGTATCCGCGTATCCGATACGTACCGTATTGGATACGCGTATCCGTATCCGTGCTTCATAGGTCACAGGTATGTTGAATATTGCAAGAGGATCTCTCGAATTAGATAATGCAAGAAGATTTGACTGTGCCAGAGGACCACGTTATTTGAAGTCAGTTCCTGATGACTATCAATAGTGATGGCCGTCCATTATTTTTTTTTTCTATATTCTATAGTCTGTTGCTAGTACCCCACCAACTTGGCCACCATTAAGTTGTCATTATTGACCCTAGCTAGCTAGGGCCAAATTCTTGACCCGTACCCATCTCGTTGTGGTGTACCGGGCTCTGTGGTATATTTTAAAAAAGATTTCTTTAAAAATTTTACCTCGTTTTCAAAGAATTTAATGGTTTTTAATTGATTTTTGATATTCCATTATGACTTTGGCCCCCAGAGCATATATATTGATTGCATGTATGTTTCTACTCATTTTTGCCTGCGGAGCCCGTGAAATTCTTGCATGTTGTGAGCTACGGAATTTTGAGTAGAATTCCGTAAGCCATCTGTGTTTTGGGGCAGTAATTACAGAGAAAATTCTGCCAAAATTTTATTTGAAATAAAACTATCTTAGTTTATGTTTAAAGAAATATAGAAATTGAAAGAATTGAGTTTGGAGTCAAAAATAATAAAAAAAAAATTGGGGTGTTACAAAGGTGAGAGGGTTGGGAAAGATTAAGTGAATATATTTAGATTTAGAGGAGAATTTATGGGTAGGAGGTCAATTTTGGGTAGCTAGGATTTTAAGTTTCGGAGTTAAGCAGAGAGTAAGAAGGGAGATAAGCAAGAGTAAGAATGGAGAGAAAGTGAGATCCAAATTGAGATCTGAGAGCTGAAAAAGCCCCATTCGACACTCGCTTGAAAAAGCGAGTGTGGGATTTACCCCTATCGCTTTTTCAGAAAGCGAGTTTAGGCTAGCGAAAACCAAAGCCTCACACTCGCTTTCTGAAAAAGCGATGGGGTAAATCCCACACTCGCTTTTTCAGAATTCTAATGTTTTCGTCTCTTAGAAACTTTCGGTTCTTTTGTTGCAATCACATCTTCTTTCGGTTCTTTTGTTGTAATCACATTCTTGACTACTGCATTTTCGGTTATTGCATTTCTTTCGTGAACTACATTGATTGATTTACAGATATGAGATCAGGAAGCTTGGAATGGAATCATTTTGGTTGCGTAGAGATACAGATACAAAATACAGGACAAATGCGAAGATATGGTGAACTTAACATAACAAGAGGATACTTTTACCAACAATGGAACATGCACACATATACATATATCGCGCCTATTTGTTCAACAAAATTTGCTCACATAAGCTATTAACTAAAATTTGTTTACATGAGCTATCAACTTTATAAGTTTCTAATAATGACCAGCTAGCCTGCTGCTCTTACATTTTATACAAATTCATATATTATCATTTAATTAATATATATGAAATTCTAAAATCTGTATTGTGTCCTGAATTTTCTCCGAATGACTATCAATAGTGATGGCCGTCCATTATTGGAGGCATCCGTATTCTATAGTCTGTTGCTAGTACCCCACCAACTTGGCCACCATTAAGTTGTCATTATTGACCCTGGCTAGCTAGGGCCAAATTCAGTTGGAATACAATTGGCCACGTTGCTTCCTTTGTTAACACAAAAGGAAGTCAGTTGGAATACAATTGGCCGGCCATCTCTATTATTGAAGTCCTATTAATAAAAAGATAGCGAACACTTGTGGTGAAAAAACACTACATCTCAATCAACTAGCTAGTTCATCTTCTTCACTCACCATGGATATGCTCGCATCCCCTCTTATTGAAATGGTGATCGAGAAGGTAGCTGATGTAGTTTCAGGAGAGCTACGACTGCTTCGAGGTGTTCAGGGAGACATGGAGAGGCTGCAGGAGACACTATCGACAATCAAGGATGTACTCGACGATGCGGAGAACAAAGCAATCCGTGAAAAAGCTCTTTGTAGCTGGTTAAAGAAGCTCAAGGATGCAACCTATGATGCTGATGATGTGGTGGATACGTTCTACACCGAGGCATTACGTCAACAGATTGAGTATCAAGATCGTTTTAAGAGGCAAAAGGTGGTGAGAGACGTACTTCTTCTCCTCCCAAAATTTAATTATTTTTAGTCGTAGAATTGCTCTGCTCGTGAGTTAAAACACAGATTGAGTATCATGGATACACACTTAAACTACCCACTTTACCCACCCGATCCTAATTAATTAAACATAAAAGGTTTCTGGTTAGGTTGTTAAACTAAATGAAACATTACAATATATATGTATGTAGTATATACACAAACCTAGCTAGTTTTGTTAATTAGAATAGCATAACAACAATTAATTAACAAGTAATTAAGAGATTTATACTTAATCATCATAACACCAATTCATTTGATGAAGACATGTGCAACAAGTAGGTTTAGAACTAATCCATGCATGCATCTTTGGGACTTATTCTGATTTCTCAAGTACTCCATTAATTAATCAAAAAATCCTAGAGGAATAGATTAATTGTTAGGTTTTGTGAGAAATTAACAATTGGGAATTAGGGTTTATCTCTAGATCTAAGTTGCTTGAGATATTCACCATAGGTATCAAGATTGGAATACCTAGACTGATATCACAAGCCAGTATTTATCTCTAAATACTGGTTTGGGTATCGGGTTATAAGCTCACAAACCCGTGTTCCAATATCCAATCAATTGTACGTTCAATACACGTGTTACTCATATGCACATGCAATATTTATATAGAGAGAATATACCAATATATCCAACAATCACCTCCTATATTCTCAATATATAAAGTACAGGATTATCTCATCAGATCAGTATACAACTGGCTGGCTGATAGCAGTCCGTAAAAGAAAAGCATCATAAAGGTATAGTTTCATAAAAGCCAAATAATTATAAAATTGTATAGTTCAATCAAGACTAAACCAATATAATTAAATAGTCCAAACCATATCCAATTCAGAATAGTTCACAAAGACTAAACCAATAGATAAATAAATCATAGTCTCAAAACTAAATAAAGCAAATAAACTTCAAATCAAATAAAAGAGTTTTAAGCTCCAAAAGGCAGTCTTAAACTCAAAAAAAGTTTTGTTAAGTAAGTGATTGGCAAAAGAGAATCCATGTATGCTGCTTCATGACTACTCCTCCATATCGAGCAAGTCATCATCTTCAAAATCGAGATCTAAGATTCAATCTCCATTATCTTTGCTAGCACCTGTTACTCAACATTGCAAATAAGAATTTCAAGAGCCATTTCTCTTTGAATTCAAACAAATTGCATAAAAGTATCTAGTTCAAACAAAAGAACTTAGTACAATTCAAATTGGCTAGCAAGATTTTAACACAAGCATCACAATCAAGTATCTTTAACAAATAAAGTACATGAACTTTATAGTTTCTACACAAGAATCATACTATGTTACATATTGGAATGAAAAGACTGCCGTTTCAATCATGGTTTAACATTGAATCATCAAAATTGGAATAAGACATGCATCCATAAAAAACATATCATCAAAATTGGAATGATATTTAGAACAATTTAATCATCGGAAACATATCGACAAGTTTTCATGTTTCGTATTGGAATAATATGATTATTCTAAGTAAATTCTATAGATATATGATACCATCAAAATTGGAATGACATTATATATCTGTGGAATTTATGTGGAATCATCAAGATTATCTAAAACACGTTAACTGTCAAATTGATGCTTAAGTTTGAACTTCTTATGGCTGTTCTAATTATCAAAATAATTAAGGTGTTAAGGCCTTTATGACTTAATAGCTCTTAACCCCATTCCCCCCACAGTTTTGACAATTAGACCTCTTTGTAATCCCTTAGTAAGGGCATCAACCACATTCTGTTTTGATCTTACATCATTGAGGGTAATAATCCATTGCTTAATGAAATAGTTCAACTTTGCCTGTCTAAGGCCGATAGTTCTGCTCTTACCATTGTAAAGAGAATTGGTTGCTACAGTATTTGTAGCTTGGTTGTCGCAAAATAAGCTAAGAGTGGTTACTTTAAACCTTCTCAATGGAATATCTAGCAACAGGTCTCTCATCTATTCCGCTTCTTCACCAGCACAAGATAGCGCAAAGAGTTCAGACTCCATAGATGATAATGCAATGCCTGGTTGCCTTTTAGATTTTCATGACACAGCTGCTCCTCCGAGTGTAAACACATAACCACTAGTGGATCGACTTTCACCAAGTTCTGTGCACCACGATGTATCAGAATATCCTTCCAAAACTGAAGGATGTCCAGAGTAGCACAAGCTAACTCTTGAGTACCACACAGGTAACCCATTAGCCTCTCAAGGGCATTCTAATGTGACTTACCGGGATTACTAGTGAATCTGCTAAGCATGGCTATCGCAAAGGTTATGTCTGGTCTAGTGCAGATCATTGCATACATGAGACTTCCAATTAGTTTGGAATAATCCAACTGTCTCACTGTTGCACCAACGTTAGGTGTCAACTTATTGATATAATCATAAGGTGTTTCAAACTTTTTGCAATTACTGTATCCCCACTTTTGTAACACATTATTGATATAGTGAGATTGACTAAGGAGTATACCTTGCCTACCAAAACTCACTCTCATACCTAGTATGTAACTCCCCGAATTCCAAAATACACTGAATTCGAGATTCCACGGGATCTTTACACTTCTTTCATAAACTTTTACAAGGAATTTAAAACTTTTCATTTTACATCAGAGTTACATGAAAACTTTACACTTTACATTTTACAGCAGAAGCAAATTTACAACATTTAAATAAATGTACAACAACATTGAATAATCTCTAAGCATCTGTTTCTCTTTAATCTTTATCATGTCATTTACCCTGCATACAAAACTGTGGGTACGTCAGTTTATTCAACCGACGAACATTATACACGGCCATCCTCTCTATGCCGGAAATAGTATAACTGATCTTCCATATTTAACAAACACAAACTTTTCACATATCAAACTAAAGGGAATACCCTATTGATGTCGTATTGTGATTGTGCACTTAGTCCTTAATGCAATTATTTATATTACATGACACTAATGCACACTTGTTCAGATTCTATGCATCCCATACTACATAGGTCCGAGGGCAAGCATCTTAATCGTTCTTCATCTTGTAGGGTTCAATCCCCCGTCATGACTTAATCTACTACTGTAACTCCGGTAAGTATCCTAGATGATCTATGAGTACAAGCTCGTGTACAGAAAATCCGGAGGGAAATCCCACGCCATGTCTTAACGCATCAAGCATGCATTTTATGACAATTCAGCCTCCTTCATGTCACACGATCCTCTTGCAGTCACCAAACATCCCACAAGCGTCGCTAAGATCCCGATAATTCCGGAGTAGTGCCCACGCCATGTCTTGACGCACCAAGCATGCATTCTGTGACTCACTCTCACATCGTAGACTCGAGACTCTCATACTTGTGTTTTTCTCTCACTTTCATCACCTCTTCACTATGTACTAAATCCTTAAATTAATGAAATCATGAACAAAATCAATCTCTTAGAGTTAGCCCTCTCACTACTACCGGTCTTATTTCTTTCATTTCACAATGACCCAAACTGGTCTTTTCAATTTCAATATTCAAATTATTCATCACTTTCACTGCCGGTGTGAGTTTTTGCTACACCCTAATTTTCAATTTCAATTCACAAATTTACATGTTTGAGTTTTCATACTCAATAACATTCTCTTTTCCAATCACATGATTTCTAAATTATTCATGAGTCAATAACCAT